>JAQPZY010000287.1:0-97653 GCA_029931535.1 Margaritifera margaritifera | reverse complement strand
CAGTCGTCAGCAAATAGGAGATCACGAACAGTCACTTAATGTAACTTCGTCTTCACCTGTAGTCTCCTAAGATTGAAGAACTTGCCGTCAGTCCGGTATTTGTCATAGTCACGGAAGGCATCAGTTAGCATGGCAGATAACATCATACTGAAGAGGGTTGGGGCCATCATAAAGCTTTGCTTGATTCCATTGGTGAATAGGAATGGTTCAGATGATTCGCCGTCGTCCACGACACGGTCGGGCATGCCATCATGGAATTTCTGATCCATCGCGATGAACTTCTCTGGGCAACCAAATTTTGCCATTATCTTCCATATGCCTCTACGGCTGTGTCAGAGGCTTTTGTCAAGTCGATAAATGTCGTGTGCAGGTCGAAGTTCTTATCCTGGCATTTCGCCTAGAGTTGGCGAGCTGCAAACATCATGTATGTGGTCGCTCGACCTTTCCTGAATTCACACATACTCTCTGGTAAGAGTCCTTGATCGATTTGATGCACAAGGAGAATTCTGGCAAGGATGGCTGTCGCATGATTGTATGTTATCTTTCCGCTAGTAAAGAGTGGATGATGGATTTATCCTTGTACTCCTGGGGTATAGTTCCTTGAGTCCATATTGACTGGAATAGTTCAGTTAGTTTATGTGCCATGTGGGAACCTCCGGCTTTCTAGACCTCTGCTGTCATAACATCTTCTCCCGGCACTTTGCATTTTGACAGCAGATCAATTGCTTTCTCATTTGGGGTCAGCGTTGGAGGATCAGCAAGTGATATGTTGATTTTTACTTGGGGCAGTCGATCAATTGCTCCTCACTGATAGATGAGTGTTAATTGAGAATGTAGTTGAAATGCACTTCCCATCTTTGATTTATCGTTTCTTTGCCAGTGAGCAGTGTGGTGCTGTCAGCACTCAGTATTGAAGATTGTCCTTAGGAATGTATCCCATACATTGTCTTCAAAGCCATCATAGACATTCTTCACATCATTTATGTATGCGTATGACTGAATCTCATGTGCCTTGTTCCTTAGGCATGAGTCTTGCAATTCTCTGAATTTGCATTGGGAGGTCCTCTTGATGTTGTTGAATGCTTCCTTCTTATATGATGAAATGCTGTCTTCTAAACAGCCCTTCTGTATCCGATGTTTTGCATTCAGCAGTCTCTGTATGGTAGCATGGTTCTCATACAACCAATCTTGATGTTTACGTGTAAGGGTTTTATATGTAGTTGAGTACACAGAGTCTCTGAAAGATGCCAGTTGTCCTTGACATTCTCGGAGTTTGCATCGATTGTATATAATTGGCTGAACAGTTCTTCGACAAATGCATGTATCACATTTTCCTGTTTTAATTTGGAGATATTAAGCTTTTGGGAACTTTTAGGTCTTGTGGTCGTCTGCAAGGCTTAATCCGAATATTGAACTTGCAGACTATCAGCCTGTGGTCAGTCCAGCATTCTGCACTTCTCACTCAAACATCCTGCCTCTCTTTTTCTGACAATGACGTGGTCAATGCAATGCCAGTTCTTGGAGCGTGGGTTCATCTAAGACATCTTGTTGCAGGTTAGCAGGCAGAATACTATGCTGGTGATTATTGGAAGTCATTGTTGTACTAACATATAGATGACAACATTATATTTTTAGGTCATTGCAGAAAATTTTCAATTTATCTACAGATTTGGTGTTATTTTTGGGACCATTTCTGAACGAAAAAAAAAATACAAAAATACGTGAGACAATTATAAAAATATCACGTGACGGTGACAAATAAAATTTAGCATGCATGTTTTTATCCATATATGGACAACCGAATTAGGTATTCATGCTATGATAAAAAAATTCCAAACATTTTGTACCACTTCGACTTTTTGGGGGCTGTCTTTTTGGGGGCATACGTGTTTTACAAACAGATGTAGTTCGCATAAGCCACTGTGTTTACTAAACATCATTCAGCAACATCCAATGAAAAATTGGGGGTGGGATGGGGTAGAGGCGTTTTTGTTCTTCAGCGCATAGAACGGTGGTAGGTAATATTAAGGTGGTTGCTGGATTGAACAATTCAAGGTAAAATATCTATATAGGATGAAAGACTGACTCGTTTAAAGGTTCTATTGTTGATACTAGGATATTTCAATTATTATAGGGAAAGGTAAAACTTGCTTTTGGAACAAAAATTTGCAGCCAGTGTCGATTATGATGTATTCGTTGATATTATTGTAATTACTCTGTTCTTCATTGATTTCTGCCTAACATGTTTCCAGCAAGTTAAGCCTGCAACTAAGGAGTGTGTACCTTGCCAAAATGCGTAAGGAGTACAAAATAGGTTATTAGTGATCCGAATGGGTGGAAGTAAAATGTCAGTTGTGTGATTTGAATAATAATGACACATTTCAGTAAGTGCAGTTGTTCCATGGGGATTAGACATTAATTATCATACAGTACACTTCAGCTAGTGTGTTTTGACATTCACATAAAAGTGTGGTGTATATCATCTCCCTTTTTTGTTTATACTTTTGGTCTGTCCAGATGTATTTTTGGAGGAGATATATGGTTGGCAAAATATATTTGTACCCCTTGTTGTATTTTTCATACGCTTACCTATGTGAAAATCTTTTTCTAGCATGCTTGTGCAATGTGTATGTAGTTTGTTCAATTAACCACTCTTTCAATTCAAAGTATTTAATCTTGCGCGTTTTTAGTTAATGAATCTTTAAATATAAGCTTAAGGTAGGTACATTAATTCTGATTAGTGAAATAAAGTTAATTGTATGAACATTTAATAAATCTATTCTAAATAATTCTAGCATTATACATTGTATGACATGTGTTTCCTACAGATATCGCAGATAGAGAAAAACATGCAGGTATATGATTTTGCTATACTCGACATGATTTATTGAAAGCTATTAACTAAACAGTTAATCTATTCAGTTACAAAATTATATAATTAATTGTCAAAAGTTAACAACTATGTACTTAAAATAATAAACGTATTTACTTGCTTCATATTTAATGTACTTACAAATGCATGTTTATGGCATTCTGAATAATCATTATTATTTATAGTTCCTGAAAACAATTGTGTTTATATAATCTATTGATCTTAGTTCGTTGTTTTTAGTTCCTCGTTTAGCTGTATAATGTACATAATACATTGGACAAGTCGTTTACCATTTTCTATTTATTCTTATATGTGAAGTAAAGCGTTATATTATTTTGTAAGTGATATAAATTTAACATTTATAATACTAGATAGTGGGAAGTCATCAATTATTGTAACTTAAGGGTTAATACGCAAATATTGTACTGAACCTTAAAATAAAGATTAACATTGGGTTTCTCGTCAACGTCCACCTTGCGCCCTTCGGCTCGAATGCAATAAGACGCAATGATTGTATTCCTTTTGTTTACGGAATTAAGTTAATCAGAGAAATGCTAGCAAATATTTTCTTACTTATTAATCTAGAATAATGGATAAAACCTTACAAGTATCTTAATTAAACTGTGTTGAACCGAAATCCGCCTACATCATCCATTTAAGTCTTTCCATTTATATAATAATTTATTTAGTAATGATTATAACCTGTTGTATTAATGTTTATTCTTTTTTAACTTTAATCTGCTTTCCCGAGGTAGGATGCATACGGCCAAAAGTTTATTTTGTATCTTGTGGTTGTTGGTTTTTTAAGAAATAGAAAAAGACACAACAAGAGTTCTACTGGCCGATATTCATGATGCTTGTTAAGCTATGTTTGTTTTGTTGGGGTATGGTGTTGGTTTTGTAAAAAAGCAATATTAAATAAGGTTGTGGATTGTGCCAGGAATCACCACCTCTATACTGCACGGCAAATATTAAAAAGATAAGATACCACTCGTCCCGATTTTCCATCCAGATTGCCCTCCAGTACGGAATATAATTGAGCGACAAAACAAAACTAAAACTCCTCACGAATCAAACTCCAAATTTACGATTCTTATGGGGATAAGGTATGCAAGACATGCCAAAGAATGCTCAAAACTAACAATTTATCCTGCAATATAGAGAGCAAAAAACTCACTTTTCATATTAGCACCATCGCATTCAAAAGACAAAATGTAACATATGTAATTACACGCAAGGTTTGTTCAATGCAGTATGTTGGTGAGACCAAAATCTAAACAGGAAGAGGAGGAATATACATAGATCCCACTGGTAAACCACAAATGCTGCTTTAAGCCCTATTGATGAACACTGTTCTTTGCTTGCTTTCCATTTAAATGCCATTATCTTGACTGGAATAACCCACAATTAAAACTGGAACCTAGAAACCAGAAGAGAGAAAGAAACTTATTGGCTTCGCCGCCTAAGAACTCTCAGACCAGGAGGCTTGAAACAAGAATAATGGAAACCCTTCTCCTTCCAAATCTTCATGTTTGTTTGGAAGGGTTTACCTCCGTATGGATTTTGCACCATTCTTGATTTTGTTTACATTTTTAGGACTTTACTTTAAATTAGTACCATACTGTGGTACATACATACATACATACATACATACATACATACATACATACATACATACATACATACATACATACATACATACATACATACATACATGCATGCATGCATGCATGCATGCATGCAAGCATACATACATACATACATACATACATACATACATACATACATACATGCATGCATGCATGCATGCATGCATGCATGCATGCATGCATGCATGGATACATACATACATACATACATACATACATACATACATACATACATACATACATACATACATACATACATACATACATACATACATACATACATACATACATACATACATACACACATACATACATACATACATATATACATACATACATGCATACATACATACAAACATATATACATACATACATACATACATACATACATACATACATACATGCATAGATACATGCATACATGCATGCATGCATGCATACATACACACATACATACATACATACATATATACATACATACATACATACATACATACATACATGCATTCATACATACATACATACATACATACATACATACATACATACATACATACATACATACATACATACATACATACATACATACATACATACATACATACATACATACATACATACATACATTCATACATACATTCATACATACAGACAGACAGACAGACACACAGACATACAGACACACACATGCATGCATACTGTTACGACCGTTTGTCAGGGATCTTCAAGTCATAACACATTCTGTGTTCGCTATGTGCTGGCTTCAGGTGAAAAGAGAGTAGAAATATGGAAGTTTTGTTGGTGCTGATATTTCTGTATTGTAAAGTTTAGAAGACAGAAGAGATCACAGAGAAGAAAAACAAAATATATGATAATTTTGATGTTATAAATAAACAAAGAATACGTTATGTTTTACTTTTTATTATGTTTTGTCTTCTTTATCTCTGATTTGCCTATTCACAATTTCATTTACATTCGATTATAGTGATTGTAATTCATTACCATATTACAAACTTCACAAAACAATACTTTCACAATGCATCACAATTTCATGTGTGTTTCAGAATAACAGATTTTATTATTATAATTATTATGAGGGACTTAAAACTAGGCTAAAAAAATTATACCAAATTTATATTTTGTAAATTAAATTAGGCGAATGGATACTACTGGTTCTATTATCAGGGTACAATCAACATAATTGTGTTTACTTATACGGACACTTGTACTATTTGCTTATAAGAAAACTCTAACAACTAGGTTTTCAGCGCTTCCAAAATATGGATAAGTGAAAATCTGGGAATCTAAAATTTGGTAGAATAATAAATATTGGAATCCTGACAAATCACATGTATAAATGCTATTAAAGAAACACAGCATATATTTCCTCAATTAATTATATTCAGCAATATTATTTCTTAGAATTAGTTTGTACAAGTTAGAATTTCTCCGTGACAAAATCTGGACAAATCCTAAATCTGGATAAATCCAAATTCTGGACAAGCCCAAAATCTGGAATCATAATACATTATTATAACTCCGAAATTAACAATTTCGGAAATGATTTTACCTGATTTAAATTTGTTATTGTTGTTAAATATCCCAAAATTAAAGATTTAAATTTTGATGCAATTCCGAATTTCGATTTACGGCTGAAATTTACTCACAAGGGATACAGACGACTGCTGATGCGGGTGATGTCCGTAGAAAATTTGGATTGACTGGGTCCTTTTATACTCTCCGTACCCTGGGATGTTTACACAATCATACTTAACAGAAACAACAAAGGTTCTCCGATATGGGCATTATATACTTTGCATAGGGTTAGATTTTTAAAGATAAAGAATTTCCCTGGTTTTCCTCACTGGTTATTCTGGCTATTTCAAAATACCTTGTATATCTTAGATATTGTTAACAGAACTTTTAATTTCATTCATTTTGGTGTATGATTCATGGGTGCAATTTGGGTTATAGTGTATACATCTTGGTCTTACTTAAGATTTGCACTTCTCAAAAAACTGTTAGCTCCATTTGGCCATTTTCACTTCCTGGACTTCAATGGTAAATATAAAAAAGAGCAAATAACTTTTTTTTACATTTATATACTTTGTAATTCATTCATTGTACATTCAGAAGTTGGTGTTGGATATTCTGTCAAAATCCGTTTCGCTATTTTAATAACTGCTAAAAATAGTGTGCTTTTGACTAATTCAGGCTTATTTTTTTAAAGTAATTTGGAGCGGCCATTTATGTCTGCTGTATGGTTTCGATCATGTACAAATTCCACAAGTACAATATGTAAAGAAATTTCAGCCACAGTATATGAAAGTAGCCTAGAGGTATGCCAACATTCTCTTCATTGTGCATGTTGCAATTCAGACAACTTCACCTTACAACAATCACTCTCTCAGAAGTACGAAATATCTGCAGAGCGCCCCCACCACCTCGCGCTCAGTACCAATGAATGCTAGGAACAATGGCTTCATTACAAATGTAGCAGGGCACGTTCCGGGAGGCAAGTAATAGACGATAATACACAGTATACAATATTGTTTTTCTGTAAGAATTAACTACCTAACAGTTAATCGCAACTGGGGTACACAAATCAGCACAATTGGTGAAATGATTGCCTTTCGATCTCGTCAAAGCACCCATGCGCTTTCGACGTGGGACCGTCTCAAAACAGAAAAACGAAATGAAACAAGTTACATGTACACGTATTTTAAACGTTAATAATAAAACAATTTAAGCATGATAACTTTGTGAGACTGGCATAGTAATACATACATGCATACATAGCATCTGATTCTTCGTTTTGGAAGCATGCTATCTTTACATTTTTGGAATATTACTATTCAATAGATGTTATCCAAGACATAATTTTGCTTAGGCATACACTGACATATTTGCCGTAACCTGATACGTTTTCTTTGCTTCAGGCAATTATATATGCCTCCTACAGGGAAGTTAAATACAAAATAGCCTTCTTGCCATATTGAAATACTAGATTTACCACATTGTAAGTAGTTCATTGTATAATGTTTTCTGCTTTTTCTCGGTTATATTAATATTAATGTTTTGTAATTTGCTTCCCCATTAAAGGACAATATCCAAATAGTAAGTATAATAATAATAATAATAATAATAATAATAATAATAATAATAATAATAATAATGTCTTTATTTTATGAGGGTGACATAATTAGTACAAAATCAAACCTCTCTTGTGGCACCTCAGTTATTACATATGTAGAGGCGAATATATCAAAGACAGCTGGGAAACAATTATTATATAAGTGGTATTACGGACTGGTATACACAAAAGCAGCATAGTATGGATTCAGCACATTGAGCCTTGTACGCATAAACAGGCATGATTGCAAACGTTTCGTTGAACAAAGAGAGAGAGAGAGAGATCCCAAGAAGCTTCTTTAACATCTTTTGATAAACAGTTCCAAATGACTGAACCCGAAAGATCAAGGTTATATTTTTATAATTCACTTTTAAGCTTGGAAAAAAAACCTATTACACGACATAGAGAGTAGTATTTGTAGACTGAAATCCATATTAGTATTATTTGTCATTTTGCTAAACATATCATTGATATAGTTGCACATAGAACCATTATAAACTTTAAACATAAATTTAGCTTTTCTTAAACATATTCATTTATAGGTAGTCATGATCTTCAAATCATTCATACATTAATAGACATTATCAACATTGATGTCAAGGATAATTCTGTCCGCTTGTTGTTTTTTTTTAAGTCTGCCCGCTTTTGACACGTGTATTAGACGCATTACCGCATATACCGTAGTCCAGATGATGTTGAATATAACTTTTGTAAAACATTATGCTTTGGTCAATGGTTAGTTATTCATACATGTTTGATAGTAACCAGATATTCTTAGACTTTTAGTAACATTACTGATATGGCCCCACCATTGCATATTGTTATAAAAAAATTGGGTTATGTTCCTTTTACCGTGCCAAAATTGTTTGGGTGGCTTGCATTTAAGACAAGAAATGTACCAATTGATTTTAGGTTCAAAAGGTCAAGTATTTGACCAAAAACAGATGGTTATACGTAAAAGAAGGATAATAATACTAGTTACCATATGGTGGGTAGATACGTTACTCTTGTTCCAGTAATTGTTGATTTTCAATTGCCTTGAATCAATTGACACAAACATGGCATTTCTGCACGTTTTAGATGCAAAGACATAACTGATCAATATTGTTTTTGCAACTTGTTTAATGTAAATGTATACCAAAATGTGTAATGAACCATAAATAGAAGCCTTCTACACAGAAAAATAGATATAGAAGATGTTGCAATGGGTCTATTGTGACAAAAGAGAAATTAAGATGCTCTCATATTTTTTTTAATTAGGCAAACTCTGATACAGTAGAAAGCTGATTTTGCTCCCGAGATTTTGAATGACCCTATCTTCTGTAATTTTGATTAATTTTTATTGGTACACCTTTTATTAATATGTTGGTGTATGAATTATTATAGACAAAAACTAGTCAAATAAGCTTTAACCGATTCTAAAATTGGTGAAATCATCATATAAATATGAAGCATTGAACTACATTCTGTTGTTCATTGATGGTGTGAATAAAAGAAAGAAAGCACATGTCCAGATTCACTGACTTGCTACACCGTGCATTATTCATATATAATAAAGTTGTGCAACGAAATTCTTGCAACGTTTTTGCATTGTTTTTAATTAAAATAAGCCAGAGTCTTGCATACATGACTAAGTGTGAAAAAAGAAAACAAGCCAAAAAGCTTAAAAAAGCAACAGTATACTGCAAATAAGCGCCTATTAAAGAGCATACCAACAGGTAAACAAGTCCTATGCAAAACAGTATTCAGAGCGAGAAGCAGATGTACTTGCAAAGAGAAAGACAAACGACCTTACATAATTCCCATAAGACGTGGTAGTTATTGTTAGTTTCAACAAATATGTTTCAGTATTTGTCCATCCGTCTAGCCAGAGGTTTCTTATCGCTAAGGTAATACCATTGTTATGTATGATGTTTATATAATATTATTGATATTTGATAAAATTATAAATGTTTCTTGACTTTAATATTTGCTTAAATCTTAATGTTGTTTATGAGAAAAAACATGTTTAACTAGTGTCCTTGAGTTAGGTTGTTTACTTCAGATTTGAGCTAAAGGATAGTTTTGATAAACAAAATGTTTACCAAATTTGAGGTCAAGGTTGATTTTGTTTACAGATATAACTGGAAAATCCTTAGAGTTATGTGTAAAAAGTCATGTCCATACAAGTAAAATTCCATTAAGATGACACATATTCTAGAACATTCTGTCATGTGACCAATCTTTATATATACCATGTTTAGTGGACAGTTTTTCAGTTTCGACATTTTTATCTGTCTTGTAAAGAGCTATTACAGTTGTGAAAAGTAATTCAAAATACTAAGAGAGGAATTATTTAAATATTCATTGGATTATAACAGTGCTCATAGACTTTTGGATTTTGGATTTTTAATTGATGAATTTGGAATTTATGTGAACTTATTCAGATATATTTTGGAGTACTTCATTTTGACATCAGCATATTAAAGACTACTAGTACATCAGAATTTTAAAGATCATTGGCACATCACAACATTCAAGGATACAGCCGTGAATTCGGAACATTCTGTATTTAGGACTTGTGATTAGAACACTCATTCTTATTGGATTATTTGGATCTTAATACACATTAAAGTAAATGTCTTTTTGATTTTTCATCTTAATTATCTAGAAATACATTGCTTGCTGATTTTTACTTGAGTTGTTGGTTTCACTTTCTTTCTGTTACATTTTTCTAGACCACAGAGTCGTAACACCATGAATTTACCTACACATGCATTTATAAATTACATGAGGCATATAAACAGGCATACTCAGAGAGAGTGGCAGATCGATCTGCGTCACGAATGGCATGCATTAACGGATACATACAAGCATAATTGCATAGAGAGAGAACGAGTGACAGAGAGAGAGATGTGTCATTTGTGGTATGCATAGTCTTATTTAGTCACAGTGTATTCAATAAAATAATCACTTGGGTACAAATAAAACTAAATATTTTCTCTCCTCAAAAATGTGGTTTCCTTATATTATTTTATCCGAAATCTTCTTAATAATATTTATCATTCAACACTCCTCTTCTAAGAAACCTTTGTGTTTTCTTATAGTTTGTTTGAACACAACATTTTGTTAGTTGACCGTTTATCAATTCAAGATGGCAGAGGTGATTTGTAATTCAAAGGTGTCTTAAAGTTCAAAATTAGTAGCTGTTATCTTCTCCGAATTTGCAAAACTTTGGCAGACCTATGTCTAAAGATGTCATTGATGCCAATAATTAAAAATAAAATAGAGTACATTTGTACTTCCATTGTTTTGATATTTCGCTCATTTTTGTTGCATACAATTTAACTATTATTTTTAAGAATATTGCTATATTTCCAAATGGAAATTATAAGTGTTTTATGCGGTTTATTTTTATAATCTTTAAACTTATAACATGACATTTGGGAAAGAAAATAGTAATGTAGTACAGGGTATATAAAAAGTCATGGACAAGATGCAAAACAGCGCTTTTATCACATGTTTCTTGATCTTTGTTGCTAAGCATCTTTACTGTAAAAAAGAAAACAACAACAGCACTAAAAGTAAATGGAAAACACCAAAAAAAGGAATCCTCCAAAACAAAGAACAACAATACCATCAGAACAACTTGTATTATTTAGATAGTTGTATTCGTGTACTTGAATATTCGCATCTTTAGTTAATTCCTCGTATGTTCTCATCGTTGGTGACCTGCAACAATAATAAGAAAAGTAAATAGCTATCATATTATCAATAACCCATACTTTAAACATAGTTAGGTCTATAAGTTTGAGAAACATAATAATTATGGTTAACATATACATACAAATGAACTAAATACTTGGTATTAGTAGTATTAGTAGTACTAGCAAATGACGTGATAGATTAACGATGATTTGAGAGTCTACCTTCTCTTGTAATATTATCTGTGCTCGATATAGATACATATATATATATATATATATATATATATATATATATATATATATATACCTATAACAGCGACTTTGTAGCAATGTGTGCATGGTCGAAAAGGATTAGGGGTTGTAGGGGTTGGTGCTTACAGGCAAGGCAATGGGTGCCGTAACCCGCGGATCTGGGTTCGAATCTCCGTTGAGTACGAATTAAAATTATCTAACCTGTATGATAATATTATTTATTCGTATTTAAAAATTATGTTAATGTTATCAAGCATTCTCCTGTAGGATATATATATATATATATATATATATATATATGACAAGCTCTAAAGGCGATTATGTTATATCAAGACGGCAGCAAAACTACGTTCAGTAAGAGAAAACAGCAAAACATGTGTCGATAATACATTTGACTCAAGTGTTACTAACTGCAGCGCCTGCGTTCCTAGATGACACATTTTATATCTGACACCACAAAATATATTCTGCTTTGGCAAATAGTATATTGTCACTTCTTCTAACAACCACGCCAAACATAGTCTAGAAGGAAATTTCAAGGTAGATTATTACCAAAAGACCAAGACCAAGATTCATTTTTGGTTTTGTTAAAAGCTGGTGACATATCTCCATAGGGTAATTTAGACGTGCTGATTCCACAAATGCTTGTTAACAAGCTGTAGTTTGTACACAAATGCTCCTAACCTAACGTCAAACATGACTTACGTAGAAATGTGATTTTATAACTTCACTTCCTGATTCTGAATTATTTCTTTCTTTAAATACTTTCTGGTTTGAAGTGCATGAGCATTCATTGTTAAATCTAAGGCAATTGTCTCAACAGCTTAGAGATGACTTAAATGGTGTTTATATTAGTTTTGTAGGTGAAGGTCAAAACTTTCTTTATTCAGAATGACAAACCCTGCGCAAAGCACAACAGTGAAGGCCGAAAACGAAAGCTTGTAATCGAAACAAAATATGTGCGACAGTAATTAATTTAAAATTGAAAATGTACTTATTTAAACACAAAAGAATACCAGGAAATGATTTTGATGGGATAATAAAATCCTTGTATATATGAAATTAAATTGACGAAAGACGCATCGGCTGTGAATGATAACGTGCTTTGTTTCAGGAGGTGGGTTGACAAAAGAAATACTCGTATGCATGCCTAAGGAGGTACTGTAGGCACTTGCGCTCCTCGCAGAAACGTGTACCTATATTGCAAGTACTTTATAATCAATTGGATACTCAAGTCACATTAAAAGGCTGCTTCTTCGTTCTGTATCAATGTATATACAATTTCTCTTTTCATATGGTCCTGAATAGCATGGTTCTCTTTAAACAAGTTTTCCATTGCATTTCTTGTCCGTGCTGTAATACACAACCCCAATAAGGTATATTCTCTCTGAAATCTTTGATTATAGCGTTCTACTCTGCACACTATATTATGCCAGTTAATTTCTACAATCATCAATTAGAAACAAAGGAAAAAAATATATATATATATGTATATATATATATAAATATATATATATAGATATATATATATGGTCATCATTTTTTCATACATATATACAGCAATTGTGTTTTTCATCAGTTTTTCATATAATATATATACAGCAATTATGTTTTCATCCGTACGCATTTTTTTTTTTTATTTACCTAAGTACTAACATGTTTTTTTTATTTCATTATTATTATTATTATTATTATTATTATTATTATTATTATTATTATCATTATTATTATTCCGCTACACATATATCTTGACATACTTCCTTTAGAACCTCCATACATAACTCTCTCTAGTGTGATATAATTTCTTTCGCAAATCTTGAAGATGGCGTTGCTTTGTTGTCATGGTGTGTTTTCGTCCTTTGTTGACAACGTGGAATTATGTCAAAACATGTTGGTTCTGAATGTGGTAGACATAATAACCCGCTCGTTTATTATTATTATTGTTGCACAACTTTGTATTAAATATCTTGTTGTAAATTCCCCGTTGCGATTATAACATGTAGGAGTCCAGAATTTTTCTTAGATTTTGTGTCTAAGTTTGTTTTGTAAGCTGTTTATTCCCCTGACAAAGAGCTTGTTTAGCACTAAATGTTGGGAACATGTTTTGAATGTACGCAGTTATCAATGTTTGTGTCAATATATATATATATATATATATATATATATATATATATATATATATATATATATATATATATATATATACCGTATAAAACCAGTAACTCTAACCACTAATCCAATGTATCATCACAAATCCATAATGATTACACTTTCGTCTCTGAGTAGCCACTTTCCATTTTTCCATTACAAGTCTTGTTGAACAAAGGAGTAAGATAGATAATAACGATGTAGTCAAAAGGTTTCTGTATTCAGTACATATCAGATTTAGTGCAAGCATTTTTTCACATTTAGTCACGAATTATCATAGTATGAGACTCTCTTAAATATATGTATTAGTGAATAAAGATTTATTGATTTTAGTCGATTGCTCTAGGTGATTGTCTTAGTATCAGACATGAAATAAATATAATTTGGGTCAACATCAACATGTTTGTTTATGTTGATTAGCAGTTTGATACCTTGACACACATTAGGCAATTATGAATCTGCTACCACAAATCATGCCATATGCAATGGTTATTAGCGTAACATTTTTTAATATTTATGTTACTAATTTCTGCGGGCATTTGTTGTTCAGCAAAAAGGTTCTGTGTGGCTTCTGTAAACTTCTGCCTGAATTGGAAACCATGGGAATAAACTATGCTTGGTAGACCTTCTATATGCGCTGAGATTTGTTTATATGCTGAATTGTCAAACGTATTTGGATGACTTTCAACACTCTTTTTACACATTATCAACATGTTTATTTTTGGAAATTAAAATGTCAGGTTTATTAAAGTTGTATTGGCTTCTGTGCCAATAATTCTCTCCCCAGTGATGTGGCCATAAACAAAGCAACGGCATGGCTGTACTTGTCATTAACTGATTTCGGAATTTATTCTGCAGTAACTGTACAGAAACAGTTTCGAGTTCATATTTCTGGTTACCGCCTTATATCCATTCAGAGGAATTTGGATGTAATCCAAAGGAGAGTGCAAGGACACTGTATACAATGATTTGTTAGAATGTGCAAATCTAACTGTATTCTAATATTCTTATTATATTCCCTAAACTGTAGCTTTAGTACCAGTAAGTTGTGCATTATAAGATTATGTTTGCATCCTTTTCAATGTGTCATTTATAAGGCCTTGTTCAATCATATTTGTCCTAATTGAAATAAGTAATTGCACATCTTAGTGTGTCATGAACATTTTGCAGTCATTGAATTTGAAAGATCACCCGTTCTGCTCGATATGGTTTTATATGTAACAAGCATTCTACCCAAATTGTTTACTATTGTATTGGACATAGCTTTTTAAAATTGATTTCTGCAAAGATGGTCAAATTTAATGTCTTCGGTGTGTACGTAATAGAATAATGCCTAAGACATATGTGATATCTGCTCCTGCGTGTTAATATTTGTATATTTATATTACTCTGCCGTACATTGGACTAAAAAAGGCAAGCATAGAAGATGAACATTTAACAAAACTTGTAAGAAATAAGCACACTAACTTCCATCGCATATGCACGGAATATGTACTCGTGTTGTATATGTATTTCATCAGGCCGGCATTACTCATTTGACTGTCGTGATATTTCACGTTTTTCCTTATTTTGTACATGTGACACGAAGAGTAGAGGAATCAGATGAATTATGTAAGTTCTAATTCACTAAACCTTGTTCTCTCAGTCTTTCGTTCAAGTGGTAAAGTTTATTGGCTCTGTTGTCTTTGAAGTCTGCAGTTTATCTTTGTAACTTTTATGGGATTCATATTTAAATATCTCTTCATCAGCTATATTAGGATCAAATACCTTGAACATAAAGTCTCTTTCCCAACATGCAATTCCTTTGGATATTGCCCATTCAGTATTGACTCCTGCTACAGTCATTATGTTCTGCTGATGCTATTTAAGTCGTTGTATTATATATCTAGAAATGAACAATAAGAGGTTTTCCAAAGGAAAAAGTTAAGCCTGTGCATTGGGCAACCATTCTATTAGTGAGTAACAAAACTGTGATACTTATTCTAGTTTGTATTGTAAGTCCTAACCTACAAGATCTTTACTTTGTGTTTTAATTCAATTGTTAAAATGTTTCCTTTGCATTGTAAAGATGTTCTGATTCTGTTCAAAGTTCTAATCGGCTTTTAAAACGTTTCCTAACCTCTAATACGGTGCAAACATTAGCACAATATTCTAAAGGCCTTGAATATTCAATATGCAAGTTGACAAAAGTTGTGTATAAGCCTCGTTTATCTGTTGAATGACATATTGCCGTAAGGTATATATCGTCTGAAATATGTATTCAGCCAAACGTGATGGAACAAAAAAACAATAACTAATGTCTAGAGTGTAGTTCCGGACTAACACATGCCAAGAAACCCCTTTTTGAAATTCAATAGCATATGTCGCATCTATAGTAAATAAAACTGCTAAATTCTTATTGCATTTAATTCAGTTTCATTCGGATGGAAAAAAGTTCTGAGCTCTTACAATGCGGAAATCATAAAAAGTACATCCAGACATAAGTTTAATTTTCTCTTCATGATTGTTTTGTTATCATCGAATTTGTCTTTCATTTATCCTTCGAAAACGTAACAGAAAACACTTTGTGCCCAAGTAAGTATTCAATAAAGTTTTGAACGTTGGTATATTTTCATTTATTTTGGTTTGAAATGTATTAATTGCGCCACTTAATACAATTGTCTTTTTATTTAATCACGTTTGTATGCCCACGCATTTCTAGAGACCGGAAAGCCGCTGCAGCATTTAATTGAGCAGGATTTGATCCAGTTCGACATGTTTCATCTGTTGTTTTGAACTTTATGTCTAAAGAAAAATATATGTTTTGTGCCATCTCCAAAGGAGAATCACTAGGACCTCGTACAGCTGTATCTACCATTCTGCAATGCAGATGCTACGCTATTTACTTTACAAGAAGAACATACGTTACAGGCCTGCCGTGGGAATCTACAACTTGCCCATCTTTATACTGATTATTGATTTTTAATTTAATAATTAGACAACCCTGTAATTGATTGTAGTTTGAAATTTTCGAATCTATGCATTTCTTCGTTCCAGCCATTTGCAGCCGTTTCCACTATGAATGACTTTATATACAAGTCAAGGTTGTAAATTATATCAGAAATTAAGACAGTAATAGTCTCATTCTTGTCTTTTAAGTAAAAGAAGATACAATAATACCCAGCAACGAAATCTATTCTTTGTAATAAAATATATAGATTACCATTGGTTATCATTTTACATTGGTACATTAGGATTCTTGCTCAGGAAGACCACTAGACTTTTCTTTACTCTGTGCTGTCGATTGTATTCTTGATTTCCATTTGTGCAGGCAAAATTAACATGGGCAAAACATAAACATCTTACACCTGATCATTTGTTTGGTAATTTGTGTCGTTTGCAGTTAACTGTTCTTGAAATGCAGATTCTCTCCAAGTCTTCTTTTATGGGTTTCTCTTTTAATTTCTTCCCATCCCGTGAACAAGTATTTTCTTTGTTTAATTGTTCATTGTCTTGGCTATCGGTTTGTTGTTTTTTTTTTTTTGGTTTTTTTTCCTTATTGCACATTGCATCCCTTTGTACCTGTTATTTTCCGTTGGTGATTAAATTAAACATCTCATGGCTTTCACATTATTGTCAGGTGACTTTTATGAAAGGTCGACAATGCTCCAAATTATGAAAAAGACTGATTAACTATGTGAAGATGCAGTGTAAAATTAAAGGCCATGCACCGCGCATCCTTATTAAGGAAAGGCATATTAATTCCTTTTTACTGCAGGCTTCGGGATAATGACCGTACTCATTTCCTCATTATTAAGACAAAGGTAAATTGCATTTTATGCAATAGCAAAGACATTTTGCTGATTAAAATATATTACTCATTTTTTAAATAGCCCTAGTTTCGTTTATCTGAGAATGATGATTATAAGTATTATGATGATTTATTTTGTTTTAAGACATTGTGATAATTATTATTACTATTATTTTTTGACAACATACATGTATTGTAATTATTGTGAATTGCCATTTTAGCTGATATTATTATTATTATTATTATTGTTATTATTATTATTATTATATTTATTATTATTATTATTTGTGAAGATATATTAAAGTTATATTGTTTAATTTATTTATCTCTAGAAATTTCCAATAGTACAATCTTACCAGCCTTCATAAGGAATAACATGTATTTGATACAGAGGACATATTATCTAAACCTTCTAGAATACATGTAGTATCCAACACATCATAACAAAATTATGCGAACTGAATTTATCCTGTTTCTCATCGAGAATTAATAGTAAATGTTTTGATTCATGCATGTCTTGTTGGAATATGCTATATCACTCTAAACCTTTAAACATAATTACCACAGTTATGCAGAATTAACAAATAATTTTGGTCCGAAACGGCATCACCTATGATTTTTTTTTAAAACACTAAGATAATTCAGTTGTTCGGCAGTATAGAAAAGTTAAACCAAATTACATTTTGTGTTTTGTTTGAAATTATATAAATGTTACAATGTGAAAATACAATAATACTGTGAATGCGCAGAAAACAGCAATTATGTTATTTACATTTATGCATTTGGTACTGGAACAATATATTAGCAATACATAAAGATGTACATATAGACTCTCAATTTATTCATTCACATGGGAAAAAAAATTATTTTTGAGTCCGATAGTGGTATGAATGTTACTTGTAAATGTTATCATGTACATTAGTGGAACCAAATAACATTAAATTTGTCACGGTATAAAATTCTTGCATAAGATTGGTAGAAAAATCGATTTAAAAAGAAAAAGGACAGAAACAATGTTGCTAGATAGGTTATTTTGGTTTTCATTTGACCGGTTAGCCCAGAAAAGGGCTGGCTATTTCGTTTGGGCCTTCTTGATGGACAAGCAGGCACTAATGAGCAAGCAGAATAACATTAATAAATGCATTACGAAAGAGTGACAAAGGAGTGCAGAAAAGAATGTTTTACCAAAGATTTGCAGATATAGAGAAAGAAAGTATATGTTGTTGATACTCCATATGTGGATATTTTGACCATGAAGTAATCTTAGATAGCAAAGGAGACCTTTATACAATATACTCTATATGTCTCATTCATATTTGTGACAAATATTTTTACATGTACATCACTGATATTTTCTTTTATCGTAACAATCACATGCTTCACACATTTTTATTCTACAAAAATTGGACATGGAATAGTGCCAAAATATACAACTGTCTAAAGCATTAATACTTTTGAGGCATAATGATTATTATAGACAGTGACATGGGTTTCCGGAAGTATATTCTGTCTGATAAATGTATGACTCCTAGCAGATGACTTCATCCATTGGAAATCCTCTTCTGATTCTTGCTTGCAGTCATAAATCCTTTACTGATATCAATATACTAAGTAAGTTCTTTACATATTTTCAGTCATTTTATTTACCTTTTTGATAAGTTCAGATCACCAAGACCATCTAACTTATTCTAGGCACTAATATGGATACAGCATATATACAAAATCTGCATAGGTGATTTTTTGTTTTATAATTTATTTGTTGCATTTGTTTTATTTAATATTAGGCTTTAATTCTACTTTATCTTAGCAAACCGCCAGGTAAAATCAGAAGAATTTTTGTTCTAAGGACTAGAATCGATTTCAATTACAGCCAACTGACTCATTTAGTGTCGTGATATCTTAAACAGATGAGAAAGGTTTCTACTATTTAATAATTTGACTGTACCGGTAACAAATCGGAAGCAAAAATGCAAAATTTGGTTATATTTGCTCCAGTGTCGCTTGACTCCAGAGTATAATTGATCTCAATGGAGTCGTGTTATGCAAAGAGTGGCAAATGTAAAGTAAAGCGCAAGAACTTGCTTGTCATACTCATCAAGGGATAAATCCTGCTTGGTATGTTTGTGCTAGGTAGAACATATTGTTGCAAGTAATTCGTTATTTCATTTCTAAAGACCAATTTTATGCAAGCTTAGTATATTTGTAATATTTGTAAAAAATGTAAAGATAAATTTGCCAAGGTCTTCATCCAGGTTGTTAGTTTGAAAGTAGTATGCCCTCAAAAAGTTTAAAATGATACTTCTAACATCCCAATAAATGTTTGCATGAAACATATAATACTTATTTGCGCTTCGAATAACATATGGGAAGTTTTTAGAATTTTGGTCCAGTTATGAAATATTAAACTGCGTAGACATTACTTGGCTTAACACTGGGATCAACAAGACTGTCATAACATTATTTTGTATGTTGATTTCCATTTCTCAGAGTAGATTTAAACTTTCAGCAATGGTGACTTTTAGACGGTGATGCCTTCAAAACTAAACAAAAAGTATTAATCAGACCAGAATCCCACATATATGCATTATCATAACCTTTTCTGTCATCTAGAATGAACAAATGAAACTTTTTCTTCATTTCTTCATAGAATATGGTTAATACACGTTTGCGTTCATCATTTTTCTAAACAATGACTAGGTATAACTCAAAAAACAAATTATCATGGTCCCATCAAATTGTAAGAGGCGAACCACCCACATGTGCCATTTTGACACTGTAGCAGTAGCCCCAAGATGAAGTTAGCATTAGAGAGACAACCAAACAATGATGTCTTTTTGCATCCAAATTAAGTTTTATAGATGTGACAAATTACTTTGTGCATTAGGTGCATATATAAGAAAGAAATGTTAAATATCATAACAGCTCGTTAACTCAGTTAGCATAGCAATAATTTGAAAGAAGGAACAAAACAACAACAAAAAAACCCAGTAAAATGTACTACTTAGTTGTCATTTACAAATCACATTACTTACATAAATGTATACATTAAACAATGCACATGTTAATTTGAAGGTACAGCTGTACTAGCACTATTGCAACAAATAATAATAATAATATAATAATAATAATAATAATAATAATACAGCAAAAACTTGCTATGAAAGAGGAAATTCCCAATATGTCATATATCTAAAGAGTATATATTGAGAGAATATGATCTCTTGGCTGATGTGGCTGTATTGATAATAGATTCAAAATATCCGCTCATAAACTATAATGAGTCATGTCCAGAATATAAATATTAGAATTGAATTTTGATATGAATAACATATTTTGTTGCACATAATAATCAATTGTTTTTACATGTGAGTTAGTGTCTTTCATTTTAAAATCTTTATGTTTATTTTTAAATACAAATTATAATTATATCACATTGTTGTAAAGTACTAGTTAATTACAATATACATCATCGGACTTCTTTCACTCTAACTGCTTGCTGTATTTATTTACAAGTATAATATATATTTTCATTTAAAAAGAATCACTGTCTCTTTCAACGTAAGTATATAGCTGGGCAGGCACATATGCTTGTATGCAGTAGATCATATAAATTCACATATATCTTTTCTTCATCAAGTAAAGTCAGTCTTGTTTTAAAAGGCAGTTCAACTGTTATGGCCTAAGAGTCCAGGATTGAAATAATTTGACTAAAATCAAGATGCACTTATATTAAGATCTTATAGACATTTTCTTTACAAATCATATTACAGCTTTCATCTTTGTAAATGTTAAGTTGGTTGTTCGAACTTATTGTCACTAACGATTACTCTCCTCAAACACAAAATGCAGTGTTTGATCTGATAGACAACTACAAGTAAGTGAACAGACAACTCAAAGGTCACAAGAATATAAACTTGTATGGTGCATGTTAGATCTCCTTTAAGTTGTAGATCTTGATTTTAATCAACTTGGAATTGAACAAACGTGTATAGTACCCTTAGTTGATAGGTATATTATTGCAATTTTTGGGGCGATATTGTTGGTTCATCAACCTGAATCTCTCAGGTGCTCCCAGAAGCTAGCTCTTATCTTCAGTATATTACTGCTTTCAGGCCCTTGTAATTGATGCGTTGATCATCCAAACATACGTGAAATATTGCTTGCATACATTCAATATGTATTTGGGACCTGTTGACGAGGCCCCATGTCACACCTCTTTTTGTCTATTCCTTTCAGATACGTTGACATTATCCTATGTTGCATAGTTCGTTTGAATAATAATGCATACACTAAGATAGCTCAGAATCTTGCAGATGAGGTGCAGATTCCAAATTCATTATCTGTTGAAGTGGGTCAGAATAAGAAACAGTCGCCATTTCTTATACAGCAAGAAAATCTGTTATTCTTGTTTGATGTCCACGTACTGACATTTTCCTTGTTAGCTCGTGTATTTCAGAAAAGTTCAGATTACTAATCGGTTTTTCTTTTTTCGTTTTGTTCAAAGCCATCTATATAACTGTTCAGATGGAAACTTAAAAGTCCTTCAAGTATATAAATTACTTACTGATAATGAAAAATTAATAAAAGAAAATACACTTTATTTCAGACGCACTCTTGAACTAGACCGTAATAGTACTAATTATTCCAATTCCAGAAACATGAAAACGAAATAGGTTATACATTATATGAAGCCATTGATACTTGTTCATGACACAACAGTACATAATCTATATTTAGTGAATTTTCAAAAAAATAAAAAAATAAAAAATATACTTTAATTTAATTTGTGTGGACCACATTACACATTGTATCAATACACTGATATATGTTTATGATACTTTGTACATGGTCTGTGCTGGGTGGATTTCTGTGATATGGTCGAGCTGTCCATTTTGTATATATCAGTCTATTTTTCAGTACCATGCATATATATATATATTCATTCATATATATTATGTATACCCATATTCATATGGATGCAGATTTGCAGACAGATAGATGGATAAGGTAAAGGACAAGCGATTTTACTATTAGCTGCATTATTCAAGAAGAAAAGGGTGACACAATCTAGTCTTTATTCAGATATATACATTTAAACTGGGGACATATGTCAACGACATTTTTTCAGTGCTGATGCCGAAAGTGTATCAGATGAAGAGTGGAATAAAAAAAAATGTTTACTATTCTTTCAATTCGAATGACGTTACACTTACGCGATACTATGTGATACCAAAATTAGTAAGAGACTCATGGATGTATGTGGGGTCTACTAATTTAATCGTATACAAATGCTAATTGCATGTATATTAACCGTGACAAGATATGTTTTGTACTATATCTTCTTGCAACGGTAAGTGATGGGCAACATGCCTTTTTTCTTATCCTGATAATACATCCTACTTATAATTGAACGATGCAAGCCCTAGTAAAATATTATCCGTCTGTGCAACGTTTAACTTGTCTAATGCAAGAGATACGTTTGAGAAAAAATATATCATATCAAAGTATTGATTCTTAAAGGTTGCAGACGTTTATCATACGTCAATTTTTATTAGTCGTGAGTTAAAGTAATAAGACAAATTCGCTGATTGTCCCACGAAAGTACAAAACAATGTTTTATTTCTCCTATAGAAAGGTTATATTGAGAAATTTAACAAAAACTATTATCATAATGAGTATTCTTTACGCAAAACTGCCTGTGCCTCAGATTGGACATTATTTTCGTCTAGATAAAGTGAAATTATGTTGTTAAGAAGAGCAGTAAAGACTCAACTCAGTAAAGTAGCAGACTTGTAATTGGTATGATCTGAATTATCTCCCTTGTCTAATATATCGGTTTAGTTAGCCCTGTACACTTGGTTTCTGGAATAACACCTTTGTTTAAATCAAGTTAAAAAGGCCCACCTAGACGGGATGAACATTTTAAATACTCAATCAAGATGAAATCGTCACCAGGTGACTTATTGCATTTCAAATTTCTCAGTACACTGAGTATTTCCTCCGAAGATATTGGTTTATTTCATACTGTTAAATGTTTTATATTTAATGGTACTCCTTTTTCATCTGCCTCATCATTATTCTCATGGATAGAGTTTATATTCTTAATAAAATCATAAAAAGGTAGAAGTTTAATAAGTATGCCATCATTTGTTTTAGTCAAAGTGTTTATTATTGATTACTATTGTTTTGGATTTGTTGTTAGCATGTTTCGTTGTTGATCTTGAGTTTTATTAATGTGCGATTTTAAAAAAATGTATGATTCTTTTCTTGTAATTTTTACTCGCAGAAACCATGCAATTCTTGTTCTGGAGTGTTTGTAATCGCGAGTGAATTTTTTAGCAGCATGATATTTATTTTTATCTAACTTCTCTTGCTAAAGATGTTTCACTCTGTACTTTATTATGAGATAGTTGTTTATTGTTCCTGCTTGTAAATGAATTATTTCCACTATCCAAAATATTTATTACTATTTCTTCAAAATCTCATTTACTTTCTGTTTATCGATATTTGTGGCTTCTCTTAAATAATGTCTTTTTAAAAAAAAATAAACTCCAGCTGAGTCTCTACTGATCCTTTCTTTGAACATTATTTATTATGAGATTTAAACAAATGTTTTATTTTATTTAATTTGTAAAATAGATTTCCCCTCAGGTAAACATGTATTCACTTATAAATATGTATTGTCTACGAGTGTCACTCGTTGTGTTTTAGTGGTTTTCTATATGTACTTTATTGTCAGCAGAGGAACATCATGCTTATGTATATTTTTCTTTCTTCTCTCTCTTTTGTTCTAAATACATTTATTTGTTTGAAACCATGCTTTTGTTTCTTAACCACTTTTGATGCCAACAGATCAATCCTTTGACAGATATTATTTTGAAATAGATATCATGTGACTAACAATTATTATTTCAATGCCAAATACAGTGGGTCCACAAACAAACAAAAAATCTTAACCGCATTTTTTGGAAATATGTTGATTTATTACAAAGAGTTTATGGATTTATTAAAACCTTCATTTGCCCAAAAAGACAAATATAGTACTTTAGTAGGATAGTTCAAGCCTGGATCGAATTAAAATATCAGTGTGAGTTATGTGAAGTTTACAGACTTACACATGAAACAGTCCAAGTCATTGCGGAACGTGCTACCAATTGACTTTGCTGTTTGAAAACACATTTCTGAAACGGTGACCTTTGTTTTATTAATTTGTTTACTTCCAGTAGTTTGATTATTGAAGAGCACACAATTTGCATAGTTTCCGTTCTTCCGATACTTAGAGAGCAATGAATTTAGATTTATGGTCAACGCAACGTGCATCCTGTAACTTTAATTGGAATTTATGATTTACTTAAGCTCCTTTCTGGCCTAATTGACCTCAATATATTTTAATTAATTTTGTAACTAGCTACTGTTCTTGTAATTTTCCGACAAGTGCTATGGTCAATTTCGGGTTTTAGGAAGTAGTTAATATGATGGATGGCTTAAAATATATAAATTACATTTTGTTGTGCCATATTTTGATAATGAACCATGCAAGATAATAACTTAGCTTCATTTATTGTGCTGGACATATAAAGCATCGATGCAGGATTTCGCAATTTCTTTCGAAGATGACTAGTGGTCTACACAGCTGTATTGAAAATTATGATAAGTGCAAAAAATAACGCTCAAAGTTTTCTTTCAATCAAACTGAAAATCAATTCAGCAAATCTGAGGAAAATATTTTTTTTTCTTCATGAAATAGGCACATTTTTATTATCACTTTCTAATGACTTAAACGTAAACATTTTCACTTATGAAAAAAATTATAATCGATCTCTTGGTGTTTTTTTCCAAATGAATGACACACAATTATGAATACAGGCGCTTTGATCTTATTACATTACATTATAATTTAATATGCATGACATTATGTATTTTTTTTCTGCCTGAACTTGTAGTTTAGACTTTTCCTTTTTACAGAACATTATTTTTTTTCTTTATTTCTCAAACTCTTGTAAGTATCTGTTACTGTGTTTATGAGACTAGGATGATGCTATGTAACAAGGAAAAAATGAAATCATTATTATCTTTATTTTTTTAATTTAGAGTAACAAAGAAATATTAATTCACTAAAGTTACTGCAATAGCAAAAAAAAAAAAAACAGCAGCAGCAACTGTAACATAATTAGCATCGACATCTTTGGTCTAAAATAACTGAGATGCAAGGTTTAAACATATGGTGCAGAATGCAATAAACAATGTTGCACCAGAGTAGTTCTTCCTATTCATTTACATGGGTAATGAAAATACCAAAACGAACTCTAGTAGGTAGGGCCAACAGCCAGCAAAAATGTTTATTGACACTTACCAGAAGGCATTAAGGTAAATTACAACATCAAGTGCTTTGTCTCACGCCCTATAAGAAACAACAAGATACACGAGACCTGATAAAACTAGTCTGTAGATAAAATATATAACAAATCCGAGTAAATACGCATCTCTACCTTATTTTATGCTTTAAAAGTATAATATATGAGGTCAACTAAAATTAAAATAGTTTTTACTATTACCAGATTGCAGGAGTGACAAATTTTAATATGATATCATAATGAGAAAAGTAATTCAAATAATAAGGGACGGCATAATAATATGCTATTCATCTACTCTTTGTGATAAGTAACGTCATCTTTCTTCCAGAAGAATATAAAAGATATTCAAACTATCACACAAGAAAAGTGAAATGTTAAAATTATGATATTGTGATGAAAGAAAAAGACTGCATACAAGGAAAAACAGAACTACCCAATGGTTGTACTGCGATGCAATCTTAAACACATTATAAACATAATTAATTACCCTTGAACATATTAACAGATAAAGTTGATACAGTGACGTGACACAGATGACACAACTCACAGTTGATTACGTCAACCACATGAACACTTAATGTACAATATTAAACAGAATAACTCAAAAATTAGTTGTTGAATAAACATGAAATTTTCAGTATTTTGTAACAGGAACCTAGACTTGATAACTTCGAGTATCCTGTGAATGGTTCTGTACAAAGCTTTGATATGGTCTGTAGTGATCGATGTCCAAATAGCCTGCATCTCCTTCACTACATCTTGCATGCAGATATCTTCTAAATCTCATCGTGAGTATATGCCACACATTTTCAATTATGTTGCGATCAGGTGACGGTGATGGCAATTCAAGATTTTCAATATTGTTTTCCTGTTTCCTGGCACAAAACCATGCAGAATTGTGGAAATGTGCATTGGCATCTTGAAATATAAATTGGGAATTTGCAAATTTTTCTACTGTACGACTGACCATAAATTAAGAGTATTATGTTCTTCTCGCTATTAATATTTTGCTCAATTTCGACCAAAGGACCCACTCCATGAAACGTAATGCAGCCTCAAAGCATGGCAAATACCCTGACACTATTTCCATGCAGTCCTAGACAATCGAGTCTGTAAGCTTCTTCGCTGCTTCTCCACATGTACAGATGGTTTCCACCAGCGATGCTAACCAGGTTTACATCTTAAAATATTATTTTATTCCAGTATAATTCAACGTGAAATGTATTTTTCCTTGCACCAGTGCATGCGATTTTTTTCTGTTATTATCAGATACCGTCAGTGACTCCCGAGCTCATTGTTTCTTTAAACCGTAATCATGCAATCGGCACCGAACCGTCCTCATGGACGTTTTTCGGGTGCATACTGGTTGTAGTTATTCCTAATCTCTTTCATGTTATATCGTCTGTTTTGCTTCACCACTCACAAAAGTTAACGATCTCCTCTAGCATTAATGAACTTTCTCTGTCCACGGCTATCGCCATTTTCCACATTTTCGTGTTCAAATTTACTCCCAAGCAGTGATATGGTAGACAAATGAATAATTAATATTTCTGCGAGTTTTCTTTGACTTTAGCCTCTATTATAAAATCCTATTGCCAGGTGTCGCTGCTTGATTGACATTTCATGTCTTCTGCCATCCATTGTTACAATGTGACATTTGAGATGTTTCAAGAACAGAAAACCTCCTCTTTACCGGCGTATTGGGAAAGGAATGTCTCAAACATTTGTCGACACACAAAACCTTTATGTTTCGGACAAAAATAAACATAAAACGTATGATTTCTTATTGCTTATTTGGTTAATTACTTTTGTAACATCGGAAAAAGTTGCGTCAATTTTGGCAAGTCACTGTAGTTTCATTTTGACCTTGGATACCCAACACCATTACGTCATTCAATCTACCCTTGAGACAAGGTTCCTCAGACCAAAACGTGGAGAAGATTTATAGACTAATTCTAGTGGTGCTACCTTTGGAACTACATTGTAAATGTAAGAATGATTATAAAAAGCAATAAATGTCAATTGTATGCTTATAAAGAAACTTCCATTGATATTTAAACAAGATCGCAGTCTAAATTGGTTATGTCTCAATATATCTTTCAAACAATTTATTATTTGACCAGTAAAAAAAACGGAACTAATTGATAGGTTTCAAAAAGGAAAACGCTTGTATGTTTCTTCTCCAGTAGGTAATATGCATAACATTATTTCAAAATGTCGTTCCATAACAAGTTCAGCGTTTCCGTTTATAACTGTCTTAACTAAGTATTCAATCCGCTGAGATTGATATATTGAATCAAAATATATCAATATATATATATATATATATATATATATATATATATATATATATATATATATATATATATATATATATATATATATATGGGATTGAATTTTAACACAAATCAACACTACCGTAAGAAATCGTTTTGTCTTTAACCAGCATTTTACCAAACTTATTAATCACTGAGTTGTTAGCATCTCATTTTACTTTTAAATCAAATGAGATGAAAAAATATTAGGTACAGTGAAAGCAATAAGTACCAACCTAGGTCCTATCATTTGCAGTGCTTGGTAAGTTGTAAGTGTAATACAATCTTATGTTGGAATCAATATGTTCACAGTCTGTGGTATTTTCCCGTGCTTTTTTTTTATTTTTTTATTTTTTTGATGAACACTTATGTATTTGTCATGAGTAATCATTTTTTAAATTTATTTTAACTCTATTTAAGAACTTTGAAAACTTGAAGAACTATGTTAACAATATAAATACAAGTATCCATTCAGACAACAGCAAATACAAAGGGAATAAAATAAAGCTACATCCAAATTATTTCAGTACTTAGTAACAAAAACGTGTTCACTCAACCTATGATTTAGTCAAGTGTCTATTGTCTATTAGGTTTGTTTTTGTTTAGTTTTTGAAATTCTTATACTTGTTATCATGTCTAATTCTTTCTTCATTTGCACCATTAGTATCAAATAATCAGAACAACGTATTTTTAGCATGATAACTGATGCCCTATACCATTTAAACACCTTTTTTTTCTTTCAAAAAGTACTGGTCTAGAGGTATCATTACTACTATTCACCTTTTTCTTCAAATAAAAAAACAACATAGACCATCCTCCATTTTTTTTATAAAAATACATAGGTCAGTAGATTTCAAATGTTACCCCCCCCCCCCCCACCAATTTTAACAACCATTTTAACATATTTTTCTAACAACCCTAGACCACCACGTTTAACAATTTGCAATCAAATTTGTGATGACTATGTCCAAATATGAAAATAAAAGTTTATGGACAAATCGAGAGGGCAAAGCAAGCAAGATTTACAAGTTAACCTTAAGATGTAAGAAATTAGAAATTGAAAAGGTCATGCATATTTATGTTATATTGAAAACAACGAGGATTTCAAAATCACACGAGTCACCTGTTAATCCATTAATCGAATCAAAACATGAACTTAAATATCAAAATAGGAAGCCACCAAGAGAGAGAGAGAGAGAAAGAGAGAGAGAGATAGCAAAGGTTTTATTTTCCTTTTTTTTTTCTTTCTTTAAATTTCTGGAATCACTATACTAGACCATTCTTTTAAATCAGTGAAGACTGTGTAGAAGCAAACAACAGTCTTTGAAATTACTATACATGCCTTCTCGCAGAAGTCCAACAATGTATCAATAAGTTCATCAAATATTTCAGATTTCATTGTATGAAATTGAAACTTATTCTCTTCGCTCATGCTTTCATTACTCCTCAATTTATTTATATAACAATATTTTCCATCAAATGGAAGTTAACGAATAGCAGAGTTATTTAAAATTTATGTTTATGATCCAAAAAAGTTCAGTTGCATAGACAACTATGAAACAAACACGGAATCAGACAAAAAATGATAAAACTGATCAATTACTCTGAATTAAAAGTAGTAACTTCATTATTTGCGGTGTTGTGTAGCCCAATAATAAACCCGTCAAGCCACTTTTTACCTGTTAAAATACCTTGACATATCTTGCAAAAGAATATGTTCGACTAAATAAAGCAGAAATATTTGTTGAATTTCGAAAATCACAAAGTAATTTACAACCATGTATTAGTTCCGTATCTAATTTATTAAGAACTTTTTTGAACGTCTTCGCCTCGTTTTAACTTGTCACTAACCTGTTATAAACTTTACTATGTATTGCATTACTCTTTATTTCAGTTTCAATACTGGACTGTTTTGAAACGTCCCTATGTCTACTTCCATTTCTGATCTAAATGCAAAGAAAATAATAAAACATTTTGTATCTACTTTTTCTGTTTCAGTTGTTAACTTTTATATCTTCTTATTGGTTTTATCATAATTCTTCAATACTTCATTCTACAACACCTGTATTGTTAAGAATTTCTCGATTAATATGTTCCTTAGTATCTTTTTTTCATTTTCTATTCAAGCACTAAGTTAATTTACTAAAGTTGGCAAAGTCTGATGATATAGTAATGTTATGTTACTACTTAAATCAGTGAAAGATAAATCTTAGGTAGTTCTCATACTTTTAGTAATAGTTTCGCTCACACTTATTTTCTTTTTGCTATCATCTTTATTTTAGTTATTCTGCTGAATCATTCTTTATTTACAACTGCAATAAATTCTTAGTTTTAGAAGATATATTCTAATATTACTATAGCACTGCCAAAGTAATTAATTAAGTTTATAATCTCATGTTTTGTTTTGTAGTTTCAGCAATGAAGTCTACGTTTAAATTACTTAACTGTATTTGTAAAAAACAACAGTTTTATAGAGAGTTTTTAAGTGTTTCTATGCCACTTTCTGGTTGTATCCTGTGTTCAATAGGTTGCAAGTATTACTGACTACGTTATGTGCTCTCAGTTATCCATATAACTTGTATATCAGAGGATACAGTATTGAATTTCTGCTTAAATACGTCTTGTGCATCTAAAATATATTTATTGTTCTCATTAAGCTCTTCTTGCAACTATTCAGTTTTTGTTTTCTTTATCCAAACATCAGATCAACAATTGTTAATTTACTGTATTTTATAATATTATCCTTTAAAGTCTTACGTATTGGTGAGTCAACCCGTTTTGAGACGCAACTGCTAATTTTACAGGATCACCTAAATTCGCAATACAGTTATTGTTTAAGTTTAGTTCACTCTTTGTTGACTGATCTGGTGACTTGTTCTCTTTTTCAATTGGTTCAAAACAAAAATCGCTAGGACCTCTTAATATTTCTAAAAGCATTTTATTAAAACGAAAACAATACGTTACAGGTTTGCCGTGAAAACCAATTACTTTTAAATGATCATATCAAATGCTGGTATTAAATCTATTTATTGTACCTCTTTGTAATTGTTCGCAATGTCCATTAACATTGTATGAAACAAAGTCACAACGAGAAAATATTTTTAACAGACAAAGACTCCAGTAGAGAAACTGTCATTGTGGTAATATTAGTAGATGTCATAATGTTCATTCCGGCGCAGTTTGCTTCCAAAAAATGTTTCTCAAATTTAAAAAAATATATATTTAATTTGTTTTTACTTTTTATACATTAACATATTAAAAAGTTTTGTCAAATTTGTTTAAAAGTTATATATTTAAAATGTGTTCAATTTGTATTAAACTTTCTTATTCTCTCTCACTCTCTCTGTATATATATATATATATATATATATATATATATATATATATATATATATATATATATATATATGTCTGTATATAATATTGTTTCAAATTATTTTTGGGTTATTTTATCTATTATTAAATAAATGTTGTTCTGTATATAATTTATAATGTTATTTTATACATTATTAAAATTATTATTTTAAATATTATTCTATATTATATTATAAAAGTGATTAAAATGGTTTTTCTATATGTTATAAAAACTATTATTAAAATGTTATATTTCAAGAAAGTAATAAACATGGTTATTCTATTTTATTTTTCAAAAGTGATAAAGATAGTTATTCCATATCATATTTATTTATAAAATGATAAAGATATCGAAGATGGTTGGTCTGCATAACATTTCAAAAAAGTAATAAAGATGGTTATTATATATTATATTTTAAATAAAACGGTTTATAGGTGGTTATTATACATTGTTATTCAGAAATTGTTTTAAAATTTTCTAACTATTCATAATAATTGTGATTTTATTTTGCTATAAATGTAATGAATTGGAGTTTATATGAATTAAACAAAGCAAACAATTGTTTAGGTGGGAAAATAGTAATGATTTGTTGGTCTCTTTTAAACATATAGATTGCAACAATTATTTAAAATGTATTGCAAATAATAAACGAAACTAATATTGTGAGTAACATGTGAATAAACTCTGCTTTTTTTATTGTGATTGCTAATTTATTTGCTAAAGAATTAAACAAATCAGTTTATAAACATAATTGCTATGTATTGTAATTGTAATATTGCTTCATGAATTAACATTTAAGTCATTCAAATGCTTGTTTATAATATGTATTTTCCAGTATATTTGTGTCCATATGCATAAGTGTTTACACCATCTTCACCGATATATCTTTTTGAGTCAAATGGTGATAACCTTTTTTCATGAGGTATAATTCTAATATATGTCTATCACTTTTTATAGCATGCATCGCATGCATTATTTCTACTTTCTCAAATAATGAGCATTTATATAATTATTAATTTCATTCTGTTTTAGTAATTGGTTTCAAAATACCTTTAGCTTGATGTATTTGAATATTTTCAACTTAATTTCTAACACTTATATTCTTTTTTATTTAATATATAGGAGTATATTTTTCGGCGTAATCCAACAAACCTTTTAATAGGCTTTCCTTTCATCTCATCTTTAAATTTTCCTGGAACATGGTTTTATTTATTTAACTATATAAATGTTAGCTTTCAGGATAATCTGTTGTAATAAAACCAGTCATCATTCATATCTTCACAAACTTTTTTGTTTTTCATTAATAATATTAAACTATCAGTATATGTATAGAATAATTCAACAGTATCACCATAGATAGGTTTTAAGTTGTTGTAATAAAAATCATACATCAATCATTTTGAACAATTTAATATGCACATTCCTGTATAAATTGGCCTATTTAAGTGTAATGGTGCTTAACATGGTGATGTGCTACAAAATCTTTAATAAGAGCTTTTTTCCCAATAAATCAAGGAGGTCCTTTAATTTTTCTAATTTTATCTATTTCAGAAGTTCCAACTAACTCAACAACATCGATTCTTTTCCGCCGCATATTCCCCATTTGATTTCCAAAAAATGAGTTGTTCAAAAAATTTCCTTTTGAAAATCTGTTTTAGCAACTTTTGTCAAATCTGTATTTAACTCTATGTAATGTTTCATTCGAGCAGCCTGAGTAAATTTTAGTATCTTAATATTGTAAATATGATTTTTAATTTCTATAATGGACAACTTAATTTTCTTTGTTCAACAAATTAGGTACTAATTTATCAAACTTTCTAAGTTTTATTTTTAAATCTTTAATAACTCATGTTTAGTAATCACCTAACCAATCTTTTTGAACAGATAATAATTCCACTGCTAAAGGATATCAATTATGTGCATTATGTAAATCTAATGGATACTCTAAATCACTTTCAATAATATACCCGCCATTATCATCATCATGAATATACTGAATATGATTTTGTTTTATTTTATCTATTAACATGTTGTGAGTTCTCCATTTCAAATTGGAAGTTGGTAAAGATTTTATCATAGCCCACCATATAAGCTGCTTGGATCCAGATGCATCATCCACGATTTTTCTTTATTTTTTTATCATAATCGTCACATAATTCATTATTAGTTTTACTACACATAGATATTACACGTCTTAATCGTTTTTCAATATATACAGTACAGATCGCGCGATTTTTCGGAACCCTACGCTTCGCGGTGGAGGTGGAGAGAGAGAGAGAGTGGAGAGAATTAAGAAAAAAATCCTCCTCCAACTTTCCACGCGTCCTGATGGAGTTGCCGTGGCATCTCGCGGAGAATAGGTCTGCACACCACTCTTTCTCGCGGACGCGCATCCGATCACCACTGCGGAGTGGATGTGGTCTCGATAATGTGGGCGTGGTTTACTGTGTATGATCCTTGCCAGCATGCTCTAAAGAGTTTGAGAGAGAGAGAGAGAGAAAAGCACCGATTTATTTATATCGTTATCGCTTTCGGGAGCAATTTGCTTACTTTTTTTATATTGAAAAAGAAATCATTCAGTTAATTATACATATTTCCTTGTTCTAACGAAGATAATGTATGATACATAATGCCAAATACAAATTTAGATTATATTAACTTATGACAATGTCTCGCACACTGTATTAATACTACATTTTGTGCAATGAATCTATTTTTTTTCTTCACTACTATGTTATCGGAATCTAGACATGCATTTGTGTCCTTATTTCTTTTTCAGCTTGCTCAACATAAATTTTTAAGATCATATGAAAGTCAGTGATACTGTACTCCTTGCAATGAATATGAATGATAAACATCAAACAAATTAATAACAGAGTCGCATTCATACCTGACTGAAGTGAAACAAAATCGCACAAGTTCCGATGGTTACCCCATATATGAGTTCTCATTCACATATTGTACGCTTTCTTCTGACATCCAATCACAACATTATAAAGGGATAATTAAAACTTGACAAAGCATAGTTCTGGCGGTTGCTGCATGAACATGCAAAGCAAAAAGAATTGCTTAAAAAAGCAAAAGGAATTGCTTAAAAAGGCAATATTAAGATTTCAAATCGTTATTTTATTTAGACTGTACTATTTTGTGTTATTTACCAAAGTAGCTTTTTTAAAATCACAAATGGTCTCAAAAAGTCATCCTAGATACATGTAGTTTACATGTGCACTTTTCGAAGAGAAGCGCTCATGTGGAAGCTAATAACCAGCACAAGGGAAGTAAACCACATGGTTTGTTTTCTTTGATATTGATGTGTTAATTTCATGTGCGAACTGCTAACATAAAGGCATAACAGCAGCTCTTCTACAGGTTTGTTTTCTTTGACATTGACTTGACAAAATGCAATGTACTCGGGGATAAGCGAATCATACTGTATAACCACAGGCTATCCCATTGTTTTGATTCTTGTAAAAGAAAAAGCAGTGATAGAAAGAAAAACTAGTGAACTAATCAATACAGGTAGTATCAGATTTTTGCATTTATCTGTTTATTGTCTTCTATTACTTGCGTCAGTCAGGTTAGTTGTTTAAAATGGACAATGGTCTTGCTCCGAACTACTTAAAAGATGTAATTTGACCCGTTCTTATTAACAATGAGACCTTCAATACTCGATCATTTGGTTCCCTTTATGTCGAACTACCTTGTGTCAAATTTAATTCCTGCCTTTTACAATGTACAAACAGAAATTATTAGTAACCCATCTATACAAAATCTCAAAACTTACCTGAACCGGGATAAACATATACCCATTTATTGTATGTAACTCATGTATATTTGTATCACCAAGTAAACTTGAGCATCAGATGAAATAAATGTTTAAGTTTGTTCTGTTCTTTTTCATATTGCATACTATGCATAATACAGAAAAATTAGATGAACCTGTTCCGAAGCATTTCTAGATTATTAACTCTTTTTAGTAAAGTTCCTCTCTCTCTCCCTCTCTCTCCCTCTCTCTCTCTCTCTCTCTCTCTCTCTCTCTCTCTCACACACACACACCAAACACAATATGGAATCCAAATCACTACTGTAGAAGTTATTGTCAACTGAAAACTGGAAAAGATTGTAATATACATATACAGAAACATGCCAAACACTATTCAAAGGAATTAGTTTATTTTTGGTCTCAATAAGCGACTGCTCCAAAGTCACAAACAGGTAACTGCATACTTTAATATCTGCGTCGAAATAATTATAGAGAAATAGATCAATATTATGATTAGTTTATTGACCTATCATTTCCATATGATCTACTTTTCTATATGATGATACAATTTTTTTTTAATATTTTCCTCTCACAGAAATGAACCAATAGTAGGATACATGTGGAGACAATACATACATGCAGAATGCCCTAAATTTCTTGGAAATTACAATCTATGAACATCTGAGATTGGACAATTTTCCACAATATTATTCATTTCAGCAATAAGTTGAATTCAGATAAATTACGAACAATTATCAAACTTCCGTTGCTACTGGCGGACCACAATTGGGGCTGTTAAGTACAACGCGTTAAGTCACATGGCTTCATACAATAAAAAACATACCTTTCCCAAGCTGAAATTGACATCATCTTTTGATGCTATTCCTTGTCAATATTTTATAACATTATTGACAATGGTCACTGCATTAGTTTCTGTAAACATCCGCTGGTGTAAAGTCTTTATTAGGGAGAGACCATTTAATTTTGTAAAGGGGGGAGGGTAATTGTTTGAAAACATTTGCCTAGTTCTGATTTGTAGTTTTACAAAGACATTATTCTATTCCTTACGTTTCTTGAAAGAAATTTATCTTGTTATGAAAGGAAATTATCCCATTCTAGATCCATGTATTAAAGGATCAGTTCCTTACAGTACACATGCAGTCAGAATTGAACTAGTTTAATTTTGTGTATATTCAGCCTCGTGACTGTGCCATTACTGCTTACTGATTAAGCGCGTGCTTCACATTTCAGTGTAAATTTACGTTTCTGTTTGCTTGTTCGATTTTCTTTTTAAAACATAAGCGGTTGTCAATTTGGAATGTAATTGTCCATATCTCAGATGATTACTTTTCCTTTGGAAAAATAGGATACATTTATGCTTTATGAGAGAAGCTCAATCAGGCGTGCCTCGTCAAGCCGGTGCGCAAGTTTATTCTGATTTCTTTGAATAAAGAAAAAGTGTAAAATTATTGTCAAAGAAGTCGATCAACCTTTTCTAAGTATAAATGTACCGAATATACAAGACTTTTGAAATTACTTTTTTTTATTGTTCAAATATATGATGGAAATAAAGACGACTAATTCTTCAAATGGTATCTGGTTGTTAATCACTCTTGATGTCTCAGTCTTTCCATGGGTGGTCTTCATTCATTGAATGTTCAAATGTCAATCAGTAATGTAGAGCAGCCCACCACGGTGGAGTTGCCATCAGCGTGCCAGCCGAGGCACGATTGTTATTATTAGGTATTTATCTCTCCGCTGCGGAGCGTTATCGTGGAGTGAAAGTGAAGGGGATTAAGTTCCATACCGCGAAGCGTGGGGTTCCAACAAAATATCGCTTGAGCTGTACTGTAGATACATGTCAATATTAGTTAATAATTCTAATTTAGTTTTTTAATATTTTAACCGCGCATCCCAAGACATTCATGAGACTGTAAGATAGTGGACTGTACCAAATATATGTTTTAAAGTCATTTCTCTAAACTTTTCAAAGACATCTGCTAATAATAATACATCATATTTCAAGTATAAATCATGATATTCATCATATTTTTAAGATTACACATATTCCAAACGTTCTTTTTTTGTGTGTTCTTAATCTTTATCGCTTATATGATTTTGGGTTAGTAATGAATACTATTTTTATTTTTAGGGTAATTCATTTTCACTAAAGTATTCATAACTATTCATATAATCATATGGGTTTAAAAACATATCAAGTTTATCATCATCGGTAAATTGTTTTGTTATCTGAAAATCGTCTTTATTAAATTTGATGATAATTTATCAAGATTACTTGCCACAAATTGTAAAGTATAAATAAATTTAAACTGACCAATACTAAAACTCATATATTGTTTCCATTGTATTTGAAATACAGATTGGTTTTATAAATTGAGACGATTATTAAATGAACATCATCATCTCTTAAATTATAAAAAACTACTGGTGTTATTGTCTTATATGGAGCTATTTTAAGCTGTAACGTGCAATTAGCACGTGCTGCTCCTCCATATTTTGCAGTGATATGAAGATGATGTCAACCCTTATCTTAATCGGTGCATTTTTCTTCACATAACTTACAAAGGGATGCATTATTAAACTTATTTATATCGTCATAAGACATATATATTTTTATTCGATATTTGGTAACATATTATGTTATGATAACACTATAAACTATCTAAAGTGTGCAGCAAGATTTGCTTCTTTATTTTTTAGGCGATATCACATTTGGCTCATATCTATACAACCACACCTTACAATTATATATGAAAAAACACATGGTGGTTGTTTTGTTACCTGTTTGGTATAATCACCCGTTTGAATATCAACCAGGACATTTAAGGTTTCACAATCCGCATATATAATATATGGGGCTTAACTTTTTTTCTTCAAATAACTGTTAAACCTTCAAATATTTTCATTTTGTAATGGTATTTTATTTCTTCTTCCATTGATTCAATTTCTTCACAACCTGTAATATGTGTTTTTGAAGATGACTTTCTTTGCAAAATACACATAAACATTTCCGACATACATATTTTGTATTATGGCTTTTATTAATATCATTAGTTAATCTTGAAATTCATTTAATTAATAAATAATGGCTTTTTTCGACATCAGATATTGATGGTTAGTCAATTTCATGCTTTCGGGTCCTTTTTGCTATTAGATATTTGTATCTGATATAATCCCGAATTCCATCCAAACACATTTACTAATATTTAATTATGAACGTTTTCTAATTTAGCAATATCATGAAATGAAACCGGAAATTCAATATCTTTGCAATTAAATTTATCAACACATTGTTTTGTACTTTGTTATTCTCTCATAATCCAGAAATGCCGAATATATAGCGGCTAATACACTACACATACAATTTTTATTATCTTTAGTTTTATATTTATACATCCTTTTCAGATGCTATTTCTTTCTTTAGTTTTGTATAAATCTTAGCCCTAATTGGCTGGTATGTTGACATTCTTAATTAAATTTCTATGATTTTATCTACAATCCAACAAGATTCCATACTTGTGAACTTTTCTACTATTTTCTACTATTTTCATTTTTTTTTTTTTTAATTTACTCTGTACATTGTGTAAACTATCTGATAAATTTGATATCAGTCTAAAATCCTTCATACGCTTGAAGGAATTGAAAACAATATTGCGAATTGTTGCAGAAACAAGTACCAGTTGTAGCTGGATGTTATGCTGGCTTTTTGGTCATGCCAAAAGACAATTTGTCAAGGATAAAGTAGAGTCTGCATATTTCATGCCGTTTTAAATGGCTGTGACAGTATTTAAGGCATCTATACTACAATGATGCAGATACAGTGTATTGCACAAACATTAATCAATTGTGGTAATAAGTTAAAATAGATATAAAAGAAATACAATATGCTGAATTGAAAGAGCGATTAACCGAACAATCTACATACACATTTAAGAAGCAAACGAAAAATAGATTTCGTTATAGCAAGATCTATGTTACTCAGATGGATGATCAGTTGCAAGCAGACATTGCTGACATCCAAGCATTTAATAAACATACGACAATGGATACAAAAACATCTTGACAGTGATTGATGTATTTTCAAAATATATATGGACTCACGTGGTGAAAACAAAAACTGTAGATGACACGCACAACACTTTCACAAACATCTTAAAAAAGAGAAATCATGAACGTTGCTGGTTAACGATGAGGTCATTTTAAGGTAAAAAGACAGTGCACCATCAGTACTTGAAAGGTTTAACAGAACTCCGAAGAATGTGGAAGTATTTCATTCAAACCTAAACTAGAAATTCCCTTGATGCTTTTCCAAAAGGGAATTCAGAGATACAATAACACTCATCACTCATCAATAGACATTACTTTTTTGAAGCAAGCAAGGAGTAAAATTCGTCAAAAGCGTGGAACATTATATTCTTTACTCGACAACTGAGACATATGGAACTTTAAGATTCAAAATTGGTGAAACAGTCAAAATATTTCGTAATATAAAACAGTTGTTGCAAAGGGCTACCTTGCCAACATCACCGATTAAATATTCAGGATCTAACAAATAATACTATGTGATCCCATAGTATATAGAAACGTGAAGACCTGAAGGGAGATGATATAGATGAATATTTTTTACAAGCAATATTATTCACTGTACGACAATCAGGATGAACGTATACAAAGTTTACACGCTTCTGAAGACAGAGTGAATGATAGGCATAAGGGATGTACTCGTGAAATCAAAGGGATATCAGGAATCATTTAACAGCTGGGAACCAGCAGAAAGCATGATTGCATTAACATAATTGGTAGAAGCGCAATAAATAAATATAAGTGCCAAGTTACATGTGCCAAGTTACATGCAAGCTTTGAAACATTAAAGATAGCAACTTTATAGATTGTGGTAAATGTGATGAAAACAGTACATCAGAAAACGAGGGAGTTAAAACATGTACGTCATGCAAATTGGTATTGATCACAAACCCAGAAGTGAAAAAATATACGTCCAAAACATCTCAGTTGAACAACACTATAGTAGATGTGAAAATAATATAATGTGACTGCAATGTATTCAATGCCATGTCGAGGTAATTGTTGAGATTACAGAAGAAACGGGAAAAGACAACATTCAAGAATATGACATTAATTCTAACCACATTTCCAACAAGCTTAAAATAAATACAGTAAAAAATGATGCATGTTACTATATGATTTTTAGACATAATAAAGGGTATTGAAAATCGCTTGGACATTGATGCAGAAATGGGGACATTTAAACTTCTTTTAAGTTTCATTCAAAGACAGCATAGCAGCGAGTCACACTACTACACAACCAGTTTTCTTGTACAAACTTGTATCATCAACAATTGTGGCACATCCACCGAACATTTAGTCACGAAGATTACCACATAATTAAACAAAATATGTTGATTTGGAAAGATTTGTTTTCGTACAAGTCACTGAACATTTTCGAAAACAAAACTGGACAGTGTGTATTGTAACAGCTTATTGCTGTATATCATACTGCCATTATATTGACCAAAATACAACAGGTATTGTGTCATTGCTGTCCAAATTAGTATACAAATTTTATGTTTATTTGCAGATGCGAAACTTGCTCTCAGAATGTAAAATACCTTACCTGAAGACGATGCATTTAAATATAATAACCACAACATAAATTTGAAACAAAATAATCTGATATGCAACAATTTTAAAATTTTACCAAGGTATGACTGCAGATACATCTAGGGGGAATGCAAGTATATGATTGATAATAGGCAAAAAGACCATAAATCATTACGTGAAGCTTTGTATTGGGAGGGGATTTATATTCGCTGTTGTGCTGGCTGCCTACAAACATAACTGCAACTATAGAACCTGTACTATTGAGTATTATGTAATATTAACAGCTGTTGAAATAAATTAAATTACAAAGAAGTTTCAACTACGGTGCAACTTGCTGCTCATCTAACAACGAATCTATTGGATGGTCATATTTCTTTCTGAAAGATAGCAACGGTCTGACGATATTTCTAGGTTAAGTTAGAGCATTAGATCATAAGTTATCTGCACATTGAATGCACAGGTTCTAAACATAACACCTATTAAGCAATCTGTTCAATAATATCAAACCGTTTGAAAAAGCTGATTTTGTTACTAATTATATGACGGGAGGGTTATGATCCATATCAAAATATGAAGGGAAATTCCAACAGTACATAACAGTTTCAAATGTGAAATATTCGTTTGCTGTTGGAGGTGACGGTATATTTTTGTTACCAAGTAGCATGGCAACGAAACTGAGTAGTATCGTACGATGCAACAACAAATTGCAAAAATCCAGTGACTCTTCCAAATTGGGATTAAACCATACAATTTATATTGATTTAGCCAATAGCTATATTCAACAGTATGTGACAGTACGAAACAAAATCATGTCGATGACAAACATGAAGACAACAAGATTAAAAATGTAAAAGCAAAGAAAAACCCTACAAGGAACAGATCATCGTCATTTCTGTTATCAGTTTGGCTGGAAAATATATTTATTTCTCAGTAAGTAGCTCGATTTTAATATAACTCCCTTAGTTTGAGATGTCCGTTTATGTATCTATTGTTTATTTCAATTTCCTCTGCTCGCGTTTTTTTCATTGTGTGTTTCATCCTTATGTACTCGTTGAAACGGTTTACAATGATAATAAACTAAAATCATCATCGCTGATCTTTTTATCAGTGTTCTCTTGCTTATCAATTCATATATACTGTTCAATTTAGTGATGGTCAAATGTTTCGAATCATATTTTCTTTCTAAGTTTTCGATACAATTGCCATAACTGCTACGCTAAATCATATGATTGTCAATAGAATTATTATATCAATAGCTGTTCCAAACAAGCGTAAATACGTTATCAAAGCACCTGCACCAGCTTAAACTGTTTTTATAACCATTTCAAAACTTTGCATACCATTCTGTATTGTATCTCATGACCTTGTAGTGTAGTCCTGATTTTGAATTCATACAACTTTGAAGTTTAATAATGAAAAATAACATTAATTGTAATGATGATTATTTGGATGAGATGTTCTGGCGTTAGCTTCATAAAACGTTCAGGTCTTAGATTGAGAAATTGCTAGATCAGATTTCATGCATGCTTTTTGTGATAACCGGAGAAAAATTCAACTTTTGGTACTTCCATTAAAATATCTCGGTAAATTTGGAAATTGTTTCCTAGGGTGGAACTGTTATTTCTACAGACTGGATTTTAAGTAAAAGTCTAAACTGTTTACTTGAAAAGGTTTAACAATTTAAGGTCATGTTTTGGCAGTTTGCTCCTCTAAAATATTTATGCAAATTGTACAGCTTTTACAAATTTAAATCGGATTTGCCACTATTGAATATGTAAAAGATTAAAATTCAAGACCTGGACATTTAGTCTCTAGAAAGTGGATTCTTAACTGTGGTCTGGGTGAAAAGAGCACGAGTCCTAAAATGTGCGCAGAAAACTACAGTAAAAACCGAAAGAGCGAATATAAATCTTATGGACTAGAATTATCATTACAGTTTCTATATCATTTTCAGGTCATCATCTGAACATATTGTAGTCTAATTAATTTAACATCTTTTCTGACCAACAAAGACATTTTTCTATTTACCTCTCTGGTATAGCACATGTATGTTCCAACATGATGCAAGGAGTCAGAAAACTGATGGTCATTTAATGAGCGGTCCTTATTATGCACAGTTCAATTATATTAGGGAGTCCAAGACCAGTGCTTTAAATACCTATAATGTAAAGAGAGGTCTGAGGCTTATTAAAATGAGCAAAGGAGAAATACGTGCCAATAAATGAAATTTTCAATGGCCCCTCCCCCAATAGGTCATGGGCTAATAAATCACAAATGTTTTGACAAACACCCCAACCCTATCCTTTCTAGGCGGCACCCCTTATAGGTAAATAATGAACTGAGATGTTGTATTAAACATTGTCTTAATTTGAGCATTTCGCGGTTTGTCAATAAACTGTGAGATGTTTTATATCTGAACAGTTATAACAAAAACAGTAACAAAAAGGAAGAAAGAAACGAACTTATCTATACCCGCGAATCTAAACTAAATGAACAATCGATTTACTTGCAGTTTTGATATCATTCCAAACTTTTGTGTATGCAGGATTCCTGAAACGGCTGCGAGCAGTACACGAACTGAGAGTATTAAAGTTCAAAGTTAGGTTTGTGAGTATGGTACAATTTTGTAACAGCGAGCAAGACTGTATACTAATCGCAGGATGACTGTTATATGTTCAACTACTGAAAGCAAGACAAATCTTAATTTGTCCTCAAACCTCAAAAAAATGTTATTTATCATTAAATACTTTAAATATAGTAAGTATCCTTTGGATCGTTCCCTTGCCCCAGCACTTTGAAATATTTCAGATTGTTTCTCAGTTCATCATCAAAGATGAGAATAGGCGATGTATATAAAATGACAGGTATACAGCTTAAAGATATAGAGGATATTTGCCTGTATTGAATGAATAACGGATATATTTGCAAATTTTCATTGTATTTTATGCTTAAACTTAGCACATTTGTTACGGTATCCCGCGTGATAATGTCAGCTGAGTGGTCTAAGGCAGATCACATCTGTCCGCGTGGGTTCGAGTCCCACGTTGGCCAGCGTGGTTGAGTGAGAACGCTTTCCAGTAGCTCTCTGTGGGTCGGTGGTTCTTCCCGGGTTCTTCTTCCACCAAATATACTGGCCGCTTTGTATAGCTATGATGTGTTGAACAATGACGTTAAACCGATAAAACCAAAGATCGGAAAATATCAACAGTAACATAATTATCTTACTAACTGAAAATAAATAAAACAGATAAACTAAAATAATTGAAGAATAAAAAATTGGAACATGCACCCAGTGGGATTTGAAGGTGAATATTCTTGCCTGAAAGGTAACCATGCTTACCAGTAGACCATCAAAATAATACAACAGCGGATTAAATTTCTAGGTCATTCAATATCAATTGATCAGTTGACGACAGCTAAGAAAATATTTTCACAATTCACTGCAAAGAGTTATCGAATGATTTCTGTTGGAAAATCCACTAATTCACGGACTAGCATGAATTAAAAATTCAAAGACTTGTAAAATACATGTAGAATAAATGATATGTACAGTTTAAAAAAAAACAAAAAAAACCCAACATTAACAACATCCACACCGGTAAGAAAACTACCCAGCTATAGCGACCTAAAATCTAAAGAACCACATTTATCTTCAAGATTAAAACTTTATACAACCCAATTAAAACCACTTCGCTACTCTGGATTACGAACAGTGGTTCCAGTCCCGACTGATACTTATATTAAATACAATCGCGTGATTACCTAGCAGAACCGCGATAGTTAGACAACTCTGTTTATGTGACCACTTTCTTTCAGTCCATCTGGTTGTCGTTAGAGCGAATTTTCATTGTATATGATACCATTAGTTGATTACCTTTGAGTGACATATATACAGGACCTTTGGGCGACACATACAGATACGTCGCCAAAAGGTTGTTTATATGCATGAACGGACAATTTTTTTACCTTCCGGCGACAGTAAAGGTATGTTTGCCATTTATTTTGTTTTACCACTTTTTTATGCCTTTTTAAATTCCTTTCAATACTCCCTACATAAACCACTATATAGGCACAATAATGACTCGTACATATTCATGCATATTCACTCTACAAAGATGTCGCCGAAAGGTACCAATTTATATACTGTCGCCTGAAGGTCGGATTTGTCATTATATATATATATATATATATATATATATATATATATATATATATATATATATATACATATATCCATCTCGTTTGAGGGTTGGTAGAAATCACTAATCTGTGGTTGTTGCGTTTCACCAAAGGGGTTACAGGACACACGTAGAAGCACCACAAGTTGTCAGAGCTGTGTAAGTGGGTCGCCATAACTTGTTTCTTTCAATCTTTTGTTTAGGTAGTCCAAATTGTTTGCTCTATATTTCATTGAACTCTGCAGTCCTTGTGTGCAAATCTTCTATGTCTCCATTGGCATTTCTATTTTGGCCTCTGTATTACTAAAATCAAATAACTCAAACAATCTGTTAGCACCTCGAATGATAAACTATTGCATCACTTATTATAACTGCAACTGCCATTTAATGGTGGTAAATTTGTATGCAGCTTACAACGGTAATCATAATGTTGCTAATTATTTATGTTTAATTCTAATTATCAGCATGTTGTTTTTCTCAAGATAGTTCCTGCATGTTTATATGACTCTGTAGATAGCAGGTTATGTTTGTTTCATGACGAAGAAGTTGGAATGAAAGCAACTGTATTTGTATTTCACATTGCATCTATATTGGCTATGTGGGTTCATATACATGGGTGAGTGTACGTGTGGAGGAGAGAAAGGAAAGAAAGTGAATATATTCTTGTGTATGAATGCTGTTACGCATATGTCTGCACATGTGTATATGCGTGTGTCTGTATATTTATAAGTATGCTCATTTGTATAAGAGTCTCAAAGTAGATTAGTTTTTCAGTTAACTGTGCCACCCTTTTTAAACAAAGTTATTATTATTAGTAGTAGTAGTAGTGGTATCACATACCTCCAATTGAATGAATGAAATCGATGTTCTTAATAGTATCTGATAAAAGTTTATGTTTTAAGTCTGTCAAAATCGTACATAAGCCTACATTCGTCGCTAGAATAGCATATCGTTTGTAAACAATTGTTCTTTTGCGCTTGATTTTTGTTCCAGAGAACCTTCAAGGTGCATAATTTAGTCCGTACATTCCGACTAATGACTAGGGTAAAACCTCGTGACTAACACTTACCAATAATCCATCTGGTTTAAAATCCCTTTCTACTTCGTCTAAATAAAATATTAATTACCATTGCAACAATAATACAGTCTTCATGATTCTATCGCTATGTACGATACAAATCACAAAGCAATACATATACAAATATTAATTTATCATCAAAACTCTTCTTGTCAATTCCTTGTTTGAAGTCGTCAATCGTAGTCGATGTTTGATCCCCAATTATGTGTTCAATTCAGCTTTAAACGTCTCGATGCTTTTGTTCATCATGCCCGTTATTTCACTGTTAAAGATTTTGCTTCTTGCACCTAATGCAAGATGTTTTTTTTTTTTTCTGGATCTGCTTTAAATGCTTAGGTTTCTGTTGTAAAATTATTGTATAGATCTGCTAAACCTTTCCTAATTCTTTTTACTCTTTGTCCACTTCTCAATGCTTCATTGTACCACACTAATATTATTAACTAGCTATCGGGCAGTTTATTCTTTTGTATCTGTTTTTGTTTGTTTGATTTTAGTACTAAATTTGTTAAGAACTGATAAAGTCAGATCCTTTTAGACTGTATCCCTAGTCATTGAGATTAGCTAAAGAAAGATCATAAGTCGATGTCATAGATATAATCATATCTTCACTCACATTTATTTTGTGTTTTTCATCTATCTTTTGGGGTTTTTGGGTGAAATCACTCTTCTCTTCTTGCGAAACGCTATTGATTATAGCAATCAGTTTATCTTCCACTTTATTATAACAGCTTTGAAGTCATCGACTGTTTAATCTCATCATCGATCTGTTTCTTAATTCTTTCTGTAACTATTAAAATTAAGATTGTAAAGTATTATAATTTTTCAGAGACTTCTTAATCTTCTCTATGTCACTCTATACGGCAGATATTTTAGCAGCTATACTTTATTCTCTTTAGTCCATGTTTTCTCTGGGTCTTGTAGATTGTAAAGATGTGCGACACTGCAGACAGCATCTAATCTAGTGTTTAACAAATCTTGAGTATCTGAAAATATGTAAAGAAAGTCAAATATTTAAAGACTGGTGTGTAGCAGAGGTGCTTTTAGTTCTTCAGACGAGAGGCTACACTGCATCATTATAAACGCCCTGCACAGTTTTTACTAGTAAAAAATTAATTGGTGTGATCAAAAATGCACAACAGCATTTCTGGTTTGGTTGCTCTATGCCCACTTAAAATGTTTTTTTCTTCCCCTAATGTCTTTAGTTAGTTTTTGTTGACCATTAGAGTCAATTCTCTTGCCCAAGGACACAACAATGCAGCTGAACTTGCCTCGTCTGGTAATAAAGCTCAGTACTCCTGCATAGAAGTCCAGCATGCTATCCACTGGTAAGAACTGATTAGTCGTATAAATATAATCATATTATTAAATTATTATCAACTTAGAGTGGTACTTGTGTATGCTATTTTAAGCTTCTTCAGTCTAAATAATAAATCCTTCATTAAAATCTCTGATTTATTATTTCACTACTTTTTTACAACATGTTCTATTGCAGCGTGTACATCTAGCACTCTAATATTAATGTATCTGTTTTAAATGTGTTCCTGCAAAGGGTAGAACTCTGCATAACCGAAAACCTATGACTCTACCTGTTCCTTATCATATGGTACGTTCGGTGCTGTACACTACCAACAATTGTGGGCCAGTAGCATGCTTCCTGTTGAAATGTCTTCGAATGATGTTGATTGCATATGTTATGAAAATAGTTTTTTCAACGTTTCTCTAGATTTTGTATCTTCGTCCATATTTGATTGCACATTTGTCCAATATAGATGGGCCACTATCTCTGGATATTTGTATCAAAGTTGGCCAAACTCTTGGGGGTTGGGGGTTGGGGGGTATCTGTGTGAGTGATTTGGGTTGTTTTCTTGTAGGGAGGGTGGGTATAGATAAATCTGTATAAATGTTTTTCTACTTGTACTAATGGCAGCTATATCTGATGGCGAGCAGCATAATTTGTATAAATCTGAAAGGTATTAAAATTAGGTCACTAAAGCCATTCAAGCCAGGATTCTTTCTGTCAAATTTGGTCAAAATCTATTAGCTGGTTTTTGAAATGTCGTTTAAAAATTGTTCTGTGTTTAGTAATGGTGGCCGTATTTGAGGCTGGATCGGTATTATTTCAACCAGTTCGAACAAGCTTCATGCTAACATGCTTACCTCTAAATAGTGAAACTTATTACTTTGTTCTATTAAACGTAGTGCCTATGAAAATATGTCCCTAAAGGGATTTCTTTCCTAATACCTCAGGAAAGCAGAGAGTGATAATAATTACGTATCTAACCTCTACGAAGCTTTTAGTAGTCTCCAGTAGCCATTGATTATCATGCAGACAATAGACAATACATTCAGACTACTTTATGTTGACAAGGAAATGTTGGCTTCTGTGACTGATTATAAAAGTCATAAAACAATAAAATTAGAACACCATAGTAGAGGTACCAGAATGAGTTGATAATAACTAGAGATTAATGTTGTCTGTATTTAGTTTCTTAAATCATTGTTCTTAAAATCGGCTGCAAGAGCTATTGTCATTGTCCACCCCTGGAAGCCAGATTGTACATGGTGAAAGTCATAGGCTACGAGCAACCTTGGAGCAACAGCCAATATGGCTACAATTAGTTCATGCATCAATAATTACCTTAATTAGGTACTAAAGCCGATGCCTCGCACGAAATGCATGTAGTCTACACAAACTCGTCCAATTACTATACTCATTCATTTACAATTCACTGTTAACTTATTGAGAGTAACCTTTCAGATATCCATTTTATAGTCACTATCCATTAATATGGAACATTTGCCATTCAATAAACATATTTATTACTTCCAAAAACACTGCTCATAAATACTTATCATATGCTAATGAAGTATAAAATGTATGTCGCAGCGAACTTTTGCTTGTAAAGTTGGAGTAACAGAGATGTGCCCACTTACCAAGTTTCACGATTCTAACATTCTGTCAATGAAGTCACTGAAGCATGTAAGATAGGTCATATAGACTTCCTTTTGCAATAAGGGTGCAGTTCCTATCAATATGCATCTCCTCACCAAGTTTCCTGTTTCTAGGTAGGACAGAATGCATACAGCACGCCTAAAATCCATTGGTTATAGCTAAACGTAAAAATCTCTAGAAAACCAGTAAAATATGAAATATTGGTCATGATGAGCCTCTTTCGTAGAAAGGGTGTGGAATTTACAGAGATGCATATCATCATCAAATTCACAGTTCTAGTATGAACACTGCCTAGGAAACGATGACACAGAAAATGTAACCAAAGACAGCAAAGCACAAAATCTGGGCCATAATGACCTACTTCTGCAAAGAAGATGCTGGGCTCATCAAGATGCATTCCCTCACAAAGTTTCATGATTCTAGATAATGTGGTATGCACACAACACGAAAATAACCTATGTGGTCATAAGCAAAATGCAACAACATCATCTAAGCGAGTAAAATATGAAATATACGTTACATGGACCTTTTTTATTGTACAGTTGTGTTATTAAAAGAAATGTATCCCTTCATCTAATTAAATGATTCTAGTATAAACAGTTACAACACAAAATGCAACCGAAGACAATAAAGAGTGAAATATGGGTCACAGTTATCTACTTTTGTAATGAGGATGTGGTACTTGTTAAGATGCATCCCCTCAACAAGTTTCATGATTCAAGGTATAGCAGTTTGGAACAGGATGCAACATTATTTCTTCAAAATCTTAACCTACGCCAGTAGAATGTGAAACATGGGTCACAGTTACTTTTTGTTATTGCAAGAGTGTGGTACTAATAGACACGCATAAAATCATCTAGCTTTTTGACGGTACGAGCATCAAAAGTACTTGTAATATCATTATACACTAACCTGAACCAAAGTCTGTGGTGAGTAAAATGTAGGTCACAGTGACCTACTTTTCTGATGAGAGTAAAGACCTTATCAACATGCATACCATCACCAAATTGCATAATTCTAGTTATAACAGTATGTATACAGACTGACCTAAATGCAAAAAAGTAACCCCACTAAAGTATATGTCTATACAAAGTTAACCATTTTGTACCCTCTCCAAGGAGTAAGTGCTATGAAACCTACCCCAAACTATTGCCTAGTACCTAGGAATAATGAATTATTGAGATGCAGTGAGTCTGTATACTAGTATATGTGTATGTTTTAATTTGTGCTGACACCAACCACGACAATAGAGGGTAGTATAATAGCTCTCCTTCATTTTGTAGCGGTGAACTAAATAGAGGCTCAGTCTTGGTGGTGGTCATGGTGGTCACTACTAAAAGAAGCAACATAAATATGGAGAGGGGACAGTTAAGCAGATATATATATATATATATATATATATATATATATATATATATATATATATATATATATATAGAAAAAAACTATGATCAGCTTCCATGTAGTGTCTGAAGCGTATGGCACACCCGTAAAAAGAATATGTCAAACAGACGTGACAAAACCAAGTTCAGAAGCTACAACAAGTTAGATGAGAAGCATTTCCTGGATGATGTTAATAAATTATATTTTCACGTCATTGACGCATTTGATAATATTGATGATTAATAGTGGGTATATGAAAAGCAACTATTGGAGGTCATTGATAATCATGCTCCGAAAGAAAAAATACCTAAAGGTTCCACCTCCCCCCTCCCCCGCCTGAACAGTGAACTTAGAAAGGCCTTATATCAAAAACGTATAGCCCATAACAAATTTGTAAAATATATACAACTAATCCATTCTAGAAAACTTACAAAAGAACAGAAACTCTGTCACCAAGCTAAGAAGACAATCTATTATGCTTTATTTCTTTGAAAGGTGCAGAGGCACCCTAAAACCGGGATTACTTACCAAACTGATCAAACTGAAGCCTGTGAAATCTTCAATGAGTACTACATTAACTTTGCAAAAACCACAGGATCAAGTGAACTCATCGTTAACTCTATTATTCACCCTAGCATATAAACTAGTCATGACAATAAACAACCTGAAAAATATAAAACACTTTGAGTGGAACCTGTAGTGCTAGAACAAATTTTTCAAAATTATTATTTTAAGATGGCTGCCATAGTATTCATATTGGATGACACATCGGTACCATTTTTACTTAGGGCCAACTAGATACCATAAGAAGTCTTCACTAGTTGATATGAGTTTCCGTTCAGGAGAAGTACCGAAAATAACATTTTCAAAATGGCTATCATGGCCGCTGTGTTGGTTGCCAAATCGACACCATTTTCATATAGAACCAACAAGACATTATATTAAGTCTTTTAGTGAAAACCCATGTTGAAATCACCATCCATGCACAATTAGCAATTACAAGATTTTTAAGATGTCTGTTATAGCGGCTGACGTGGCAGCCATATTGGACGTCAAGACGTCTGCTCTGGACGTAAAAAGAGCATTATTTTTCTTTAGGACCTACTAGACATTATAACAAGTCTTGTAGTGGAAACTCCATTGAGATACGATCATCCATTCAGGAGAATTAATGATAACAAGATTGTCAAGACTAAATGTGCAAGCAGCAAAGTTTTCATTTAAACCAACTAGAATATAGGATGAAAGTGTGTGTACAGTTTCATGACAATTCTCCAAGCAGTTTAGGAGCAGTAACGAAAACAAATGTGTGCTAACGGACAGATGGACGTCGGACGATGGACAACAGGCCATCCAGCAATTTATTTTCGACTCTGACCGATAAAGCTATAAATGTAATTCTCAAAAATCAGTCTGATAGTCTGGAATCCATGCTGATACTTTAAATTGAAGCAGCATTCACTTTTTTGGGAATTTATCTCTTATCTCTGATGGGATATTTAAGATTCATCTAATACACATAGAGCAGCCTATAGCATCGATCAAACTTCCAGAAAGCCTGTTTTATTGGGGGTGGGGGGGTATTCACATCCGGTGGTGTTTTGAACTGGTGACGCAAATGGCGATTGCTTAAAAGTGCTTGTATGGAGATATGGCAGGAGTGTCCAAATCAACAAAGGCATCAAGAGGAATTTGTTACTCGGGCAATGTACTTCTATACGCGAACTAATAGTAACATCAAAGTGAAGAACTATGTATTTAGGCCGTCAGAGAGGAATGAATTGAAAATAATGATAATAACTATATCCAGTATTTATAGTCTGACCGGTCTAACATAAAGACTGCACAAGAAATTGAATTATTCACACTGCTGATGATCTCAGATAAAAGATTGCTTTAAGCATAATACGATTCCCCGCCCATTTTGCTTCTTACAATTAGAAATTTGAAAGAAATGTGTACCGTGACTGGCACATTATACGCCTCGTGGTTAATAGTCTTTTGTTAAGAACTAGTAGGGCACGGTTGCCTCTGAAGATTACTGACCTACAAATAATGACAGTTCGTATGATACCACTCTCAGCTTCATACGACCTCTCATTTATAGTTCCCCGCATCCGATAAAATCCGCTTAGCGGGTACTGTTGGAAAAACCAATTAATTCATCAATTAACATGTTATATTTTCTTGCAAGTCTACAGACCGTGACCTATAGACACTATAATCTATATGTTGCTTTTTACCGGTAAGTGCAAGGCATCCACACAGTTTGGTCAAGGTACTTACTCGAAAATAAATATTATTCTGCAAAATCCCATTTTTCTTTAGTCACAATAACTTTGAAATTTCACCTTTTGTCCCAAAATTCAATAGACCTCGTTCATGCCTTAAGTGCAAGCCCTCCATATACATTGATCAAGGTACATGGTTTTTAGTTAAAATTATTATGCAACAACTATGTTTATTTTGTCAGTCACACTGGCAATACACTTTGACCTTTAAACCCCAAAATAAATTGGATCTTTTCATACTAAAAGTGTTAGCTGTTAACAAGTTTTGATCCAGGTCTGTGATATAGAACTGAAGTTATTGCAAAGAAATCATTTGTGTTAGTCAGTGACATTGACCTTTGGTATTTTGATCCCAATCCCAATAGGTTTCTTTTTGACCCAACCTGCGTGTCATCCGCAAACTCTGGTGAAGCTATATCGTTGAGAAATGAAATGTGTGTGCACAAACCATATTTCTTCTTTCAGTCACAATGATTCTGACCTTTTGAGCCCCAAATCAAAAAGCTTCTTGCTTGCCCCAAGTGGAAGCTATCCCTAACATTTGGCTTAAGTCAGAATAGTCGAACTAAGGTTATTGTGCAGCAACCAGTATTCTTCTTTCAGTCAGTGACCATGACCTTTGACCTTTTGACCCTGACATAGATTTCTTCTTTACCCAAAGTGCACGCCTACCACAAAGTTTTGTGAAGGATCATACAGTGGCACCAATTATTGTGCAGAAAAGGATAAGATGATGGACACAGGGACAGACAGGGTCATAGCACAATACCCTCTGCAAAAATGGCAGATCTATGACATAAACATGACGGAGTTATGTCTAGGCACTACGTTATTTCTGCAGAGATTATGATATTGAATAAGAACACGTAAAAAAATTACCAATGGTCTGGGTATCAACAAAAAATACTGGCATGGAATATTTGCAGTAATTTAAAGGAGTTTAATGCAAGTGTTTGTAATGGTGGTGATGTAATAAGCAAGCAATATGCTCTTGGGTGAAACAATATGTCTGTGCCAAGCATATTTACGAATCGTGATTCATAACCTACGATACCATACATTATCAAATCAAAACTGGACTGGGAGCTCATGGGAAGCACTGGTCACATCTTCAAATATATTTTTTTTCATCCAAAACTTATAAGATATAAAGTGAGCCATCCAATGTAAACTGTAAGTGCATCTTATTTGAAAAGTCCATATATACAATGTTCTAGCAACATCATCTGTTATGAATATTATTATAGCCAGCCAGTTAACAGCAGTAATTAGATGAGAACTTAAATATACATGGAGAACAAAGGATTTCTAATCACGTATTCATGCAGTAGTGACTTTGTTAAAGTTAGCAGAAATATTTGTGAAAATATTAGTGACCACAGTCTGGAACTGAAACATGTGCCCAAAACACTTTTAATGGATTCGTTTAAAGGACAGGGTTGACCAAAATGCTGACTCAAAACAATTGCAGTGATTTATATCACTGTTTGTCTTCCAGAGTTCATCAGTCTGAATTTCAGGCTTTTCAAACATTAAAGAAACATTTCAAAATGTTTTCTTTGTGTCCACAAAAAAAACCCCAACGTCAGTGTCGGAGTCCAGTATGATTAATATTCATATTCCAGTATGGCGAGGAATGATCAGCCAAAATCCAACATGTACAAGCCAGAAAACATCAATATCCACATTCTACCACATACGATATCCAGCATTGAAGTAATTATGGATACTAAGAGGGCGTAGTTAAAAGAACAACCCAACGTGGAGCAATGTACAAAACTTCAAATCAGAATGACAATCTACATGTGAAAGTAACGCTTTATCATTACCACATATAAACATCACATACAAAGTGTAGGCATACGGGCATGGCTTCAGGAATTTCTTCAGCTCTGTGGGGAGACCTGTAGGGAGTAGACCAATGTCAAGCCGTGTTTACACAACCATTATCCTCTACACCAGCCCCCACTGTCCCCAGACCATTAGGACATGATTTTAATCTAAGTAATCTTCTCCTTGCACACAGTTTCTTAAGCGCCAGCCCTGAATAAATAGACACATTAATCCCAAGGCTAGAACAAAAAATAAAAGACCTAAAGGCCCAGACTGACCAACTGTAGAGTGTGCATGATGTCAAGGACACGGCTTGTCTGTGTTTTAGGCCCTCTCTTCTTTCTTATCTATGTAACTAGTCTTCCATTAAGTAATGAATTCACAAATATAGATGTTTGTGCATCATGCAACTTTGTATGCATCTAATTTTGGTACCAAAGTTATAAAAAAAAACAAGATTAGACTCAGACCTTATTAGAGTTCAAAGTTGGACACAACAAAATAAGATGGTAATAAAAAAGGTTAAACTAAAAGTATAATTTTGAAGACATTACAAAAACTGCATACATTTGGGATACCAAAAGTATTTCTAACAATAAATAATCATCAGGTAGAAAATGTCAAAGATGAAAATCTTTTAGGTGAATCTGAACAATACCAAGGCAATCTTTATTTATGAAAAACATGACTAATAATATACTTAAATTCATAAAAAGGTATAATGATGCAGATCAGAAATTTTCCTTAATTTTGACAACTATTTTTTACTCGATAAGTAATCTTATTAATTGTAACCAAGTGGGACTATAAAAAGAAACCTGTTTGTGTCAAATTGACATGTTACTCTAAAAGCCACATTCACCTAAAACCATTTATGTTATGTTGTAAAATGACCTAATTATCAGACAAGCACATTTAATAATGGTAAATATTCACTGTCATTGTTTTGTATGTCATTATTTTCTATCCATGATTAATAGAGTTACAAAAAGTATTTTTTTTTTCAATGATGTCTTAAAATCTAGCACAAACTGAGTATAATTATACTGTAAGAATAGAAATGCTCTTCCAGTAATGAATCACATACGTCTCAACTGTTTGTGTTCAAATGCATTTCAAGATGTATGACCTACCGTATAAACTCGCGAATATCCCGTTCGCGTATAAACTGACCCCCCCCCCCAACTGAATAGGTACAAACATTATAAAGTGCATGACCAGCGCTTAAGTCGACCCATGAAATATTACCGCTAAATTAAATATTATCCACCGCTAAGTGAAGTGTCCGTCAGTGTTATTTACTGTTGCATCCTTTAATAAATTTCACAGACTGTATGATCAAAGTGTCACTTACAGAGCCCAAGCTAAGTCTCCACATAAACACCCACATATGACAGTAAAAACGAGGAATCGGGAGTCGGACGATATTTACAATGACACGATGAGGATCGAAGATTTCGGCACTATACTTTGCCATGAATTATTGGGCTTTGTACCAGATGATATTAGACAGTGACCTTTATTGGATACTGTGAATCACAAAAGTGTGGACTTCACTTTCACTGTTTATTTGTGAGACATGTGGAATTAACATATTACAGGATATTGTGAATTGGATCATTCTGGGCTACTATTTTTATGCTGGTATGTGATCTATAATAGATTTATCATATCAACGGATTTAAAATGTCATTCATTATAGATTTCTATGGATTTCTATGACATGCAGATGAACCAAATGTAAGTTGTCAATTTATTTGTGACATATTCCACTCGATAATATACCTAATTGTAGTTTACGCTGGTTTTGTCTTATTATTCCTAACTATCTACCTATCTATCCATCCATTCTCCTCTAATATATACCGGTAGTCAACAAGAAAACTTAAAAAAAATTCAAATTTAGATCTTGCCCCACAGATAAGTTGACCCACCTCCTTCCATGTGTTATTTTTTCCCAAATTATTCTGCTTATACGGGAGTACATAGGTAATAATCTTTATTGTAATCTTTTTCAAAGTTAAAGTAATTCCTGAAATACTAAAGACAATGTCATAGCTCATTTAATTTTAGAATAAATCAGAAGACAGTAGAATGTCGATAGTTTGAACACCTAGGTGACCACGCATATTGGTTCAAGCAATCTATAGTTGAAATAAACTATAACAATTATTTTAGATCTTTAAGAGAGTTTGAGCAATTCTGGGTTTTCATGCCAAACATATTCAAGCGAGCGAGATTTCTACTGTACAACAAATAAAATGTACTCACTTCTCCTCCAAAATGACTGGCATGGCCATTTTCAGTGGGAAATGTCACAAAGTAATTATGTTGCAATGTCTAGGCTTCATTGTTTTTTAAAACTGCTTTAATCGATGCACTGATATCATCCTTTTTGCTCTGTTTGGCATCCCATTCCAGTCAACCGACATCCTATTGCAGTTATCCAATATCCTATCTTAGTTATTGAACAGAGTATTAATTCATTTAACATCCTACCCCACTATCCAGCATCCTATCCAAGTCATCCAAAATACTATGCCAGTCACTGATAATTCTATTCCAGTCATGCATCATCCTCTCCCAGTCACTCATAATTTCTATCCATCATGCATCAATGTATCCCAGTCATCCAAGATACTACCTATCCCAGTCATCCAAGATACTATCCCAGTCACTCATAATTTTATCCCAGTCATGCATCATACTATATCATTCATCCAAGACCCTATCCATTCATTTAATACACCCCCTAACTCATTCATAATCCTATCCCAGTTACACATCATTCTAATAAGACATCCAACTGCCTACCCCAATCATCCAACATTCCATGCCAGTCAACCAGCATCCTATTTCAGTTATCAAAAATCCTATCTTAGTCATTGAACAACCATGAAATACATGAAAATTGGTACCTCATGAAAAACAGTGAATCACAGTACAACTCTCCCTCAATAACTCGCGCACAACGGGGCCTCAAAACATATACTGCAATATAAGCGAGGGCGCGAGTTGCCAAGGGACCTCAAACAAATAAAGAATGGGATGCCATCCCCACTTGACATCGAGAAAGCCGCAGGGGTGGTGAGTGGTTGTAACCGGGCTGTTAATGTCCGAATAGTCATTTTACAATTGCCTTTTGAATAGTTATTAATAAAGAACTTTTCTTCTAATGTAGTTGTTCGCTTTTTTGTATACCAACCTTTGAAAGATCATTAACAACATTAATCCAAGCGGTTTCAACACCATGTGTACGCAAAAACATTGTTTATTACATCACTTCTTTTGGTTGTTGTTGATTCACAACAAAAAAAGATTACTTTTTTCCAAAAACTAGGGACATTTATTTCTGAATAACAGCCGTCTATGTCAAAACTCGATTTATTTATTGTTCTGTTAGTAGAATATGCATGCCGTGGTTTCATTGCATGTAATAGTGAAACTTCTTCTCATCCTTGAGGAAATCTCTGAGTGCCAATTTAGAAATTTTAAGTTCACTACAACCTCGGAATGTGCTTCCCTGTAATGAACAGTATCTGTGAAACAAAGATTTTTATTCACCAACTTCTTGCTATCTTTGATCACTTTTGTGAATGAGTAGGCCAATTAAGGGCAGTTTAATTATATTATTTACATAACAATATTTATAACAGTGTTTGATTGATCGATTGAAATGAGTTGACTTGAAACACGACGGTGACTGCTAGCTTTTACTCTGGTAGGATTTGCATGTGTTTTAACTTTTCTTTTATTCTAAGCCATTTATTTGATTTGATACAAAAGACATAATTAACTTGATAATACAAAGCAAGTCGGCTTTTAATTGAGTGTAACAACACAACAAATAGTCCCCCAAGTCGAAGATCATAACATGGTCAGCACCTAGGTTAGGTTCTCACGGTGGCCTTTATTTCAGGGGCATGAACTTCCGGAAATAGAGAAATTTTGACAGGCTCAGAAAAATGGTAGATCGCAAAGGATTTGAGAGTTTATAAACATTTTTCAATGATGAATAAATTAAGCAGATATAGTTGAACACATTATATGGTGATTTTAATAGTTTCTCACAATGTAATAATACAAGCTTTAAAATTCATGTTAAGGGCACGAACCATGTCCGCCAAGGATATAAACTGATCCTTACCTTTTAGGTCGAAAGGCACACAAACACACACCCCATACATTTACCTATAGTCGTAATTTCCTTTGAAACATGTGCAAGCTAAATCTTATTTCGATCATTCAACCCAGTTCAGCAATCCATAAATGCATTTATAGAATGATGCCCATGTGGAGAGAGATAGAGAGAGAGAGATAATACAGACAGAGAGAGAGAGAGAGTTGTGTCATCTGTGTATAATCTTTGTATGAAACAGTGGAATTATATGGAATAATGTGCACAACGTGTTTTCTCTTTCCGTAGTTCATTGTTTATCTTCTGGTGGCAGCAGATTTTGAAGGATTCGATCGTTTCAGCTCATCGGTGTTATCATGTTTAGCGCGCTATTTTGCAGAAATGTTCGTAACTCCTCGATCTCGGTAAAGAACACGAGCGCGATCAATTATGAACGTTTTTAACTTCTGAGTAGAGATTACTAGTCCCTTATATCACTGAAAAATCTATGAATAACAGGGATATGATCTAGCCTCCACCTTTGAAGTCAAGGAAGTGACTAACACACTAAACAGAGTTAGCATGTTCTATTACAGATCAACACCTGAAGTTAGGCCAAGCTATATAAACTAAAATAAAATTACACCTTCATTCATAAACCAAAATAAAGAGAATTCAAAGTTCTTTTAACTATACCTATGATATACAAGTGCTCTTTAAATAGTCAGGATAACCAGTGAGGAAAACCCGGAAAATACACACATTGCGAAGAATTAGAGAGCTACCAATGTCGATATATCTTCGAGCACTATTTGTCTCTAGCAGAAATTGCCGAGGTAGTCCAAATGAGCTACTATCTGCGGTCCTAAGACCACCAGGGGACAAGGGACAGTTTTTATGCACAAATTTAATGCCGAATCAAATAGTTTAACATAAACAATAATAAAACATAAAATACACAAGCGACCATACATATATAAATACCCCATACAATTTAACAGGGAAATTTCTCCTCAGACTCCCATTCACTTACAACTGACATGAATGATATTTGTAGTTTACAAAATGAAAGTAAATAGTAAGATGAGGTATAGAACAAATATTAATAGTGAACAATTCAGTTCCAGATATGGAATAATTTCAACCGCTTGGCTAGGGGAATTGGTATGCCAAGAGAAAAGAATGATCTTCTCTTTTGACAATTACATTCTAGCTATCAAAAGAATTGTTGATCACTATTTTCAAGACTGTTCTATTGGCAGCATCCACCTTTCATAATAGTATGTTTATCTATGACTTCTATGAGGTATATCTGCTCCTGTGGAGTTTAATTAATTGGAAGAATTTGCTGCAACAGGTTATGTAATTGTTTTTGGGTGTTTGTACTAAAATATGAATAATATTCATTAAAATAGAAGTGCATACCTGTGATTCTACCGTCTACCGCACATACCGTTTATAGTCGAAATCTACCGGTTTTGAAAATTTCAAGGAATTTTTTTATTTTTTTTTTTTAAACCCGTTTTTTTTACACGTTGTATCAACACATTAGATAAACCAGCCAGAACCAGTCTACTGGGAACCGGAAATCGGTGCGACGATGCGTGGTTGAGTAGTAACATGTGTACAATAAAGCGGCTAATTGATTACCTTATTGTTGTAATTTGGAGAGTTTAAAGCCAAATGCGGGATGTTGTTTGAAGTATTATAAGTAATAAAAGGATCAAAGGTAATCCATGAGTCTTTTATTAAAACTGGGCCGATCTGACGTGGAAGGAAGATAAAACGGAGAGACCGACCAAAAATGATCTTTGCAGAAACAATTGAGTAAGTATTTTGATTTGATGTCTTTTAATTGTTCTTGTATTGTTCACGATGGTTTAAGATGAATATTTAAGGACAGCTTGTATATTTTTTTTTTCAATTCATGTCAAAATGCCGAAACGTCCGCTTTCTCCCAACGCTAAAAAGCCACCAGCTAAGAAATACTACAACAAGTTTAACAACGCTTGGATACCAGAATTTAAGTGTGTCCAGGCGAGTAGCAAAGGTCCTGACTTTGCATTGTGTCTTTTTAGGCTGGTGAATTAGTGATTGGACATCCACATGTAGAGATGACCAGGCTGCTAAGAAAGCTTCTGGGAAAGTTTGTTTCAACCAAGGTCATCACCAATGAACTAGATATTAGTTATTACTAATGTGAAGTTCAGACTTCTAGAAAATCAGCATAAAAGCACAAAAATTATGTTCAAGTCCTAGATAAAATATATCAGCGAGTTAAAAATGTATTACTTAATATTTAATTTTAAAGTTGTGATAAATTATTAAAATCATGTGTTTTTTAACTGTTTATTTCAAGTCTAAATCTAATTTGTTTAAAATTAATACAAGTGGTGAAACTTGCCAACCGATTTTTGGACATACCCTTTGAAGAGAAACAAGCCCTTGAGGATGAGGCTCAAGAATACATATTAACTCCAAGCCAGGAACTTCCTCCTCGGGGTGAAATGAGCTTGGAGCAGTATTGGAGATCAGTCAGCAGCCTCAGAAACCCAGCAACAGGAAAACTGAAGTTAGAACTTCTTTCCAGACTGAGTGTAGTTGTCCTATCATTGCCACATTCCAATGCTGACACAGAGAGGACATTCTCCATTCTTCGGAAAATCCAGAGTGATTCAAGGGGAAGTCTGGACCAGAAGACTATTGAGAGCATGCTAAGTGTGAAGGTTAACAATCACAGTGAATGTCACCAGTGGTCACCAGACAATGATCTTCTGAAGGAAACTAAAAATGCCTGTGGATTTTATAAAAAAAATCTTTGCTTGTAACATTTTCCATCAGATTCTGAATCCGAATCATGTGCAAAATTGTGTGTTGTATTATAATATGAAGAGAATACATATTTTGTGACAAATTGAACTTGTTTTGTTTTCAATTCCCTTAAAACACGTAAAATTTATGCCGATAAAAAATCTCCCTTTTTAGAAGCAAATCTACTGATCAAAATTTGTAAATCTACTGGTTTGAAATCCTGGTTTTGTCACAGGTATGGAAGTGCAGAACTATACACCTACAGAAAGAGCAAGAAAATATAGTATAATCTCCATTATTTTCCAATATCTAGTAAGTTAAGACCAAAATATGTTATTTTGTCATGATGGAAATAGTTTTAATATAGAGGTGCAAAACGCAGTTACCTCCCCCCTCAAATGAGTCTTCCTTACAGCAGAAGTAATATGTTGAAAAAGGAAGGCAGTATAATGAGGCTAATGCAAAAAAAATTACTTACATACATACAAACAAACAGAAAATTATAACAGCTGTGGCTGACTGTGAAAATACAAAAATAGCAGTTTTTCTTAAGGGTGCAAGGGACAATTTGTATGCACAAATTTAATGCCAAATCCACTAGCCTAAGGTAAAAAAATCATAACAAATAAAATACAAAAGTGAGGTCAAAAAGGTACATATTTTTGGATAACTATATTAAAACAAAGCATATAAATATTATTCACTTGACCTGACAAGTCAATAGCAGTTCATAGCAAAAGAAGTTTATACACTCCAACCCCAAATTTATACCTGCATTTTTCACATCCGAAGGTCATTTTTGACACCAAGTGATGCTCACAGTGCAAACTCAAGCCCTTTTCCTAAGTGATATTTCAGCAAAACATTGTGTACTAAACAGCTTGATGCAATTCAAAATAGTTGCCATCCAAGCCGTTTTTGAGATATTCTTCTTGCCTTGAATACACGTGTTTACTGCTATGGGTGGCTAGCTCTGCTTCCAAGCCTACTATTAGTGTTTCACTGTCTACATACTGTAAACTGACTATGGGAGGTGTACATGCCTCACATCAATTTGAAGAACAACACAAGCCCGAAACAACTAATTCACAAATATATCCATATCTTTAATTATTAAACAATAATGGCTCAAAAACTCACATCATAGCCTCAAGTTAAGACATTTGACAAGAGCCAATTTACGAAACTGTCCCCTGCCACATTTTGCTTAAAATATTTTCTGTCACACGATGTGTACATATCACATATTTAGACATTATGTAGTAAAATGGTATAAAGGAAAGTGTTTTGTATGCAAAACTAATGATGTTATTACTCTTTTAGCAAAGTGACTACTTTGTGACAAAAAAGCATTGCATTGTGTATATTGTGAGTTGTGACTGCCTGCATTTGTTCAAAGATTTAAATCGTGTGCAACCTAAGATGCTTCTTGTCTTTGTTTTATCACTATAGCATCAGTACAGAACCAAAATTCCTTTACAATGCTGCTTGAATGCCGAGAAGGGACTCTGGAGTTATACATTTTATGAATGAATGACAGAAATACTATGTTTGTTGTCAATGACAAAACTGAAAGGGTTGTATAAACTGTTCTAGCTAACTTAATAGAAATAAACCACACAGTAAAGTAAATAATGTACTTTAGAAGTAATTTTAGTCTCATATAATCAAAAATAGTTCCTAACCTTCCATTATTGTTCTGGTGGTGCAAATAGCAGCGGCAATGTTGTGTGGAGGGTGGGGGTTGGTGGGAGGTAATCACAACAGTCTAGCTAATTAGGAGCGATCAAAGTTTAATCAACAAACATTAGGCTAGGTCGGAACATTGATATATTGCTGTGTAGGACCCTACTAAGCTTACAAAGTGACATATCAAATAAATCCAATGATAAATGGTCACTGAAACTGACCAAACATATATAAATACCCCATACAATTTAACAGGGAAATTTCTCCTCAGACTCCCATTCACTTACAACTGACATGAATGATTTTTGGAGTTTACAAAATGAAAGTAAATAGTAAGATGAGGTATAGAACAAATATTAATAGGGAACAATTTAGTTCCAGATATGGAATAATTTCAACCGCTTGGTTTTTAATGAGTACATACCACAAAACACAACTCTTGCAGCAGCTAAATCTGTCCGTCAAAGTCAATCTCTTGTGCACTTAGATCAGGATTAGAATCTGGATCAGGTTCAAGATAGTACTTCTATCAGCATGACTGACCACATAATCCTAATATTTTACCATGCAAATTGAGACCTACAAAAAGAAAAGAAACAAGTGATACTGATGCACTTTTAATACTCAGTGGAAACCTGAGAATTTAGGAGGAAAAACTGTATTGTTAACTGAAGCAAACTTTGTGAACTAATTAGTATGTTTCAATCCCATGAATATACAAATGTTTCTCCTGTTGTGAAAATCCATGAACGACATGGCATGTACTTTTTTACCTTCAGTTAATAAAGGCAGAATAACTCTGATTTTGGCTAAGGGAATTGGTATGCCAAGAGAAAAGAATGATCCGCTCTTTTGACAATTACATTCTAGCTATCAAAAGAATTGTTGATCACTATTTTCAAGACTGTTCTATTGGCAGCATCCACCTTTCATAATAGTATGTTTATCTATGACTTCTATGAGGTATATCTGCTCCTGTGGAGTTAAATTAATTGGAAGAATTTGCTGCAACAGGTTATGTAATTGTTTTTGGGTGTTTGTACTAAAATATGAATAATATTCATTAAAATAGAAGTGCAGAACTATACACCTACATAAAGAGCAAGAAAATATAGTATAATCTCCATTATTTTCCAATATCTAGTAAGTGAAGACCAAAATATGTTATTTTGTCATGATGGAAATAGTTTTAATATAGAGGTGCAAAACGCAGTTACCTCCCCCCTCAAATGAGTCTTCCTTACAGCAGAGAGTAATATGTTGAAAAAGGAAGGCAGTATAATGAGGCTAATGCAAAAAAAATTACTTACATATATACAAACAAACAGAAAATTATAACAGCTGTGGCTGACTGTGCCAATACAAAAATAGCAGCTTTTCTTAAGGGTGCAAGGGACAATTTGTATGCACACATTTAATGCCGAATCCACTAGCCTAAGATAAAAAAATCATAACAAATAAAATACAAAAGTTAGGTCAAAAAGGTACATATTTTTGGATAACTATATTAAAACAAAGTATATAAATATTATTCACTTGACCTGACAAGTCAATGGCAGTTCATAGCAAAAGAAGTTTATACACCCCAACCCCAAATTTATACCTGCATTTTTCACATCCAAAGGTCATTTTTGACACCAAGTGATGCTCACAGTGCAAACACAAGCCCTTTTCCAAAGTGATATTTCAGCAAAATATTGTGTACTAAACAGCTTGATGCAATTCAAAATAGTTGCCATCCAAGCCGTTTTTGAGATATTCTTCTTACCTTGAATCCACGTGTTTACTGCTATGGGTGGCTAGCTCTGCTTCCAAGCCTACTATTAGTATTTCACTGTCTACATACTGTAAACTGACTATGGGAGGTGTACATACCTCACATCAATTTGAAGAACACAAGCCCGAAACAACTAATTCACAAATATATCCATATCTTTAATTATTAAACAATAATAGCTCAAAAAGTCACATCATAGCCTAAAGTTAAGACATTTGACAAGAGCCAATTTACGAAACTGTCCCCTGCCACATTTTGCTTAAAATATTTTCTGTCACACGATGTGTACATATCACATATTTAGACATTATGTAGTAAAATGGTATAAAGGAAAGTGTTTTGTATGCAAAACTAATGATGTTATTACTCTTTTAGCAAAGTGACTACTTTGTGACAAAAAAGCATTGCATTGTGTATATTGTGAGTTGTGACTGCCTGCATTTGTTCAAAGATTTAAATCGTGTGCAACCTTGGATGCTTCTTGTCTTTGTTTTATCACTATAGCATCAGTACAGAACCAAAATTCCTTTACAATGCTGCTTGAATGCCGAGAAGGGACTCTGGAGTTATACATTTTATGAATGAATGACAGAAATACTATGTTTGTTGTCAATGACAAAACTGAAAGGGTTGTATAAACTGTTCTAGCTAACTTAATAGAAATAAACCACACAGTAAAGTAAATAATGTACTTTAGAAGTAATTTTAGTCTCATATAATCAAAAATAGTTCCTAACCTTCCATTATTGTTCTGGTGGTGCAAATAGCAGCGGCAATGTTGTGTGGAGGGTGGGGGTTGGTGGGAGGTAATCACAACAGTCTAGCTAATTAGGAGCGATCAAAGTTTAATCAACAAACATTAGGCTAGGTCGGAACATTGATATATTGCTGTGTAGGACCCTACTAAGCTTACAAAGTGACATATCAAATAAATCCAATGATAAATGGTCACTGAAACTGACCAAACATATATAAATACCCCATACAATTTAACAGGGAAATTTCTCCTCAGACTCCCATTCACTTACAACTGACATGAATGATTTTTGGAGTTTACAAAATGAAAGTAAATAGTAAGATGAGGTATAGAACAAATATTAATAGGGAACAATTTAGTTCCAGATATGGAATAATTTCAACCGCTTGGTTTTTAATGAGTACATACCACAAAACACAACTCTTGCAGCAGCTAAATCTGTCCGTCAAAGTCAATCTCTTGTGCACTTAGATCAGGATTAGAATCTGGATCAGGTTCAAGATAGTACTTCTATCAGCATGACTGGCCACATAATCCTAATATTTTACCATGCAAATTGAGACCTACAAAAAGAAAAGAAACAAGTGATACTGATGCACTTTTAATACTCAGTGGAAACCTGAGAATTTAGGAGGAAAAACTGTATTGTTAACTGAAGCAAACTTTGTGAACTAATTAGTATGTTTCAATCCCATGAATATACAAATGTTTCTCCTGTTGTGAAAATCCATGAACGACATGGCATGTACTTTTTTACCTTCAGTTAATAAAGGCAGAATAACTCTGATTTTGGCTAAGGGAATTGGTATGCCAAGAGAAAAGAATGATCCGCTCTTTTGACAATTACATTCTAGCTATCAAAAGAATTGTTGATCACTATTTTCAAGACTGTTCTATTGGCAGCATCCACCTTTCATAATAGTATGTTTATCTATGACTTCTATGAGGTATATCTGCTCCTGTGGAGTTAAATTAATTGGAAGAATTTGCTGCAACAGGTTATGTAATTGTTTTTGGGTGTTTGTACTAAAATATGAATAATATTCATTAAAATAGAAGTGCAGAACTATACACCTACAGAAAGAGCAAGAAAATATAGTATAATCTCCATTATTTTCCAATATCTAGTAAGTGAAGACCAAAATATGTTATTTTGTCATGATGGAAATAGTTTTAATATAGAGGTGCAAAACGCAGTTACCTCCCCCCTCAAATGAGTCTTCCTTACAGCAGAGAGTAATATGTTGAAAAAGGAAGGCAGTATAATGAGGCTAATGCAAAAAAAATTACTTACATATATACAAACAAACAGAAAATTATAACAGCTGTGGCTGACTGTGCCAATACAAAAATAGCAGCTTTTCTTAAGGGTGCAAGGGACAATTTGTATGCACACATTTAATGCCGAATCCACTAGCCTAAGATAAAAAAATCATAACAAATAAAATACAAAAGTTAGGTCAAAAAGGTACATATTTTTGGATAACTATATTAAAACAAAGTATATAAATATTATTCACTTGACCTGACAAGTCAATGGCAGTTCATAGCAAAAGAAGTTTATACACCCCAACCCCAAATTTATACCTGCATTTTTCACATCCAAAGGTCATTTTTGACACCAAGTGATGCTCACAGTGCAAACACAAGCCCTTTTCCAAAGTGATATTTCAGCAAAATATTGTGTACTAAACAGCTTGATGCAATTCAAAATAGTTGCCATCCAAGCCGTTTTTGAGATATTCTTCTTACCTTGAATCCACGTGTTTACTGCTATGGGTGGCTAGCTCTGCTTCCAAGCCTACTATTAGTATTTCACTGTCTACATACTGTAAACTGACTATGGGAGGTGTACATGCCTCACATCAATTTGAAGAACACAAGCCCGAAACAACTAATTCACAAATATATCCATATCTTTAATTATTAAACAATAATAGCTCAAAAAGTCACATCATAGCCTAAAGTTAAGACATTTGACAAGAGCCAATTTACGAAACTGTCCCCTGCCACATTTTGCTTAAAATATTTTCTGTCACACGATGTGTACATATCACATATTTAGACATTATGTAGTAAAATGGTATAAAGGAAAGTGTTTTGTATGCAAAACTAATGATGTTATTACTCTTTTAGCAAAGTGACTACTTTGTGACAAAAAAGCATTGCATTGTGTATATTGTGAGTTGTGACTGCCTGCATTTGTTCAAAGATTTAAATCGTGTGCAACCTTGGATGCTTCTTGTCTTTGTTTTATCACTATAGCATCAGTACAGAACCAAAATTCCTTTACAATGCTGCTTGAATGCCGAGAAGGGACTCTGGAGTTATACATTTTATGAATGAATGACAGAAATACTATGTTTGTTGTCAATGACAAAACTGAAAGGGTTGTATAAACTGTTCTAGCTAACTTAATAGAAATAAACCACACAGTAAAGTAAATAATGTACTTTAGAAGTAATTTTAGTCTCATATAATCAAAAATAGTTCCTAACCTTCCATTATTGTTCTGGTGGTGCAAATAGCAGCGGCAATGTTGTGTGGAGGGTGGGGGTTGGTGGGAGGTAATCACAACAGTCTAGCTAATTAGGAGCGATCAAAGTTTAATCAACAAACATTAGGCTAGGTCGGAACATTGATATATTGCTGTGTAGGACCCTACTAAGCTTACAAAGTGACATATCAAATAAATCCAATGATAAATGGTCACTGAAACTGACCAAACATATATAAATACCCCATACAATTTAACAGGGAAATTTCTCCTCAGACTCCCATTCACTTACAACTGACATGAATGATTTTTGGAGTTTACAAAATGAAAGTAAATAGTAAGATGAGGTATAGAACAAATATTAATAGGGAACAATTTAGTTCCAGATATGGAATAATTTCAACCGCTTGGTTTTTAATGAGTACATACCACAAAACACAACTCTTGCAGCAGCTAAATCTGTCCGTCAAAGTCAATCTCTTGTGCACTTAGATCAGGATTAGAATCTGGATCAGGTTCAAGATAGTACTTCTATCAGCATGACTGGCCACATAATCCTAATATTTTACCATGCAAATTGAGACCTACAAAAAGAAAAGAAACAAGTGATACTGATGCACTTTTAATACTCAGTGGAAACCTGAGAATTTAGGAGGAAAAACTGTATTGTTAACTGAAGCAAACTTTGTGAACTAATTAGTATGTTTCAATCCCATGAATATACAAATGTTTCTCCTGTTGTGAAAATCCATGAACGACATGGCATGTACTTTTTTACCTTCAGTTAATAAAGGCAGAATAACTCTGATTTTGGCTAAGGGAATTGGTATGCCAAGAGAAAAGAATGATCCGCTCTTTTGACAATTACATTCTAGCTATCAAAAGAATTGTTGATCACTATTTTCAAGACTGTTCTATTGGCAGCATCCACCTTTCATAATAGTATGTTTATCTATGACTTCTATGAGGTATATCTGCTCCTGTGGAGTTAAATTAATTGGAAGAATTTGCTGCAACAGGTTATGTAATTGTTTTTGGGTGTTTGTACTAAAATATGAATAATATTCATTAAAATAGAAGTGCAGAACTATACACCTACAGAAAGAGCAAGAAAATATAGTATAATCTCCATTATTTTCCAATATCTAGTAAGTGAAGACCAAAATATGTTATTTTGTCATGATGGAAATAGTTTTAATATAGAGGTGCAAAACGCAGTTACCTCCCCCCTCAAATGAGTCTTCCTTACAGCAGAGAGTAATATGTTGAAAAAGGAAGGCAGTATAATGAGGCTAATGCAAAAAAAATTACTTACATATATACAAACAAACAGAAAATTATAACAGCTGTGGCTGACTGTGCCAATACAAAAATAGCAGCTTTTCTTAAGGGTGCAAGGGACAATTTGTATGCACACATTTAATGCCGAATCCACTAGCCTAAGATAAAAAAATCATAACAAATAAAATACAAAAGTTAGGTCAAAAAGGTACATATTTTTGGATAACTATATTAAAACAAAGTATATAAATATTATTCACTTGACCTGACAAGTCAATGGCAGTTCATAGCAAAAGAAGTTTATACACCCCAACCCCAAATTTATACCTGCATTTTTCACATCCAAAGGTCATTTTTGACACCAAGTGATGCTCACAGTGCAAACACAAGCCCTTTTCCAAAGTGATATTTCAGCAAAATATTGTGTACTAAACAGCTTGATGCAATTCAAAATAGTTGCCATCCAAGCCGTTTTTGAGATATTCTTCTTACCTTGAATCCACGTGTTTACTGCTATGGGTGGCTAGCTCTGCTTCCAAGCCTACTATTAGTATTTCACTGTCTACATACTGTAAACTGACTATGGGAGGTGTACATGCCTCACATCAATTTGAAGAACACAAGCCCGAAACAACTAATTCACAAATATATCCATATCTTTAATTATTAAACAATAATAGCTCAAAAAGTCACATCATAGCCTAAAGTTAAGACATTTGACAAGAGCCAATTTACGAAACTGTCCCCTGCCACATTTTGCTTAAAATATTTTCTGTCACACGATGTGTACATATCACATATTTAGACATTATGTAGTAAAATGGTATAAAGGAAAGTGTTTTGTATGCAAAACTAATGATGTTATTACTCTTTTAGCAAAGTGACTACTTTGTGACAAAAAAGCATTGCATTGTGTATATTGTGAGTTGTGACTGCCTGCATTTGTTCAAAGATTTAAATCGTGTGCAACCTTGGATGCTTCTTGTCTTTGTTTTATCACTATAGCATCAGTACAGAACCAAAATTCCTTTACAATGCTGCTTGAATGCCGAGAAGGGACTCTGGAGTTATACATTTTATGAATGAATGACAGAAATACTATGTTTGTTGTCAATGACAAAACTGAAAGGGTTGTATAAACTGTTCTAGCTAACTTAATAGAAATAAACCACACAGTAAAGTAAATAATGTACTTTAGAAGTAATTTTAGTCTCATATAATCAAAAATAGTTCCTAACCTTCCATTATTGTTCTGGTGGTGCAAATAGCAGCGGCAATGTTGTGTGGAGGGTGGGGGTTGGTGGGAGGTAATCACAACAGTCTAGCTAATTAGGAGCGATCAAAGTTTAATCAACAAACATTAGGCTAGGTCGGAACATTGATATATTGCTGTGTAGGACCCTACTAAGCTTACAAAGTGACATATCAAATAAATCCAATGATAAATGGTCACTGAAACTGACCAAACATATATAAATACCCCATACAATTTAACAGGGAAATTTCTCCTCAGACTCCCATTCACTTACAACTGACATGAATGATTTTTGGAGTTTACAAAATGAAAGTAAATAGTAAGATGAGGTATAGAACAAATATTAATAGGGAACAATTTAGTTCCAGATATGGAATAATTTCAACCGCTTGGTTTTTAATGAGTACATACCACAAAACACAACTCTTGCAGCAGCTAAATCTGTCCGTCAAAGTCAATCTCTTGTGCACTTAGATCAGGATTAGAATCTGGATCAGGTTCAAGATAGTACTTCTATCAGCATGACTGGCCACATAATCCTAATATTTTACCATGCAAATTGAGACCTACAAAAAGAAAAGAAACAAGTGATACTGATGCACTTTTAATACTCAGTGGAAACCTGAGAATTTAGGAGGAAAAACTGTATTGTTAACTGAAGCAAACTTTGTGAACTAATTAGTATGTTTCAATCCCATGAATATACAAATGTTTCTCCTGTTGTGAAAATCCATGAACGACATGGCATGTACTTTTTTACCTTCAGTTAATAAAGGCAGAATAACTCTGATTTTGGCTAAGGGAATTGGTATGCCAAGAGAAAAGAATGATCCGCTCTTTTGACAATTACATTCTAGCTATCAAAAGAATTGTTGATCACTATTTTCAAGACTGTTCTATTGGCAGCATCCACCTTTCATAATAGTATGTTTATCTATGACTTCTATGAGGTATATCTGCTCCTGTGGAGTTAAATTAATTGGAAGAATTTGCTGCAACAGGTTATGTAATTGTTTTTGGGTGTTTGTACTAAAATATGAATAATATTCATTAAAATAGAAGTGCAGAACTATACACCTACAGAAAGAGCAAGAAAATATAGTATAATCTCCATTATTTTCCAATATCTAGTAAGTGAAGACCAAAATATGTTATTTTGTCATGATGGAAATAGTTTTAATATAGAGGTGCAAAACGCAGTTACCTCCCCCCTCAAATGAGTCTTCCTTACAGCAGAGAGTAATATGTTGAAAAAGGAAGGCAGTATAATGAGGCTAATGCAAAAAAAATTACTTACATATATACAAACAAACAGAAAATTATAACAGCTGTGGCTGACTGTGCCAATACAAAAATAGCAGCTTTTCTTAAGGGTGCAAGGGACAATTTGTATGCACACATTTAATGCCGAATCCACTAGCCTAAGATAAAAAAATCATAACAAATAAAATACAAAAGTTAGGTCAAAAAGGTACATATTTTTGGATAACTATATTAAAACAAAGTATATAAATATTATTCACTTGACCTGACAAGTCAATGGCAGTTCATAGCAAAAGAAGTTTATACACCCCAACCCCAAATTTATACCTGCATTTTTCACATCCAAAGGTCATTTTTGACACCAAGTGATGCTCACAGTGCAAACACAAGCCCTTTTCCAAAGTGATATTTCAGCAAAATATTGTGTACTAAACAGCTTGATGCAATTCAAAATAGTTGCCATCCAAGCCGTTTTTGAGATATTCTTCTTACCTTGAATCCACGTGTTTACTGCTATGGGTGGCTAGCTCTGCTTCCAAGCCTACTATTAGTATTTCACTGTCTACATACTGTAAACTGACTATGGGAGGTGTACATGCCTCACATCAATTTGAAGAACACAAGCCCGAAACAACTAATTCACAAATATATCCATATCTTTAATTATTAAACAATAATAGCTCAAAAAGTCACATCATAGCCTAAAGTTAAGACATTTGACAAGAGCCAATTTACGAAACTGTCCCCTGCCACATTTTGCTTAAAATATTTTCTGTCACACGATGTGTACATATCACATATTTAGACATTATGTAGTAAAATGGTATAAAGGAAAGTGTTTTGTATGCAAAACTAATGATGTTATTACTCTTTTAGCAAAGTGACTACTTTGTGACAAAAAAGCATTGCATTGTGTATATTGTGAGTTGTGACTGCCTGCATTTGTTCAAAGATTTAAATCGTGTGCAACCTTGGATGCTTCTTGTCTTTGTTTTATCACTATAGCATCAGTACAGAACCAAAATTCCTTTACAATGCTGCTTGAATGCCGAGAAGGGACTCTGGAGTTATACATTTTATGAATGAATGACAGAAATACTATGTTTGTTGTCAATGACAAAACTGAAAGGGTTGTATAAACTGTTCTAGCTAACTTAATAGAAATAAACCACACAGTAAAGTAAATAATGTACTTTAGAAGTAATTTTAGTCTCATATAATCAAAAATAGTTCCTAACCTTCCATTATTGTTCTGGTGGTGCAAATAGCAGCGGCAATGTTGTGTGGAGGGTGGGGGTTGGTGGGAGGTAATCACAACAGTCTAGCTAATTAGGAGCGATCAAAGTTTAATCAACAAACATTAGGCTAGGTCGGAACATTGATATATTGCTGTGTAGGACCCTACTAAGCTTACAAAGTGACATATCAAATAAATCCAATGATAAATGGTCACTGAAACTGACCAAACATATATAAATACCCCATACAATTTAACAGGGAAATTTCTCCTCAGACTCCCATTCACTTACAACTGACATGAATGATTTTTGGAGTTTACAAAATGAAAGTAAATAGTAAGATGAGGTATAGAACAAATATTAATAGGGAACAATTTAGTTCCAGATATGGAATAATTTCAACCGCTTGGTTTTTAATGAGTACATACCACAAAACACAACTCTTGCAGCAGCTAAATCTGTCCGTCAAAGTCAATCTCTTGTGCACTTAGATCAGGATTAGAATCTGGATCAGGTTCAAGATAGTACTTCTATCAGCATGACTGGCCACATAATCCTAATATTTTACCATGCAAATTGAGACCTACAAAAAGAAAAGAAACAAGTGATACTGATGCACTTTTAATACTCAGTGGAAACCTGAGAATTTAGGAGGAAAAACTGTATTGTTAACTGAAGCAAACTTTGTGAACTAATTAGTATGTTTCAATCCCATGAATATACAAATGTTTCTCCTGTTGTGAAAATCCATGAACGACATGGCATGTACTTTTTTACCTTCAGTTAATAAAGGCAGAATAACTCTGATTTTGGCTAAGGGAATTGGTATGCCAAGAGAAAAGAATGATCCGCTCTTTTGACAATTACATTCTAGCTATCAAAAGAATTGTTGATCACTATTTTCAAGACTGTTCTATTGGCAGCATCCACCTTTCATAATAGTATGTTTATCTATGACTTCTATGAGGTATATCTGCTCCTGTGGAGTTAAATTAATTGGAAGAATTTGCTGCAACAGGTTATGTAATTGTTTTTGGGTGTTTGTACTAAAATATGAATAATATTCATTAAAATAGAAGTGCAGAACTATACACCTACAGAAAGAGCAAGAAAATATAGTATAATCTCCATTATTTTCCAATATCTAGTAAGTGAAGACCAAAATATGTTATTTTGTCATGATGGAAATAGTTTTAATATAGAGGTGCAAAACGCAGTTACCTCCCCCCTCAAATGAGTCTTCCTTACAGCAGAGAGTAATATGTTGAAAAAGGAAGGCAGTATAATGAGGCTAATGCAAAAAAAATTACTTACATATATACAAACAAACAGAAAATTATAACAGCTGTGGCTGACTGTGCCAATACAAAAATAGCAGCTTTTCTTAAGGGTGCAAGGGACAATTTGTATGCACACATTTAATGCCGAATCCACTAGCCTAAGATAAAAAAATCATAACAAATAAAATACAAAAGTTAGGTCAAAAAGGTACATATTTTTGGATAACTATATTAAAACAAAGTATATAAATATTATTCACTTGACCTGACAAGTCAATGGCAGTTCATAGCAAAAGAAGTTTATACACCCCAACCCCAAATTTATACCTGCATTTTTCACATCCAAAGGTCATTTTTGACACCAAGTGATGCTCACAGTGCAAACACAAGCCCTTTTCCAAAGTGATATTTCAGCAAAATATTGTGTACTAAACAGCTTGATGCAATTCAAAATAGTTGCCATCCAAGCCGTTTTTGAGATATTCTTCTTACCTTGAATCCACGTGTTTACTGCTATGGGTGGCTAGCTCTGCTTCCAAGCCTACTATTAGTATTTCACTGTCTACATACTGTAAACTGACTATGGGAGGTGTACATGCCTCACATCAATTTGAAGAACACAAGCCCGAAACAACTAATTCACAAATATATCCATATCTTTAATTATTAAACAATAATAGCTCAAAAAGTCACATCATAGCCTAAAGTTAAGACATTTGACAAGAGCCAATTTACGAAACTGTCCCCTGCCACATTTTGCTTAAAATATTTTCTGTCACACGATGTGTACATATCACATATTTAGACATTATGTAGTAAAATGGTATAAAGGAAAGTGTTTTGTATGCAAAACTAATGATGTTATTACTCTTTTAGCAAAGTGACTACTTTGTGACAAAAAAGCATTGCATTGTGTATATTGTGAGTTGTGACTGCCTGCATTTGTTCAAAGATTTAAATCGTGTGCAACCTTGGATGCTTCTTGTCTTTGTTTTATCACTATAGCATCAGTACAGAACCAAAATTCCTTTACAATGCTGCTTGAATGCCGAGAAGGGACTCTGGAGTTATACATTTTATGAATGAATGACAGAAATACTATGTTTGTTGTCAATGACAAAACTGAAAGGGTTGTATAAACTGTTCTAGCTAACTTAATAGAAATAAACCACACAGTAAAGTAAATAATGTACTTTAGAAGTAATTTTAGTCTCATATAATCAAAAATAGTTCCTAACCTTCCATTATTGTTCTGGTGGTGCAAATAGCAGCGGCAATGTTGTGTGGAGGGTGGGGGTTGGTGGGAGGTAATCACAACAGTCTAGCTAATTAGGAGCGATCAAAGTTTAATCAACAAACATTAGGCTAGGTCGGAACATTGATATATTGCTGTGTAGGACCCTACTAAGCTTACAAAGTGACATATCAAATAAATCCAATGATAAATGGTCACTGAAACTGACCAAACATATATAAATACCCCATACAATTTAACAGGGAAATTTCTCCTCAGACTCCCATTCACTTACAACTGACATGAATGATTTTTGGAGTTTACAAAATGAAAGTAAATAGTAAGATGAGGTATAGAACAAATATTAATAGGGAACAATTTAGTTCCAGATATGGAATAATTTCAACCGCTTGGTTTTTAATGAGTACATACCACAAAACACAACTCTTGCAGCAGCTAAATCTGTCCGTCAAAGTCAATCTCTTGTGCACTTAGATCAGGATTAGAATCTGGATCAGGTTCAAGATAGTACTTCTATCAGCATGACTGGCCACATAATCCTAATATTTTACCATGCAAATTGAGACCTACAAAAAGAAAAGAAACAAGTGATACTGATGCACTTTTAATACTCAGTGGAAACCTGAGAATTTAGGAGGAAAAACTGTATTGTTAACTGAAGCAAACTTTGTGAACTAATTAGTATGTTTCAATCCCATGAATATACAAATGTTTCTCCTGTTGTGAAAATCCATGAACGACATGGCATGTACTTTTTTACCTTCAGTTAATAAAGGCAGAATAACTCTGATTTTGGCTAAGGGAATTGGTATGCCAAGAGAAAAGAATGATCCGCTCTTTTGACAATTACATTCTAGCTATCAAAAGAATTGTTGATCACTATTTTCAAGACTGTTCTATTGGCAGCATCCACCTTTCATAATAGTATGTTTATCTATGACTTCTATGAGGTATATCTGCTCCTGTGGAGTTAAATTAATTGGAAGAATTTGCTGCAACAGGTTATGTAATTGTTTTTGGGTGTTTGTACTAAAATATGAATAATATTCATTAAAATAGAAGTGCAGAACTATACACCTACAGAAAGAGCAAGAAAATATAGTATAATCTCCATTATTTTCCAATATCTAGTAAGTGAAGACCAAAATATGTTATTTTGTCATGATGGAAATAGTTTTAATATAGAGGTGCAAAACGCAGTTACCTCCCCCCTCAAATGAGTCTTCCTTACAGCAGAGAGTAATATGTTGAAAAAGGAAGGCAGTATAATGAGGCTAATGCAAAAAAAATTACTTACATATATACAAACAAACAGAAAATTATAACAGCTGTGGCTGACTGTGCCAATACAAAAATAGCAGCTTTTCTTAAGGGTGCAAGGGACAATTTGTATGCACACATTTAATGCCGAATCCACTAGCCTAAGATAAAAAAATCATAACAAATAAAATACAAAAGTTAGGTCAAAAAGGTACATATTTTTGGATAACTATATTAAAACAAAGTATATAAATATTATTCACTTGACCTGACAAGTCAATGGCAGTTCATAGCAAAAGAAGTTTATACACCCCAACCCCAAATTTATACCTGCATTTTTCACATCCAAAGGTCATTTTTGACACCAAGTGATGCTCACAGTGCAAACACAAGCCCTTTTCCAAAGTGATATTTCAGCAAAATATTGTGTACTAAACAGCTTGATGCAATTCAAAATAGTTGCCATCCAAGCCGTTTTTGAGATATTCTTCTTACCTTGAATCCACGTGTTTACTGCTATGGGTGGCTAGCTCTGCTTCCAAGCCTACTATTAGTATTTCACTGTCTACATACTGTAAACTGACTATGGGAGGTGTACATGCCTCACATCAATTTGAAGAACACAAGCCCGAAACAACTAATTCACAAATATATCCATATCTTTAATTATTAAACAATAATAGCTCAAAAAGTCACATCATAGCCTAAAGTTAAGACATTTGACAAGAGCCAATTTACGAAACTGTCCCCTGCCACATTTTGCTTAAAATATTTTCTGTCACACGATGTGTACATATCACATATTTAGACATTATGTAGTAAAATGGTATAAAGGAAAGTGTTTTGTATGCAAAACTAATGATGTTATTACTCTTTTAGCAAAGTGACTACTTTGTGACAAAAAAGCATTGCATTGTGTATATTGTGAGTTGTGACTGCCTGCATTTGTTCAAAGATTTAAATCGTGTGCAACCTTGGATGCTTCTTGTCTTTGTTTTATCACTATAGCATCAGTACAGAACCAAAATTCCTTTACAATGCTGCTTGAATGCCGAGAAGGGACTCTGGAGTTATACATTTTATGAATGAATGACAGAAATACTATGTTTGTTGTCAATGACAAAACTGAAAGGGTTGTATAAACTGTTCTAGCTAACTTAATAGAAATAAACCACACAGTAAAGTAAATAATGTACTTTAGAAGTAATTTTAGTCTCATATAATCAAAAATAGTTCCTAACCTTCCATTATTGTTCTGGTGGTGCAAATAGCAGCGGCAATGTTGTGTGGAGGGTGGGGGTTGGTGGGAGGTAATCACAACAGTCTAGCTAATTAGGAGCGATCAAAGTTTAATCAACAAACATTAGGCTAGGTCGGAACATTGATATATTGCTGTGTAGGACCCTACTAAGCTTACAAAGTGACATATCAAATAAATCCAATGATAAATGGTCACTGAAACTGACCAAACATATATAAATACCCCATACAATTTAACAGGGAAATTTCTCCTCAGACTCCCATTCACTTACAACTGACATGAATGATTTTTGGAGTTTACAAAATGAAAGTAAATAGTAAGATGAGGTATAGAACAAATATTAATAGGGAACAATTTAGTTCCAGATATGGAATAATTTCAACCGCTTGGTTTTTAATGAGTACATACCACAAAACACAACTCTTGCAGCAGCTAAATCTGTCCGTCAAAGTCAATCTCTTGTGCACTTAGATCAGGATTAGAATCTGGATCAGGTTCAAGATAGTACTTCTATCAGCATGACTGGCCACATAATCCTAATATTTTACCATGCAAATTGAGACCTACAAAAAGAAAAGAAACAAGTGATACTGATGCACTTTTAATACTCAGTGGAAACCTGAGAATTTAGGAGGAAAAACTGTATTGTTAACTGAAGCAAACTTTGTGAACTAATTAGTATGTTTCAATCCCATGAATATACAAATGTTTCTCCTGTTGTGAAAATCCATGAACGACATGGCATGTACTTTTTTACCTTCAGTTAATAAAGGCAGAATAACTCTGATTTTGGCTAAGGGAATTGGTATGCCAAGAGAAAAGAATGATCCGCTCTTTTGACAATTACATTCTAGCTATCAAAAGAATTGTTGATCACTATTTTCAAGACTGTTCTATTGGCAGCATCCACCTTTCATAATAGTATGTTTATCTATGACTTCTATGAGGTATATCTGCTCCTGTGGAGTTAAATTAATTGGAAGAATTTGCTGCAACAGGTTATGTAATTGTTTTTGGGTGTTTGTACTAAAATATGAATAATATTCATTAAAATAGAAGTGCAGAACTATACACCTACAGAAAGAGCAAGAAAATATAGTATAATCTCCATTATTTTCCAATATCTAGTAAGTGAAGACCAAAATATGTTATTTTGTCATGATGGAAATAGTTTTAATATAGAGGTGCAAAACGCAGTTACCTCCCCCCTCAAATGAGTCTTCCTTACAGCAGAGAGTAATATGTTGAAAAAGGAAGGCAGTATAATGAGGCTAATGCAAAAAAAATTACTTACATATATACAAACAAACAGAAAATTATAACAGCTGTGGCTGACTGTGCCAATACAAAAATAGCAGCTTTTCTTAAGGGTGCAAGGGACAATTTGTATGCACACATTTAATGCCGAATCCACTAGCCTAAGATAAAAAAATCATAACAAATAAAATACAAAAGTTAGGTCAAAAAGGTACATATTTTTGGATAACTATATTAAAACAAAGTATATAAATATTATTCACTTGACCTGACAAGTCAATGGCAGTTCATAGCAAAAGAAGTTTATACACCCCAACCCCAAATTTATACCTGCATTTTTCACATCCAAAGGTCATTTTTGACACCAAGTGATGCTCACAGTGCAAACACAAGCCCTTTTCCAAAGTGATATTTCAGCAAAATATTGTGTACTAAACAGCTTGATGCAATTCAAAATAGTTGCCATCCAAGCCGTTTTTGAGATATTCTTCTTACCTTGAATCCACGTGTTTACTGCTATGGGTGGCTAGCTCTGCTTCCAAGCCTACTATTAGTATTTCACTGTCTACATACTGTAAACTGACTATGGGAGGTGTACATGCCTCACATCAATTTGAAGAACACAAGCCCGAAACAACTAATTCACAAATATATCCATATCTTTAATTATTAAACAATAATAGCTCAAAAAGTCACATCATAGCCTAAAGTTAAGACATTTGACAAGAGCCAATTTACGAAACTGTCCCCTGCCACATTTTGCTTAAAATATTTTCTGTCACACGATGTGTACATATCACATATTTAGACATTATGTAGTAAAATGGTATAAAGGAAAGTGTTTTGTATGCAAAACTAATGATGTTATTACTCTTTTAGCAAAGTGACTACTTTGTGACAAAAAAGCATTGCATTGTGTATATTGTGAGTTGTGACTGCCTGCATTTGTTCAAAGATTTAAATCGTGTGCAACCTTGGATGCTTCTTGTCTTTGTTTTATCACTATAGCATCAGTACAGAACCAAAATTCCTTTACAATGCTGCTTGAATGCCGAGAAGGGACTCTGGAGTTATACATTTTATGAATGAATGACAGAAATACTATGTTTGTTGTCAATGACAAAACTGAAAGGGTTGTATAAACTGTTCTAGCTAACTTAATAGAAATAAACCACACAGTAAAGTAAATAATGTACTTTAGAAGTAATTTTAGTCTCATATAATCAAAAATAGTTCCTAACCTTCCATTATTGTTCTGGTGGTGCAAATAGCAGCGGCAATGTTGTGTGGAGGGTGGGGGTTGGTGGGAGGTAATCACAACAGTCTAGCTAATTAGGAGCGATCAAAGTTTAATCAACAAACATTAGGCTAGGTCGGAACATTGATATATTGCTGTGTAGGACCCTACTAAGCTTACAAAGTGACATATCAAATAAATCCAATGATAAATGGTCACTGAAACTGACCAAACATATATAAATACCCCATACAATTTAACAGGGAAATTTCTCCTCAGACTCCCATTCACTTACAACTGACATGAATGATTTTTGGAGTTTACAAAATGAAAGTAAATAGTAAGATGAGGTATAGAACAAATATTAATAGGGAACAATTTAGTTCCAGATATGGAATAATTTCAACCGCTTGGTTTTTAATGAGTACATACCACAAAACACAACTCTTGCAGCAGCTAAATCTGTCCGTCAAAGTCAATCTCTTGTGCACTTAGATCAGGATTAGAATCTGGATCAGGTTCAAGATAGTACTTCTATCAGCATGACTGGCCACATAATCCTAATATTTTACCATGCAAATTGAGACCTACAAAAAGAAAAGAAACAAGTGATACTGATGCACTTTTAATACTCAGTGGAAACCTGAGAATTTAGGAGGAAAAACTGTATTGTTAACTGAAGCAAACTTTGTGAACTAATTAGTATGTTTCAATCCCATGAATATACAAATGTTTCTCCTGTTGTGAAAATCCATGAACGACATGGCATGTACTTTTTTACCTTCAGTTAATAAAGGCAGAATAACTCTGATTTTGGCTAAGGGAATTGGTATGCCAAGAGAAAAGAATGATCCGCTCTTTTGACAATTACATTCTAGCTATCAAAAGAATTGTTGATCACTATTTTCAAGACTGTTCTATTGGCAGCATCCACCTTTCATAATAGTATGTTTATCTATGACTTCTATGAGGTATATCTGCTCCTGTGGAGTTAAATTAATTGGAAGAATTTGCTGCAACAGGTTATGTAATTGTTTTTGGGTGTTTGTACTAAAATATGAATAATATTCATTAAAATAGAAGTGCAGAACTATACACCTACAGAAAGAGCAAGAAAATATAGTATAATCTCCATTATTTTCCAATATCTAGTAAGTGAAGACCAAAATATGTTATTTTGTCATGATGGAAATAGTTTTAATATAGAGGTGCAAAACGCAGTTACCTCCCCCCTCAAATGAGTCTTCCTTACAGCAGAGAGTAATATGTTGAAAAAGGAAGGCAGTATAATGAGGCTAATGCAAAAAAAATTACTTACATATATACAAACAAACAGAAAATTATAACAGCTGTGGCTGACTGTGCCAATACAAAAATAGCAGCTTTTCTTAAGGGTGCAAGGGACAATTTGTATGCACACATTTAATGCCGAATCCACTAGCCTAAGATAAAAAAATCATAACAAATAAAATACAAAAGTTAGGTCAAAAAGGTACATATTTTTGGATAACTATATTAAAACAAAGTATATAAATATTATTCACTTGACCTGACAAGTCAATGGCAGTTCATAGCAAAAGAAGTTTATACACCCCAACCCCAAATTTATACCTGCATTTTTCACATCCAAAGGTCATTTTTGACACCAAGTGATGCTCACAGTGCAAACACAAGCCCTTTTCCAAAGTGATATTTCAGCAAAATATTGTGTACTAAACAGCTTGATGCAATTCAAAATAGTTGCCATCCAAGCCGTTTTTGAGATATTCTTCTTACCTTGAATCCACGTGTTTACTGCTATGGGTGGCTAGCTCTGCTTCCAAGCCTACTATTAGTATTTCACTGTCTACATACTGTAAACTGACTATGGGAGGTGTACATGCCTCACATCAATTTGAAGAACACAAGCCCGAAACAACTAATTCACAAATATATCCATATCTTTAATTATTAAACAATAATAGCTCAAAAAGTCACATCATAGCCTAAAGTTAAGACATTTGACAAGAGCCAATTTACGAAACTGTCCCCTGCCACATTTTGCTTAAAATATTTTCTGTCACACGATGTGTACATATCACATATTTAGACATTATGTAGTAAAATGGTATAAAGGAAAGTGTTTTGTATGCAAAACTAATGATGTTATTACTCTTTTAGCAAAGTGACTACTTTGTGACAAAAAAGCATTGCATTGTGTATATTGTGAGTTGTGACTGCCTGCATTTGTTCAAAGATTTAAATCGTGTGCAACCTTGGATGCTTCTTGTCTTTGTTTTATCACTATAGCATCAGTACAGAACCAAAATTCCTTTACAATGCTGCTTGAATGCCGAGAAGGGACTCTGGAGTTATACATTTTATGAATGAATGACAGAAATACTATGTTTGTTGTCAATGACAAAACTGAAAGGGTTGTATAAACTGTTCTAGCTAACTTAATAGAAATAAACCACACAGTAAAGTAAATAATGTACTTTAGAAGTAATTTTAGTCTCATATAATCAAAAATAGTTCCTAACCTTCCATTATTGTTCTGGTGGTGCAAATAGCAGCGGCAATGTTGTGTGGAGGGTGGGGGTTGGTGGGAGGTAATCACAACAGTCTAGCTAATTAGGAGCGATCAAAGTTTAATCAACAAACATTAGGCTAGGTCGGAACATTGATATATTGCTGTGTAGGACCCTACTAAGCTTACAAAGTGACATATCAAATAAATCCAATGATAAATGGTCACTGAAACTGACCAAACATATATAAATACCCCATACAATTTAACAGGGAAATTTCTCCTCAGACTCCCATTCACTTACAACTGACATGAATGATTTTTGGAGTTTACAAAATGAAAGTAAATAGTAAGATGAGGTATAGAACAAATATTAATAGGGAACAATTTAGTTCCAGATATGGAATAATTTCAACCGCTTGGTTTTTAATGAGTACATACCACAAAACACAACTCTTGCAGCAGCTAAATCTGTCCGTCAAAGTCAATCTCTTGTGCACTTAGATCAGGATTAGAATCTGGATCAGGTTCAAGATAGTACTTCTATCAGCATGACTGGCCACATAATCCTAATATTTTACCATGCAAATTGAGACCTACAAAAAGAAAAGAAACAAGTGATACTGATGCACTTTTAATACTCAGTGGAAACCTGAGAATTTAGGAGGAAAAACTGTATTGTTAACTGAAGCAAACTTTGTGAACTAATTAGTATGTTTCAATCCCATGAATATACAAATGTTTCTCCTGTTGTGAAAATCCATGAACGACATGGCATGTACTTTTTTACCTTCAGTTAATAAAGGCAGAATAACTCTGATTTTGGCTAAGGGAATTGGTATGCCAAGAGAAAAGAATGATCCGCTCTTTTGACAATTACATTCTAGCTATCAAAAGAATTGTTGATCACTATTTTCAAGACTGTTCTATTGGCAGCATCCACCTTTCATAATAGTATGTTTATCTATGACTTCTATGAGGTATATCTGCTCCTGTGGAGTTAAATTAATTGGAAGAATTTGCTGCAACAGGTTATGTAATTGTTTTTGGGTGTTTGTACTAAAATATGAATAATATTCATTAAAATAGAAGTGCAGAACTATACACCTACAGAAAGAGCAAGAAAATATAGTATAATCTCCATTATTTTCCAATATCTAGTAAGTGAAGACCAAAATATGTTATTTTGTCATGATGGAAATAGTTTTAATATAGAGGTGCAAAACGCAGTTACCTCCCCCCTCAAATGAGTCTTCCTTACAGCAGAGAGTAATATGTTGAAAAAGGAAGGCAGTATAATGAGGCTAATGCAAAAAAAATTACTTACATATATACAAACAAACAGAAAATTATAACAGCTGTGGCTGACTGTGCCAATACAAAAATAGCAGCTTTTCTTAAGGGTGCAAGGGACAATTTGTATGCACACATTTAATGCCGAATCCACTAGCCTAAGATAAAAAAATCATAACAAATAAAATACAAAAGTTAGGTCAAAAAGGTACATATTTTTGGATAACTATATTAAAACAAAGTATATAAATATTATTCACTTGACCTGACAAGTCAATGGCAGTTCATAGCAAAAGAAGTTTATACACCCCAACCCCAAATTTATACCTGCATTTTTCACATCCAAAGGTCATTTTTGACACCAAGTGATGCTCACAGTGCAAACACAAGCCCTTTTCCAAAGTGATATTTCAGCAAAATATTGTGTACTAAACAGCTTGATGCAATTCAAAATAGTTGCCATCCAAGCCGTTTTTGAGATATTCTTCTTACCTTGAATCCACGTGTTTACTGCTATGGGTGGCTAGCTCTGCTTCCAAGCCTACTATTAGTATTTCACTGTCTACATACTGTAAACTGACTATGGGAGGTGTACATGCCTCACATCAATTTGAAGAACACAAGCCCGAAACAACTAATTCACAAATATATCCATATCTTTAATTATTAAACAATAATAGCTCAAAAAGTCACATCATAGCCTAAAGTTAAGACATTTGACAAGAGCCAATTTACGAAACTGTCCCCTGCCACATTTTGCTTAAAATATTTTCTGTCACACGATGTGTACATATCACATATTTAGACATTATGTAGTAAAATGGTATAAAGGAAAGTGTTTTGTATGCAAAACTAATGATGTTATTACTCTTTTAGCAAAGTGACTACTTTGTGACAAAAAAGCATTGCATTGTGTATATTGTGAGTTGTGACTGCCTGCATTTGTTCAAAGATTTAAATCGTGTGCAACCTTGGATGCTTCTTGTCTTTGTTTTATCACTATAGCATCAGTACAGAACCAAAATTCCTTTACAATGCTGCTTGAATGCCGAGAAGGGACTCTGGAGTTATACATTTTATGAATGAATGACAGAAATACTATGTTTGTTGTCAATGACAAAACTGAAAGGGTTGTATAAACTGTTCTAGCTAACTTAATAGAAATAAACCACACAGTAAAGTAAATAATGTACTTTAGAAGTAATTTTAGTCTCATATAATCAAAAATAGTTCCTAACCTTCCATTATTGTTCTGGTGGTGCAAATAGCAGCGGCAATGTTGTGTGGAGGGTGGGGGTTGGTGGGAGGTAATCACAACAGTCTAGCTAATTAGGAGCGATCAAAGTTTAATCAACAAACATTAGGCTAGGTCGGAACATTGATATATTGCTGTGTAGGACCCTACTAAGCTTACAAAGTGACATATCAAATAAATCCAATGATAAATGGTCACTGAAACTGACCAAACATATATAAATACCCCATACAATTTAACAGGGAAATTTCTCCTCAGACTCCCATTCACTTACAACTGACATGAATGATTTTTGGAGTTTACAAAATGAAAGTAAATAGTAAGATGAGGTATAGAACAAATATTAATAGGGAACAATTTAGTTCCAGATATGGAATAATTTCAACCGCTTGGTTTTTAATGAGTACATACCACAAAACACAACTCTTGCAGCAGCTAAATCTGTCCGTCAAAGTCAATCTCTTGTGCACTTAGATCAGGATTAGAATCTGGATCAGGTTCAAGATAGTACTTCTATCAGCATGACTGGCCACATAATCCTAATATTTTACCATGCAAATTGAGACCTACAAAAAGAAAAGAAACAAGTGATACTGATGCACTTTTAATACTCAGTGGAAACCTGAGAATTTAGGAGGAAAAACTGTATTGTTAACTGAAGCAAACTTTGTGAACTAATTAGTATGTTTCAATCCCATGAATATACAAATGTTTCTCCTGTTGTGAAAATCCATGAACGACATGGCATGTACTTTTTTACCTTCAGTTAATAAAGGCAGAATAACTCTGATTTTGGCTAAGGGAATTGGTATGCCAAGAGAAAAGAATGATCCGCTCTTTTGACAATTACATTCTAGCTATCAAAAGAATTGTTGATCACTATTTTCAAGACTGTTCTATTGGCAGCATCCACCTTTCATAATAGTATGTTTATCTATGACTTCTATGAGGTATATCTGCTCCTGTGGAGTTAAATTAATTGGAAGAATTTGCTGCAACAGGTTATGTAATTGTTTTTGGGTGTTTGTACTAAAATATGAATAATATTCATTAAAATAGAAGTGCAGAACTATACACCTACAGAAAGAGCAAGAAAATATAGTATAATCTCCATTATTTTCCAATATCTAGTAAGTGAAGACCAAAATATGTTATTTTGTCATGATGGAAATAGTTTTAATATAGAGGTGCAAAACGCAGTTACCTCCCCCCTCAAATGAGTCTTCCTTACAGCAGAGAGTAATATGTTGAAAAAGGAAGGCAGTATAATGAGGCTAATGCAAAAAAAATTACTTACATATATACAAACAAACAGAAAATTATAACAGCTGTGGCTGACTGTGCCAATACAAAAATAGCAGCTTTTCTTAAGGGTGCAAGGGACAATTTGTATGCACACATTTAATGCCGAATCCACTAGCCTAAGATAAAAAAATCATAACAAATAAAATACAAAAGTTAGGTCAAAAAGGTACATATTTTTGGATAACTATATTAAAACAAAGTATATAAATATTATTCACTTGACCTGACAAGTCAATGGCAGTTCATAGCAAAAGAAGTTTATACACCCCAACCCCAAATTTATACCTGCATTTTTCACATCCAAAGGTCATTTTTGACACCAAGTGATGCTCACAGTGCAAACACAAGCCCTTTTCCAAAGTGATATTTCAGCAAAATATTGTGTACTAAACAGCTTGATGCAATTCAAAATAGTTGCCATCCAAGCCGTTTTTGAGATATTCTTCTTACCTTGAATCCACGTGTTTACTGCTATGGGTGGCTAGCTCTGCTTCCAAGCCTACTATTAGTATTTCACTGTCTACATACTGTAAACTGACTATGGGAGGTGTACATGCCTCACATCAATTTGAAGAACACAAGCCCGAAACAACTAATTCACAAATATATCCATATCTTTAATTATTAAACAATAATAGCTCAAAAAGTCACATCATAGCCTAAAGTTAAGACATTTGACAAGAGCCAATTTACGAAACTGTCCCCTGCCACATTTTGCTTAAAATATTTTCTGTCACACGATGTGTACATATCACATATTTAGACATTATGTAGTAAAATGGTATAAAGGAAAGTGTTTTGTATGCAAAACTAATGATGTTATTACTCTTTTAGCAAAGTGACTACTTTGTGACAAAAAAGCATTGCATTGTGTATATTGTGAGTTGTGACTGCCTGCATTTGTTCAAAGATTTAAATCGTGTGCAACCTTGGATGCTTCTTGTCTTTGTTTTATCACTATAGCATCAGTACAGAACCAAAATTCCTTTACAATGCTGCTTGAATGCCGAGAAGGGACTCTGGAGTTATACATTTTATGAATGAATGACAGAAATACTATGTTTGTTGTCAATGACAAAACTGAAAGGGTTGTATAAACTGTTCTAGCTAACTTAATAGAAATAAACCACACAGTAAAGTAAATAATGTACTTTAGAAGTAATTTTAGTCTCATATAATCAAAAATAGTTCCTAACCTTCCATTATTGTTCTGGTGGTGCAAATAGCAGCGGCAATGTTGTGTGGAGGGTGGGGGTTGGTGGGAGGTAATCACAACAGTCTAGCTAATTAGGAGCGATCAAAGTTTAATCAACAAACATTAGGCTAGGTCGGAACATTGATATATTGCTGTGTAGGACCCTACTAAGCTTACAAAGTGACATATCAAATAAATCCAATGATAAATGGTCACTGAAACTGACCAAACATATATAAATACCCCATACAATTTAACAGGGAAATTTCTCCTCAGACTCCCATTCACTTACAACTGACATGAATGATTTTTGGAGTTTACAAAATGAAAGTAAATAGTAAGATGAGGTATAGAACAAATATTAATAGGGAACAATTTAGTTCCAGATATGGAATAATTTCAACCGCTTGGTTTTTAATGAGTACATACCACAAAACACAACTCTTGCAGCAGCTAAATCTGTCCGTCAAAGTCAATCTCTTGTGCACTTAGATCAGGATTAGAATCTGGATCAGGTTCAAGATAGTACTTCTATCAGCATGACTGGCCACATAATCCTAATATTTTACCATGCAAATTGAGACCTACAAAAAGAAAAGAAACAAGTGATACTGATGCACTTTTAATACTCAGTGGAAACCTGAGAATTTAGGAGGAAAAACTGTATTGTTAACTGAAGTCTACATACTGTGAACTCACTATGGGAGGTGTACATGCCTCACATCAATTTGAAGAACACATGACCGAAACAACTGAATCAAAGATTAACGCCAGGAAAAGACCAACTGGTAGGTAATGTGTGTAATCTGTTTTTGTTTCATTTTAAATTTGAGTGACGTTTAAATATTCCATATAACTCTTTGTTTCTGGCTTATATAGTATACTAACCTTCGAAAAGTAACGTAAGTGTCAGCATATTATCGTAGCAGTACTCGAAATTGACGCTACCAGTAGCAAGCTATAGGACTACAAAACACATCTCTTGCAGCAGCTAAATCTGTCCGTCAAACTCAATCTCTTGTGCACTTAGATTAGGATTAGAATCTGGATCAGGTTCAAGCTAGTACTTCTCTCAGCATGACTGGCCAATTAATCCTAATATTTTACCATGCAAATTGAGGTCTGCAAAAAGAAAAGAAACAAGTGATACTGATGCACTTTTAATACTCGGTGGAAACCTGATAATTTAAGAGGAAAAACTGTATTGTTAACTGAAGCAAACTTTGTGAACTAATTAGTAATTAGTAATTAGGCTAATGCAAACAAATTCCCATATATACAAAGAAACACAAAATTATAACAGCTGTGGCTGACTGTGCCAATACAAAAATAGCAGTTTTTCTTAAAGGTTCAAGGGACAGGTTTTGTGCACAAATTTAATGCCGCAATACAAGCTGTCTACATACTGTGATCTCACTATGGGAGGTGTACATGACTAACATTAGTTTGAAGAACAACACATGCTCGAAACAACTGATTCAAAGGTTAATGCCGGGAAAAGAGCAACTGGAAGGTAATGTGTGTAATCTGTTTTTGTTTCATTATAAATTTGAGTGACGTTTAAATATTCCATATAACTCTTTGTTTCTGGCTTATATAGTATACTAACCTTCGAAAAGTAACGTAAGTGTCAGCATATTATCGTAGCAGTACTCGAAATTGACGCTACCAGTAGCAAGCTATAGGACTCTTAGATGACATAACTGTTTCAGACTTCCCGTTTTCTAGAACCGATTCTGTTCCAGAACAGTGGACTTATTTTAGTGGACTTATTCTAAGTAAATATGCAACCGAAGTTAAACCAATACACAGTAACAGTATTCATGCGCACGTAGCACCCCCCAGTGACCTTTGAGCTTTATTGAGTTCTGCGGGCTCAGTAATTTGTTTCAAAAAGAAATCTCATTTTGGTCTACTTAAAATTGAAATTTTGAGTCATATTGTGTATGACTGCCCATTGTGTATGACTGAGTCATATTGTGTATGACTGCCCATTGTGTATGACTGCCCATTGGAACAACTTTCCCAGTTTATCTGGAATGGACTGACCATTGTGTATGACTGAGTCATATTGTGTATGACTGCCCATTGTGTATGACTGCCCATTGGAACAACTTTCCCAGTTTATCTGGAATGGAGGGATTTTGTTTTTCTGCCGATTCAACTAAATTCTGCTCTTTTAGTTGTTATTAGTTGGGTCTATTACATACGATGTACATGTAGCTAGAAGGACTGGTCTCGACAGCAAGCTAGCTTACACATTTGTTACTGTCCTGCCATTGATAGTTTGGAATCAAAAGGTGGACAAAATATGAAATTCTTTTAATTGGAATTCTCAAGAAGATGTAGGATTAAATATTATTGTTAGGGAATATCAAATTCATTTCGTTTTGGAGTGCAGTAAATTCTCCTTTGGAATGTGATTTCTGTTGGAAATGTAGTCTAGATTCCAGTGCAATTACGTGCCGTGGATCAGAAAGTACATTTTGAAGAAATTCAAGATGCAGAAAAGTACATTTTTGCTATTCTTATTATCAGCTATAGATGACATATTTATATGTACTGTAAATCCAAACAATTTCTCTCTCTCTCTCTCTCTCTCTCTCAAAAAAAAAAAAAAGCCAAAATTGCAAAGCGGCTGGGGTGTGAGAGCCCATTTCGTCAGCGGAAAATTAGGCTTCTTCGTTATCGTTGCTTCCTGGCTCCGAGGCACTTGCTTTTATACCATGTAAAATTGACGGTCTCTGAGAGAAACGGAATATCATTTGGTCATAAGATGCCTTTTTATGCTATTTTTTTATAGACTCTAGAGAGCACGGTTCATAGTCTGAACCATCGGTTAAATAAGTGTTTAAATAATCAGAATGATATTTTCAATACAGCATGCCTCACGTTTGTTGTCATAAAGCCACCGCTGTATATTGTGAATATCACGTTCATTCACTTACTTGGTTGAAAGATTCTTTTGTGACTCAATGAATTCATCCACATCGTCAGCTTTATCATATCTATTCTCAAACAGCTTGTTTAGTTCATCCACAGATACACCTAATAAAGCAAAAGCTCCGGTGTCTGCTACATTTGCGTACATTGTTTGTTTACAATAAAAAGTAGTTGATAACACGCGATACTCTTTTTAGACACACGCGTCGTGCAGTATGAAGCCGTGCAGTATGGAGAAATACTGCACGATTCTGACAATGCAAAGTTAATGGAGAAAAAATGAGTATATAATAAGTGTATATATTTACATAGTGTTCTTTATTTACCTAGGTTATAACAAGGCTTAATATATATATCATTTGTTTCCTAATCTAAATAAATGATATACGTCTTTTCTTCTTTTCGCCGTATATACTGACTGCCAGATCAAATTAAGGATTGTCCTTCTCTACTGATTGTTATCAGCTAGTTCAGCTAGTTCAATATCAAGTGTTTGATATTGTTTAATTTCTTCACTGAATCAATGTCAGAGAGCTTAAATAATGTTCAAAAGTTGTAAATTTAAACTCAAAATGACTTTACTGTATATAATTGTCCGTAAGCATATGGATGAAACTATTTAAGTTATATTTATGAAGGAATACTTTTTATTTATATCTTTTCAAAAGAGGTAAAACTGGAGGTATATCTTATTGTTCTGTTTATTACTTGGATAGACAAAAAAGAGAAAATTGAGAAATTAATAGGACAGCACCCACTTAAGTTTAAGGTATTTACTGAACCAAACTCTATTTCTATTGTTCAGAGTAAGTTTATGTAAAACATAATACGCAACATCGTGAATGCAAAATGGAACCTTTCATTCCTCGTCAAAACTTAATAAGGACGACTAAACAAACTTCTGAAACTACAACTACTGGTCTTTTTAACTTATTAGAAAAAAGTATATAATATTACAACACACACATACACACACCCTCCCCCAAGCCCCGGCACACCCCCCCCCCGGGGGGGGGGGGTGGGGTGGGGGGGGGGGAAAACCCCCGGGGAACACCCCCACCCCCTCAAAAAGAAGATCTGAACCACAATTTAGCAATATGGAAAACTTACCCATGGGAGAAATAACGATCTTCCATTTATTGTTAGATCCCGTCCTTCGTTATATTAAATCTCTTTCTTTTTGGAGAATTCATGCGTTGACATTATCGGAATCACTGCCACTATCTCGGTTTCGCCAATTTCTGATTTTCATAACCAGGATCCAACATGGAGCTAGCCGGGCGGCTGGGTAATTTTACAGTTTCTTGGGGAGGTGGTGGTGTGTTCATTTATTCACAATAATATGTATGTAAAAAAATGCAATATGTGTAACTGATTTGTCTGGTAGTGCAAAATGACATTATATATATATATATATTATTATATAATACTATATATATATAATTATATTTTATATATTATAATAATATAATATATATATATATATATATATATATATATATATTATTAAGACTACCAGGCTAGACTGCATCACTCGCCTGGCGAATTACGTTGACTATGGTGCAGACGAAACCAGCACCAACCTTTGCTCAAGTGCGATTGTGTAGTAATTATCCTTTATTATCTTCATAAAAATACTTAGGAAGAGGTAAGAACATGTGTCTATTAGAATTAGGTGTCATGAATGTTTGTTTAACAGATACATTTTATAAGGGGTAGTTGGCGAAACATTTAATCGTAGCGGCACAAGAGGCAATTTGCGTTAGTGGCAGGTTATAAAGCAATTGAGGGTTATTCGGGGTGTGTAAACGATAGTGTAGTGCAAGGGTCCACAACGCGGTTCGCCCGCGTTGAATAATGACAATAATATATACAAATGGGTCAGGTTAATTGGTTGGTGCCTGGCCACTTCCACATATAACTCACAAATGTGCCCATAGGCACCCAATAAAGGTTGGTGATCCCCCTGGCGGTAGTGGGCCGCTATACCATTAAAAGATGACCTGGGGAGATCACTGACGTGTTTTATGACACATAGCGGTCCATGGATTGAAAAATTCATATTTTTTTAGAGAAGCATTGAAAAAATTCAGAATGTTTATTTCCAAATATATTAATTGAGGATGGTTAATAATCATAAAAACCGGAGGTCTTAAGCTTGCCAACCTTTGTGAATTTAACCATGTAGGATTTCATATTACTGAGTAACCCCTATTTTTCGACGCCGTACAGGGCATTGGCTCAATTTCATGGAGTCCTATTTGGTCGTTTCAGCTTATGGAAATGACCGGGTGCATAGGCTAAAGTTAGATCCCTCTAATTATGTAGCGCATTCTCAGTTAACGGCTAATTATTCACTATATTGTGTTAGGAAATTTGACTGATAGTTAAGATAACTTCCCATGAAGTTATTTTCATAGTATCTAATTGATTTTCATTCAGCATAAACAAAATAGCTGTTCATGTGTTCTTCCCTGGAGATTTATGTATTAGAAGCGCATTTTACTGAAACCCGTGGCACAGGCTGATTATACCTGTGTGGGGGGGAAAATTTTGTCCTTTACAAAAGCTCTGTTGTTAAAAAAAATCCATATATAAATGATAAAAAATGAAATTTAAACGATTGATTTTTGTTTGTTTCCCCTAATTATCAAATTCTTCTCTCACCAGAAGTTCTTTCCTCTACATAATTCAACTAGTTGACACGCAAAAATATAACGCCAATACTAATCAATGACGTAAGTAATTTATTTTTATATGGAACGGTAAACAATACCTTTGATACTTGTATCCATAGTTGTAATCTTGAGTAGTAGGCAGAAGTGACACCTGACATAAGTCTGTTGTTAAGAAACCATTTTGTTTCTAATGTAAGTATTTTACAACCATGTTTACATTCTGTTGGCTATCGTATGAGTTATATTGAAAATAATATGCTAATTTATTGTCTTGCAGGACATTAATTTTAATGATATAATCTACTAGCAATGAGCCAAAAAAATAATGTCTGTAACTGAGCACTCAAATTGCGGCATCAAACATAATTGTTATAAAGCAGTAAAATGGATTTAAAGCCAATTAGTTACTAAAGTTAAAGCGATTATATTGCAAGTCAATTCATATACGGACCTATTTCAGTTTCACAGTAATACTGACTATACAAGTTTCTTTTTATATTTTTCTCAAGCAGGTTTTCCTTGATACTTAACCTTTACTTCAAAACATCAATGCTGAACACGAATTAGAGACTCCGTTTTAAAGTCTATACTGTCTAGAAATTTGTTCCACAGTAGCATGTTATTACATAAATATGTTCTATCCAATGTAAATAAGATAATTAAATGTCATGTAAGTAGCCAGATATATATATATATATATATATAAATATATATATATATATGAGATATATATATATATATATATATATACATATAAAAATATATATATATATATATATAAATGTATATATTACAAATACACCACATATATGATTTATATTATATACATATATTAATTATTTAATATATTACAATGTACATCCACATAACTATACACACAGAGTTTTGGCACAGAAGTGAAGTCAGAAGTTGGATTGTGCCACCTGCTCAAGAATGTTGGTTTTCTAAAATATATTGCTAATGATTTTACTTTATAGCATTACTGGTAAATAGGAAAGGTCCACTGAGTTATCTCCCCCTTATTATGGTCCCTGTACAATTAATTGTTGTTATCATTTCTCTGAGCTTAGTATTACTTAAGCATGAGATATTATTCCGTTGAAATAAGTTTGATAATACACATATGAAACACTTGTCTAATCAGAAAGTTCCTAAACTAATTGTGTTAGATTTCATGAAAATAAATAATATGGGGTAATGAAAAAAGGGTACATGTATATTCCCCAGATGGCTGTCGAACAAATGTGACATTATAGCTTTCACATTCCTTTATCCTAATTAAATACCTGAAGCTATAAACATAATTTTTAGCACTATGGAAGAGTTTATAGACTATATTTCTATTTTCATGAAAATTAAGTTGGGCAGCCTATGTTTTTCTGTGAAAATATGTTAAAAATGAATTTTTTGGAAGGAATTGCACACACACACACACACACACACCACACTCCATTCATGTCCAGAAAATCACGCCAAAGTAGCATCACAGATAACCAGTTACAGACTTCATTTTGTATCAATTCCTTCGATGCATCTCCATTGAAAAATAGCTATGGTTTTAGTTGAATACACTGGGTTACTTCATTTTTTCAGGTCCTTCTTAGTTCCGTACAGCATCACAAATTATATCTGAGCAGTCTTTTTCTCATTGAATTTTCACGGCAGCGTTTTCTACACGTTGATACAAAATTTACTGAAATTGTTTCATGATTTAAACATTATTAATTCGTATCCACATACATCTGCAACACCAAAAAAAATAAATGTAATCAATCTGTTGAATACAAATGAAATGCACATTAAGCAGCTTTGGATAATAATAATAATAATAAAAATAATAATAATAATTATAATAATAATGATAATACTAATAATAACAATAATGACAATAATGACAATTTTCGCCTGCTGATCTATTTCACTTGTTACAAATGTTATCTTAAACACTGTATTTTCCATGGATGATTGCTTAATATCTTACACTTCATGTGCATTATTTTTTGATTTTTTTAAAACGTGTAAATCTTTTATATATATTATTTGAAATTCCCTATATGTATTTTTAAACACCCATATTTAAGTTACCACCAGATAATAAAAATTACATCAGTTCATATAGCCCCATTATGATTTATTACACAAGTCCATTGTTATCAATTGTTGCCTTTATTTATATTAGTTTATAATCCAATTAATAATTTCTGTCTTATTAAGCAAGGTAAATCATTTTTTAAATAAAATACATGAAAGATAAAATTGTGCTTTCATATTTTGATTCTGAATAATCCTGTTGATGTAATTGGAGAATTAAGTTTTACCCCCTCCCGGGGATCTTTGATAGCAATTCTGTCTATTTGTATATTGTTTTTTTATCTTCAAAGGACATAACATATCTTTTGCAAGTCTGGCTATCAATATTATTGAAATTTTGTGCACTGGTATGGACCAAAAATTTCCTATGCTATAGATACGGGGGAGGAGAATATGTTGGTCTTGATCAGGTAAAATAAACTAAAAAAGTACTCTTTTAGGCCAACTAAAAATGGAATTGGCACTGTCAGAGAGAGAGGGGTTCGCATTGGTATTATCTTTTTTTTCTTCTTCTTTTTTTACCTTTAATCTATGAATAAGACCTTGGATATTAATGACAACTGCAACTGCAGTATGTTAAAACATTTGCAATTACAGACTAGTATACATCATAAACTGCCCATGCCGATAAACATAAAAGTGAAAGGGAAAATGCAATCTATTCTACTCTTTGCAAATTTTTCAGATATTTAATTCCCAAATCAAAACGCATTGTATTTATTTACATTACATCAGTTATTGTTGTCTTCCATAGTGATTTTTCTTTATCCCACACACATTATAAAGGGTGCAGAGAAATATTTGATATCACCATCTTTTCATCCATCTGTATGTCAGCTTCATAAGCCGTTTGTTTTTATCTGTTTTTGTATTTGCCTTAAAATCGTAATATCAAAATTCTGTGTTTTTTTATATCATAGCTCAATATAGCAACGCTCCCAGGCTTACCAAGCAATGATTTAGAGTATTAGATATAACCTGTTGAATATTAAATGCACAATTTTTAAATTTAGAAAACAACTTAATACATTTCATCCAATAAAATTAATTTATAATATCAGGAATAGCTTACACTGTTGCTATTGCGTAGAGATACATCTATTTCCGTGGACCGTTATATGATGAGAATTCATCCACCCCCCCCACCCCCCCCCGCCCCCCCCCCCCCCCCCCCACCCCCCCCCCCCCCCCCCCCCCCCCCCCCCCCCCCCCCCCCCCCCCGTGCCCCCCCCCCACCCCCCCCCCCCCCCCCCCCCCCCCCCCCCTCCCATAGGGTTGACTAGAAAGTTCTAGATGAATTGGTCCCTCTGTGTAAAACCCCTCATTCTTTAGGTACATTGGCTTCCCACAATAAAATACAATTCTCATTTCCGGTGTGGCATATTTGATGAATACAGGTGAAATTATCAGTTGAGGGAATTGCCTTCGCTAGACAATTAGACAAGTCCACGTAGCGAATTTATGCTTTTTCATTAC
>JAQPZY010000843.1:205000-576987 GCA_029931535.1 Margaritifera margaritifera | reverse complement strand
TTATACAGGGGAAAACACGATCATACACATATACGGTAATTTTAAGAGAAGATATTCAAGTTTTGTGAACATTATGGTTATCTCTTTTCTTAGCTCAGAAACGTAGTGTACATCCATAGGCAAAATGATACTGTCTTAGACCATTGGAAATCTAGTTTGACTTCACAACGATGTCAGCCTTGTAAATATGTTCTTGTTTAATCTTTGTACATGAAAATGGAAGGGACAAGCCCTAGTCCTTCTTCTTCATTTTAAGTGAGCGGGACTTAATGGGGAAAATGTTGATTTTGAAACATAGTGTTGACTTGTTTGTTTTGTGTGTCCCTTTCAAAAATTATTTCTCTCTCTCTCTCTCTCACGCGCGCGCAGCACATACACCCACACCTCACCCACATGTTGACAAACATATTTCTCATGTTGAAAACAATGACGTCATACGACATTTATGTTCAAGTGCAGACCGTCGCCAATTGCTACATTGTTACAAACAGACACTCACTCCATATGATAAACCTATGAAGTCATATGGTTTTTCCGTTCGAGTGCAGATCGTCGCCTATAGCTACACTGTTACAATGTAGCTATGAACCAAGATGGCGCCTATGTTAAATTCCCGTTTTTCTTTCCCCATAAACTTTCGACTCTTTGTCACTCACAATTTATAGGGACACATTTTCCCTTGTATACCCCAATAAATGTTTCGACCCTTTTTTTAATATGGGACTTCCCGTAGACCCCTCGATCGCCATCCTCCACTACTTATGGGACATTTTTGTCCATGTTAAATTCCCATAGACCCCCATAATCGTTTTACCCCTTTTAACACGTTTCCCTTAGACCCTCAAGTAGCACACTAAACTACTGTTATTCTTAGCTAAAAGGGTATTCAAGTTGAACATAGACTGTTCTTTCTAAAATTTTGGACACAATACTGGGTATACTAACAGGCCTGTAGTTGTTGAGAGCAGCCCTACTATCCTTTTTGTAAAGAGGACTAACTCTAGCTAATTTCAGTTCATCTGGCACTAGACCAACAAGTTGTTCTCCGCCATTGTTTTTCCCCTGACATGACTGGTGACTGGTCATCCACCGGTCATGTCAGAAAAAAAAAGGAAAAAAATAAAAATAAAAAAAAGGCGGAAAACAACTTGTTGGTCTAATCATACACAATACCTCGTGATACAGAGAAGTAACAGTGTATGTAACTGAAATCGTTAAAACACTGGGGGTGGTGGTGAGGGGGGGGGGGAATCAGGAAGCCAAAATAAAAAAAATCAACGGGACGAGCCTTCAAAGTGATGCTAATAGGGTCAAGGAGAGTGGCAAGGTCCCCCAGTCGGTTTTCAGTGGTTTAATATTTTGGAGGTTTGTTTAAATGTTATTGCAAGCTTGCAGATATATATATTGCTGATATTGTAAAGGCCTGTACATTTACATGGATTAAAGCTATTTAATTCTTTGTAAAAAAAAAAAAAAAAAAAAATTGGAGTGTGTTATTATGAAGATTTCTTACCCTGTAAAACTTTTTCAAAATAGTGGAAACTGTTGTAAATATTTTTGAAGGTTGTGGCAATTTCTCCAAGAGAGTAGATGCTACATTAATGAAGAAGGTATTAAAATGATTAGCAATATCACAGGGTCTATGACAGTTGCGATCCTCAATAGTGAGTATAATATTAGCATTATCGTTTGATTTAGAACTGTAACCGAGCGATTTCTACTTTTGCCATAGTTTCTTTGGGCTATTTTTATTCCCTTCAACATATTATATCCATTATATTAGTTGCAATACAAAAATATCTTGCAGTGAAAAAAAAATATAAAAAAACCCCAAAATCATGGGTCGAGAGAAAATCCCAGCGCACCATAATGAAAATTAATTTGTCAGTCCCGGTAGTTTTCCGTCGCATGTTGAAAGAAGGTCCGTGTTTTAATGATTAGTAATAAAACATTTCGCGCGCTAAATGTTAGCCCTGCGCGCGCAGGAGGGCTGTCTTTGAAGAAAGTCATTCTTAGCTAAGGCGTTGGGAAATTTTGTCACAGGTGAGTATCTTAAATGATTGATATGTTGATTTATAACTGTATGCTGCCATTGAACGTATTGTCACGTCATTGCAAAGTTTTGATAATGAGAATCTTAAATTTAGGATAGCTAAAATTGCAAGATTTGACCGATGTTGCACGTGCATTTACAGTTTGAATAGAGAAAGCACAATTGCTCGCCTTGCACCATCATCCCCCTCTCCAAGAATTAACTTTTGAAAATGAATATTGTACATTTATTGTTTCCTTCTGTTTTCTGTCGCTTATTATCTTCCAATTTACTCTATTTCTTCCTTTTTTTTTTTTTTTATTCATTCAGTTTTTTTTTGCCGCCCACCCCACCAAAAAAATTTCCGCCCTAGGCTACCGCCTAGTTTGTCGAGCTGTTCAACTGGCCCTGAATAGAGATTTAAAAAAAAAAAAGTTGTTTAGTTACATTTCCCATCCACTTAACACCGGATTAAGCTGGTAGAAGGCCAATGAGCAATTTAAAAGTACCCCCCCCCCCGAAATAAATGAACACCATAAATTTATAAATACTTGCATCGCGGGGGCCTTGGAGCAACTGCTGCATCTGCACCACTTTTAATATGGCCTTGCATTCATGTAAGTACATATATGTGTAATGCAAGGGCGGATTTGAAAGGAGTGAGAAAAAGTCGGTGCCCCTCCCCAATCCTCTAACAAAATGAGTGCCAGACGGAATGTTTCCTTGAGCAAGTTTTCTTTAAAGTTAAATGGTTAAAATTATGCTTTGGAAATGCTTAAGGACTATTGGTAATGTGCAGTTAATTACTGGTGGGTGGGAGATGGTGCTCTGAAGAAATGGCTATATATTTTGGTAATAGTAGCAACAGGAGATGATTTTTTCGGAATTATAGAATATACAAAAATTGAATGTTTTCTGCATAATTTGAGTGTGCAGATTTCAAAAATGAACCCATCTTTATGATATCTTTTCAAATAAATTCACAGGAAAGTCGCAGCAATATAATTATGTAATTTTGGGCGTCCACTACACCACGTGTAACTTGCCCTTCAGCTTGGCTACAGTACATGGTACAGAATGCTCTTTTCAAGTTGTACACAATGCTGTTTAATATTCAAAGACTCGCCCACTAAAACGCATTCACATACATGTATTGCAAGAGATGAATGATAAATTTCCAAGCAAAGAATCCTGAGACTATTTAGGTGCTTCACAAAATATGCAGTTTAATTGTAGTAATTTTAATAAGAGAGATAGATTCTGCTTTTAAACAAAAGAAAAAAGAAATCACACAAGTATTAGTGGGTTTCATTCTGTTATTAAAATAAATAAATGTGACAAACGCTGTGATTTATTTTGTCATTCACCCAGTCACTTTTAAATTGTTTGCTTAACATGTGTCCACACAATGAAATATACACGCCACTATTTATGCAACACATTTTCTCAGGAACTAGACATGCGTTTACTCTTATCATAGACCTACTGTTTTTATGCAGACTCGATGAAGCACATGAAGCTGCATTCTATAACCAACAGCTTAACAAATATACCTAGGATTATTGGTTTGGTCATCAAAGTTTAATATTACCAAATGGATGGGTGAAAGTGATGAAGTATAATTAAATATTTTCGGTAGGAGATAGACTTGTATGTATTAATTTCATTTAATGCAGATGCAGTTTATTTGGTACAGTACATTCTTTCAATCCACATAACAAGTACTGCAAACTACCTGAATGTCAAGTGAATATTGTAGTTAACACCCAAGTTCAACACCATTCTTCTGGAGTGCAGAGAGCATTTCCATATCGGACCATGGTTTTCCAAAATGGGGTAGGGTGTAGGCTGTGATAAAAATAACCATTATTTTGTTTTTCAGTTCATTCACATTTAGTTTTAAAATGTACATTTCCTGTGGAGTGTCGGCAAATTCTAACTTTTAAGACTTTCTTCATATGCTGGAGAGTGTCAGTCATATACTGTGCTGACCGGCCTTGTGAGGTCCAGAGCTGTAATGAAACTTAATTGGTTCAGTTTCCATTGACAAAAACTGGTTGAATTTCAAACCTGTGCCAGTTTGGGATATTGTTTGTGATAACTGCAAACCATCTTTCCTTCCATTTCTGTCTCAGAAGTGTCATATTTAAGATGTTTTGCTGCCATGGAGACTAGCTTATGTCTCTTTGGAGAAATATTTACCTCCTATATGGTGGCAGCTTTCATTTTATCCCGACACGTTCATGCAGATGTTCCTTCTCTGAATTTCCCCTAGAACCTTCCTTGCAAAAATGATTAAGTAAACACATAATAAAAATGATCTCACCCGTCAACTACTTCTAAAGTTGTTATAACATACATTTTGTGGTTTAAATATGAACACAGACAGCTCCTTAATTAGCATAATTGCTTTGCTTCAAATGGAATATCTCGTGTGGAAGCTGATCCTCTGTATAATCAATTAAAAATTAAAGAATCATTACTGTTATTTAATCAGTTCATAAAGGAAATCGACACTAATGTCAGTAAAATGGCTTTCATTAAATTAATTGCATTGAATCACTGGATTCAAATCAGAGGATGATCCACTTGCGAGTATCTGGGTTGAGTAAACAAAATAAAAGCCATTTAAAACGTTGCTAATTAACCATAATTGAATTGTCTCGTTTTAAGTATTTTGATTGGTTGATAATTCAGTCGCTTAGCTCAATATGCATTCAAGTAGTAATAGAACGTGCACACATGCGACAGTTTTCAATGGTTACTTGCTGTAATATCGCAGGATATGAATGAATAAAATGGAGAAAGGTTGATTCAAGCATTTAGTATGCCTGAAGAGTGATGGGGTTGGTGGGCATGAATGGCCAGATAAAGCATGAAAATTAACACTTGCCCGACTTGTTTTAAGTAGGAAATAAGCACTTGTCCTGGAATAGCGTCTTGCAAATTTTTACTTGTTCAACTTCACAAATGAATAATTTCGGGATGTGGGCCGATGGAATTTGATCAATCCTGAGCTAGTTTTGAGATTTGAATAGATGTGTTACTTATAATTTCTGTTGGTAATGTGTTCCACTGTTGAATTGTGAAAGGCAGGAATAAATTTTGATACAAGGTTGTTTTATAGAAAGGGAGCTGAATGATTGAGTGCTGTAGGTCTCATTGTTGATAAGAAAAGGTTGAATTACATCTTTGTCAGTAGTTCGAAGCAAAACCATTGTCCGTTTAAAACAACTAATCTGGTTTTGAGCTATCTCTCCTCATTACCAAATAATCTTTGGTTACGTGATCTCAGACTGACTCGAAGAATGGAAGACCACAGATAAATGCACAAATTTGATACTAGCTGTTTTGACTAGTTCACAAGTTCTTTCTATTGCCGATTTTTCTTTTATGAGAATCAAACAATGGAATAGCCTGTGGGTTATACAGTATGATTCAACAAAATGCTTATTCAATAAAAAAAAAATATTCACTTAACCCCAAGTACACCGTTTATTGTCAGCATAATGGCAAAGAAAACCAAATTCTAGAAGAGCTGCTGTTGTGCTTTTTAAGTTGTCAGTTCGCACATGAAATTAACACATAGGTGGCAAAGAAACAAACCATGATGATGGGTTCTGTTGTGTTTATTAGTTTGCACATGAGCATCTGTAATCAAAAAGTGTACATGTATCTAGGATGACTTTTGCAATCATTTGTGATTTAAAAAAGAAAACACTACTTTTTGATAATTAATACATCTCTCTCTTTCTCTCTCTCTCTCTCTGACACGTATATCTGAGACTAACGTACATGTATGTAGTGCCCCTGCCTATGCACACAGATCTGTTATGAAGTGCATATTGAATGCATCTTCTTTTTTTCACAACATTTAGAAATTCAGTATGAGAATGAACTTCACTTTGTCATCATCTTTATATTTCTGGAACAGTACATAGTCACTTGGCTTTTAGCAATTTTTTTATTTTGTATGTTGATGAAGCAACTGCCAGAACTATGCCTTCTCAAGTTGTAATTACTCCTCTATAATGCAGTAATTGGATGTCAGAAGAAATCATACATTATGTTAAAGAGCACTCATGCATGGGGTAACCATCAAAACTTTTGCAGTTTTGTTTCACTTTAGTCCGGAATGAATGCGATTTTACAATCTCACTGATTTTCATCTGATCATAAAAAAAGTATATTGTGCGAACTGCAACAGAAATAAGGACATGAATGAATCTTGATTCCAATAGCGTAGTATTAAAGGAAAAAAAAAATTAGATTCATTGCGCAAAATGTAGTATTAATACAGTTTGTGAGGCAATGTCATTATGTTAATATTATCTAAAATTTGATCTGGCATTATGTATCATATATTATCTTCGTTAGAACTAGTAAATGTTTATCATTAAATAAATGATCACATTTTTTTCAATATAAAAAAGTAAGCAAACTGCACCTGAAAGAAATGACAATTTACATAATTCGGTGCTTGTCTTTCTCTGAACCTCTTTAGATCATGCCTGCAGGTGTCATAAACAGTAAACCACTCATTTTATTGAGACCACGTCCACTCTGCGGTGGTCATCGATTGTGAGAAAGTGTGGTGTGCAGAGCTGTTCTCCGCTATATACCATGACAACTCCCATCAGGGTGCATGCAGAGGTGTTTTTTTAATAAAAAAAATTCATAATCCTCTCCACTATCTCTACACCCCCACCGCGAAGAATGGGGAATTAAAAAAATTGAGCGAGTTGTGCTGTATTTCACAAATGTTGTGGAATTTTCTTCTCTATGAACAGTATCAACCACAACTGTACTTTCTACATGGAAACTTTGATAGCCACTGGGTTACCAAAGACTGTCAGAGGGCTATTGACAGGAAAAACAATATTGCGGCCTTCATTACATACCGTATATACTCGCTTATAAGTCAATGTTTTTTTTACCTAAAATTCGATCCATGCAGAGTAGGGGTCGTCTTATAAGCGTGACATTAAAAAAATTATAAATCTTGGGGTAATGATGGAAACTCTAGATGTTTGCTGTACATAAAAATACTGTCAATTCATATATTTTTACGTTTTCATTCCATTATTCCTATGCAGTACTGCATATATGGTATGCACTATGTTTAACCATTTCATGATGGTATTCATTACATAATACATGTATCTACAGGTAATTGGCTTTTAATAATTTGAAAATGTTACCGGTAATTTAAATACTACCTATCGCAAAATGAAGTGTCCGTCAATGTTTACCATGGGTGTTTACTAGTAAGTATATTGCCTCCATTTTCGTGCAAGTCCGAACAACCTGTATTTGTATTAATATTTTTGTTTTGCTGAATAAAGACTGTGCTTGATGCAATACAAGTTTTGATTTAATTTGTATTTTCCTTTTCCACAAGCCAGATTTAATTCCCAAGTGATATTTCCCAAGTTATCTGCCAGTGCACGTGGGCCGATAAGCCTTTGGCTTGTAAAGGGACTTGCTTTGTTTTCAAGTTGACAATCCTTTTGATCGAGCCGCGAATCTATACTTGTTCAGTGCCAAGTGGATGTTCCACAACTTCCTGTATATATACTTTAACCTTAATTTCTTTGCTTGTAAAGGCACCACACTGTTTTCACGTGACAACCCTTTGATCAAGCCGCGAGTTTGATACTTGTTCAGTACCAAGTAACAGAGGGTGGTTATTTGAACTCCCTGTGATCTTGCCGCACAATTGACGTGTTCAGTTGCAGCCTTTAATAGATTTCTGACTTTATGATCAAAGTGTTACTCACAGAGCCCAAGCTCAGTCTCTGCATAAGCACCCGCATATGACAGTAAAGCCGATGAATCAGAGTCGGACGAGATTTACGATGACTAGACAACGATTTACAATGACTAGACGATGTAGAATTTCAGAACTTTATCAGACAATGAGGATTAATTCTTGGTCTTTGTACCAGATTACATTAGATAGTGACATTTATAGGATACCGTGAATCAAAAAAGTGGACTTAACTTTCATTGTTTATTTGTACGACGTGTGGAATTAACATATTACGGGATAATGTGAATTGGATCATTCTGAAGTTCTATTTTTATACAGGTATGTGACCTATAATTGAATTCGTGGATTTATCATATAAATGGATTTAAAATGTCAAGCATTATGGATTTCAATTGACTTTATTACACAGAGATGGATAAATTGCAAGTTGTCAATTTATTTGTTACATATTTCACTCAATAATATAATTGTATTTTACACTGGTTTTGTTTTTATTTTTCTTATCTATCTATCATGTTTGGCTTGTTTATATTTCCAAAGTGCATTTCTGACTCACTAAGAAATCACCCCTAAAAAAAGGGGGGGGGGGGCGACTTGTAGTCGAGTCAACTTATAATCGAGTATATACGGTAATTGCATCGGGTTATTTGCCACAGTGTACTTAAGGCCCCATGTGTATGCAAAATGTAACCCTCATTGCATCTTGTTTGATCTTTTTGCAATATGATAATTACAACACAATAGCTCAATTATAACTGTGCTTATCTGTTGTGTATGCTATACAATATTTTGCTTATTTTAGCTCTTATAAATACTTTTTCCACAAAACAGGTTTTCAAAACAGTGTCCATTGCTTTTCAGAACAGTGTCCATTGCAGAGAAGATGTGCCCAGTACTGAACAGGCTCCATCTACATATGTATTCCTGTCCAGCACAAGTGATCCAATCAGAGGCATTCCACAGTAATGTCCATTGCGGAGAAGATGTGTGCACTACATAACAAGCCCAATCTACATGAATACGGCATCATGACCATGGAACGGAAGAAACAAGGAGATGACAGTGTTAGGGACCCTCTGCCAATAATCGGGTTAGAAATGATAAATTATTGAATGAATTGACTAGTTTTGTGCATTTTATTACATCCTACAGGCTTTTTGTATTTCAAATTGGAAGGTGGTACAAACTGCCAGGGGGGGGGGGGGGTTCCCAATTAAAAAACATATAAAAAATCAGATGCAGCCACTGGTCCCGTGGGTTTTGGAACCTTAACAGTTAAGTAGTCTGAAAACATTTGCTAGTTCCAGGTGCACTTTGAGAGTGGTCAACTAACCACAGAATGTAGGTCTCAACAACCTAGTTTTGATATGTGACACAGCTGATTTGTGTATTTTTGGTAGTAAATAGGTTAAAAGGTGTTATAATTTGAGCACAGACACCATACATACATGCCAACCATTACACTTTTGGTGTAATCATTACACTTTTTTTCACCTAATTATGCTTTATGCTTGCCTGTGTGTTGAATACGCTTTTTTGGTATATTAAAAGATAAAAAAATAAAGCAATAATAAGTTGCATTTTGAATTTTATTATCACCTCGTTAATCAAATATATCATATAAATTTGAGATTATTCTAAAAGAAGACTGCTACATGTACTTAAGAATAGCACAAGAATACATTTTGTCCATTGTAGACCTACGTGTACTTATTTTCTATTTATAGCAGCTGTATATGACACATTTCCAAGAAAACAGACCAGTTTCTTCAAATCAATAGTGCTTTACAAATTTAAAAAGAATACGAGTGATGTAATAATACAGCACTCGGGTTGAGCACATTGTCATGTTTATTGCAGAATTTGTGGACTTGACTTTACAATCATTCAGCAAAAGTTCAACATTTAGACTAGTTAAAGTGTTGTATATAAATAATTTTTTAATGTTTTGTGTTTGTATTCTGGTACTAATTCACACACATTTTGACCATTTGTGATAAGAATTTTAACCATACGCAGATCCAGGTTAGTAGGAAAACTAAATGTACATTTTTCGTACAGTTTATTTTAATAATGGCATGTAATATATAGATTACACTTTTTATGCTCAGATTATGCTTTTTCGTCACTTAGGTTACGCTTGTACCTCTGTAGGGGTTGGCAGGTATGATTCTGGCTGGAGAGGTAAATTAATCCAGATATTAGGGTCCAGCTTGGACCCTGATTTACTATGATTAAATGCACTTAAAAGCAATGCCAAGCGTTTGTATGATTAACGTGACTTTTGGTAAGGAAAAAAGTAAAAGTATGGTTGTGTTCTAGCAACACATGTAACAGATATAAATGAATAATGAAGGGAAAAGTTCAGGCAAGCAAGATTGACTAACTTTAAAAAATGTGAAAATTTTGATCTATGATCTTAACCATGATGAAAAACCATTAAAAATAATGACACATTCAGGAGTTGTACCTTCAATGGCTTTAGTGTTAGTCCTAATGCAACAAGTAATTAAGCTTTGCATGTGACTTGGATCTTGCTGATTGGACCATGCTGTTGATAAACATGATTGGTGCAAGATGCACCCCAAGCTATGATTTGATCGGGTGAATCATTTCTTTCCATTATCTGTAATAACTTGATTGCTTCTGGGTGACGGTTTGCACACACAAAAAATGATAATGATTTGAGACCTGGCCGTAAAGATGCCATAAAAGTGCCAAGTGACATCAAGTCCTGAGATGTAGCTATACCAAGCTTTAGGTTTATTACTTTATTTAAAAGTTTGTGAGTTACATCTCCAAACAAATATAGTAATGTCCACCTTTCACTGAAATGAAAACCATGAAAGTGGTAAATTTGACACTCTTTGTCTTACATATATATAAAAGTTTACCAATTTTCCTCCCACTAATTCTAACCTTTTCAGATTTGAAAACCGTACACTAAAAGTAAATGTAACTTTCATCTGTGAACCTTACCTTCAAGAAAGGTGGCAACACATGTACTAGTTCTGATGTGTAAATTTACAAATATCATCCAATTGGCTGGTTTCATTAAACCCTTCCAAGTGGAATAATATTGGAAGATTTTGTACAAAATTATACAAGTATCTAATGGTATACAGACTGATTCCACGTTTTCTTCAAGAGCATATGAGAAGTGTTATTTGTACAGTTTTCACACTGGATGATGTTATGTATGATGTTTATATAAAAATTATAAACGTTTCTTGACTTTAATATTTGCTTAATGTTAAGTATACTGTTGACATGTTAGTTATTGTCCTTGAGTTAGGTTGTTCACTTAGTATTTGATTTCAAGGACGGAATTGGTAAATAAGTTGTTGATTCAGTTTGAGGTCAGGGTTGATTTTGTTTACAGATAAAACCAGAATTTCCCTCTAGAGTTGTATTAAGAGTCACATACACCATAATATTCTAGAACATGCTGTCATGTGACCTATCTTTATATATACCATGTTTAGTGGACAGTTTTTCAATTTTCTTTAAAGAGCCATTACAGTTGTGAACAATCATTCCAAATTCAGAGAGAGGAATTTTTTAAACAATATTCATTCGATTATAGAAGTGCTCATAGTCTTTTGAATTGACAATTTTGGGATTTATGTAAACTTATTCAAAGATATTCTGGAGTACTTCATTTTGGATAGTTGTTCATTTGGAACATTCTATATTTAGAACTTATGATTAGGACACTTAGGATTATTGGATTATTTGGATTTTAATTCACATTACTGTAAGTGTCTTTTGAATTTTCACTTTAATTGTCCAGAAATAAATTGCTTCTTGATTTTTACTTGATTTGTTGGTTTCGCTTTCTTTATGTTTTTCTAAGACCATAGAGTCGTAACAATGATTTTTTGGGGTAAACATAAAATTCAGTGTAATCCAAAATGAGATATAGAAAGAAAAAAAAACTTGAATTAGGTAAATAACATGGCATTGCATATCACCATGCATAGAATCAATGCCACTAGGGATAGGGCCTGATCCAGGCGCAAATGTTTCAGTGCTGTAAATGTGTATTTCTCTTTTCATATCCAGTATGTGTATATATGGTTATATGGTACAAATCTTGATAGTTTCCAAGTTGTGAGCCAAGGACAAGTCCCTAATACTCCAGGGACATGACCCAGGATGTGTTGGATGTACAAGTGCATATATAGTTGTAGGGTGGGGACTTGAACAGTTTCCAAGTTGTGAGCCAGAGTAGAGTTCCAACTCAAGGGACACAACCCAGGGTCTGTGCTGGATATATGTCCAATTTTATCTCCTCTTGCCCTTTGAACCTATATATAGTTATAGGCTGGGGATCTCTGCAGTTTCAAAGTTATGCCCCAGTGTAAGTCCCCTTCCCCAGGGTCTGTACTGGAAATGTGCATGATTTCATCTTGTGTCCTTCAACCAATATATGGTTAGTAGGTGGGATCTCCACTGTTTTCAAGGCATGACCCAGGGGAAAGTCCCCAACCTTAGAGGCATGATATACCAGTATGTCTGAATTCATCTCGTGTCCTTTAGTCCTATATATGATTGATGGGTGGGGATCTCGAGAGTTTCCAAAATGTGACATAGGGGCAGTATTCCCACAGGCTAACCTTTGGGCAAGACCAGGGTGTGTAACTCAAAAACGTATGTTATAGCCCTGGCCTTGATGATGACACAGACCAACTTTCAGATCGCCACCTGTAACTTGAAATACTAAAATACAGCCCATGGTCCCACTCCAGGGATCATATTAAAATTCCAAAATCTCCATTTCTTGTCACCTGTTTTATTTAGCGGCAGATATCCCCTTGATAAACTTGTTTTGGACATGGTTTGTTTGGTCTTTCTGCCTAGAGTATCATCAGAAGCAATGGTGTTCTGTACTTAAATTCCTGAACCAGTCTAAGGGATTTGGCTCAGTTATATTTAATGCAATCATTGCTATATTTGGAATTGTAGTGTTGTGATCACTTCAAGCATTTTTCAAATGGAAAATATGAATTATGTTTAAAATATTCAGAGGTTAGATAATATGAATATATGTGTATCATTTTGGTGATACATTCTGTTGTCAAAGACAATCCCTATATTGTGGACAATAGCAATATTAGAACTGGCTCCAATCAGCAGTGTGCATGCATTATTATAATCTGGGTCATGCTCATAGACAAATTTCTAGTCATGATTGAGACTTGATGCACTTGAATCAATTGATTTTGTTAATACTTGACTAAACACATTAAGTAACATGATATCTGTCATGGTTTGTGGACTTGCCCACCGTTTGCAGACATAAAAATATTGTAATTATATAATTAGGGCCAGTTCTCACTTGTCAGAAATGGCAGTACATGTACATGATGCCCAGAGTTTACAGACATAAAAATATGGTAATTACATCATTAGGGCCAGTTCTCACTTGTCAGAGATGGCAGTTCATGTACGCGATGAACATAGTTTATAAACAAGCCTAAAAACCCCAAAAATGCAAGCAGAATTCTTTATTTGTAAAAGAAAACACTAAAACATTATAATGTAAGTGTTCCTTATTTGTAAACGAAAACACTAAAACATTATCATGGAAGTGTTCTTTATTGGTAAGCAAGGATATAATGCAATGTAGTTTACCTAGGTCATTTCCAATGAGCATTGAATTTCCAGTATTAACAATAAAGAGGCTAATTTACTATACAAAATGTTTGGGAAAATTATAATTTTAATTGTATTACTGGCTGCTGAAATTTTCTGTGAAGATGAAACTTATTTAAATCACTTGACTCGGAATAACATCAGCAATGGATCATAAAAATCGTACTTCGCTCTGCCCTCATTGCCAGTTGTCCAATAGAATGCAATTGTACTTTCACATTGGCAAGGTCAGTGACACTAAATACAGATGGGAGGGATGAGAGAGTACAGATGAACACTAAAGCAGTAATTCACCCAGAAGATAAAATGTAAACAACTTTCAGGAATGGAAAACAATTAACCTTAATCCTAACATCACCCTTTTAATAACTAATTAAAAGGAATAATAATCATCATAATACTTTCTTTATTTAAAGAAGAAGCTCATCTGGTCAACAGACCAATCTTCCATGAGGCCTTCTACAATTACGTGTACATGTTGGGGTAAATACATTTAGAGAGAGAGAGTAGCAGATGCATTAAATAACCAAAGACTGGTGAGGAAATCGATGAATTCGGTATTTTTTCATGATAACTTTGTATTCAAAAACTTTTATCATTGATTTAAAAATCGCAATCGATGTATTAAAAAATGAATTACCAAACATGCATTCAGGTCTCTTAAAATGAATACATAAATTGTTTAATTTGTCAACAAAACGAAGCCACATTTCAGTTGCATTTATAATATGTTTAAATTAAGAACTAAAGATTAGGAAGAAAACTACAAGAAGTGTAAATAACTGAAAAAAATCAGTGGTACTTGTGCATGCAATGAGTCCAGTGTGAGAAATATCTGACAAAGAAATGCTTAAAATTGTCAACAAATGAAATAAACCTACTAAATTCTCTGAAACAAACATAAATTCCAAATCTTTTTTATACTTTTGATCAATAAAAGTTCAAATCTTTGTTTCAAAAAATCCAAAACAGAAATCGGTTAAAACAATGTACAGTTGTGGGAAGTTGGACCCAAACTGCTCTGATCCTAGAAGGCTTTACACATGTAATCATTGTTGCACAAATTCACTCCAGTGTCCTTCAATTTAATGAATTTGTAGGAAAGAGGGTGGTGTTGGAAGTGGTGGTCCAAAACAGTGGACGTGCATTGCATTACAGTTGGCTATGCACATTTATAGCTCGAACAGTTTATTAAAGTGAAGGCCAGTCAACCTTTACTGATGAAGAACCCAGGTTTTCAAAACATCAAGTCAAAGATTGAAATCTAATTCAGCCAGTGGGAAATCTTCCGACACAAAGTTGTTCCCAGCTTGTGACAAGTCAATGTTGGTAAAAAAAAAATACAAAGTAAAGGGTTTTTTTTCTGCTATTTGTGATGGCTGACATCTTCATTGCATGCACTTTCAGTTGTCAAAGACATGATACCAACTGACAATGTTTGAAAAAGTCCTTCAGTAAATGGTGCAACTTTTGCACTAAAAACAAACTGATGGATGACACTGGGGAAAGCCATGTGCAAACTAGCTGGCACAGATAACACAAAAAGGAAACTGATGGTGTTTGAATATGACTGATGCCCAGGTTACAAACCATTAATTGACATATTAGAAGGGTATGGTGGGAGGTGTCTGGAAATATATTGGCCAATAATACAAATGTTATAGAGAACAAACACTCAAATTGTCTTATATAACCTAGCTTGGGGCTATGTCCCTTGCAAGGTTAAATAAGAACCCATTAAACCTTTGGACATTTGGGACTGGCCAGGGTGTTAATTTGAACGAAAATGTAAGGACATAAAAATTGGGGTACAGGTAATGTTCTGGGAGGCAAGGGGTGTGGGTTAGGAATGGGTAGGGGGATGCAGTACCCATTAAACATTTGGCATTTGGGACTGCCCGGGGTGTTAATTTTAAGGTTAATGTAGGTACATACAAATTGGGGATTTGGGGTAAAATGGGGGTAAAGGTTGCTCCTGGGTGGAGGCAATGTTCTAGGGTAATGGGGTTTTAGGTGGGTACTAGGAGATTGCAGCACCCATTAAACATTTGGCATTTGGGACTGTCTGGGGTGTTAATTTAAAGGTTAATTTAGGTACATACAAATTGGGGATTTGGGGTAAAGGTTACTCCTGGGTGGAGGTAATGTTCTGGGAGGCAGGGTGGTGTTGGAGATTGGTAGGGGGATTGCAGTACCAATTAAACATTTGGCATTTGGGACTGCCCGGGGTGTTAATTTAAAGGCAAATGTAGATAACAAAAATTGGGGAATCTTGGGTAAAATGGGGGTAACGGTTACTCGTGAGTGGATGAAATGTTCTGGGAGTCAGTGTGTGTGGTTATAGGTGGGTACTAGGGGATTGCAGTACCCATTAAACATTTGGTATTTGGGACTGCTCGGGGTGTTAATTTAAAGGTTAATGTAGGTTTATATAAACTGGGGATTTGGGGTAAAATGGTGGTAAAGGTTTCTCCTGGGTGGAGGCAATGTTCTGTGGGAGTGGTTATAGGTGGGTACTAGGGGATTGCAGTACCCATTAAACATTTGGCATTTGGGACTGCCCGGGGTGTTAATTTTAAGGTTAATGTAAGGACATACAAATTGGGGATTTGGGGTAAAATGAGGATAAAGGTTGCTCCTGGGTGGAGGGAATTTCTGGGGGGGGGGCAGGGTGTGTGGTTATAGGTGGGTACTAGGGGATTGCAGTACCCATTAAACGTTTGGCATTTGGGACTGCCCGGGGTGTTAGTTTTAAGGTTAATGTAGGGACATAAAAATTTGGGATTTGGGGTAAAATGGGGGTAAGGGTTACTCGTGAATGGACGAAATGTTCTGGGAGTCAGTGTGTTTGGATATAGGTGGGTACTAGGGGATTGCGGTACACATTAAATATTTTGTATTTGGGACTGCCCGGGGTGTTAATTTAAAGGTTAATGTAGGTATATACAAACTGGGGATTTGGGGTAAAATGGGGGTAAAGGCTTCTCCTGGGCGGAGGGAATGTTCTGGGGGTGGGGGGTTGTTATTGGTGGGTACTAGGGGATTGCAGTACCCATTAAACATTTGGCATTTGGGACTGCACGGGGTGTTAATTTTAAGGTTAATATAGGGACATACAAATTGGGGATATGGGGTAAAATGAGGGTAAAGGTTGCTCCTGGGTGGAGGGAATTTCTGGGGGCAGGGTGTGTGGTTATAGTTGGGTACTAGGGGATTGCAGTACCCATTAAACGTTTGGCATTTGGGATTGCCCGGGGTGTTACTTTTAAGGTTAATGTAGGGACATACAAAGTGGGGATTTGGGGTAAAATGGGGGTAAGGGTAACGTGGAGGAAATGTTCTGGGAAACTGAGTGGTGTTAAAGATGGGTAGGAGGATTGCAGTACCAATTAAACATTGGCATTTGGGACTGCCCGGGGTGTTAATTTGAAGGTAAATGTAGATAACAGAAATTGTTGATTTTGGTTGAAATGGGGTTAAAGGTTACTCCTGGCTTGAGGTAATGTTCCGGGAGACAGGGGGTGGTGTTTGAGATTGGTAGGGAGATTGCAGTACCAATTAAACATTTGGCATTTGGGACTACCTGGAGTGTTAATTTGAAGGTAAACATAGATACAGAAATTGGGGATTTGGGGTAAAATGGGGGTAAGGGTTACTCGTGAGTGGAGAAAATGTTCTGGGAGTCAGTGGGTGTGGTTATAGGTGGGTACTAAGGGATTGCAGTACCCATTAAACATTTGGCAATTGGGACTGCCCGGGGTGTTAGTTTTAAGGTTAATGTAGGGACATACAAATTGGGGATTTGGGGTAAAATGGGCATAAGGGATACTCGTGAGTGGAGTAAATGTTCTGGGAGTCGGTGGGTGTGGTTATAGGTGGGTACCTGGGGATTGCAGTACCCATTAAACATTTGGCATTTGGGACTGCCCGGGGTGTTAATTTTAGGGTGAATGCAGGTATATACAAATTGGGAATTTTGGGTAAAATGGGGGTAAATGTTGCTCCTGGGCGGAGGGAATATTCTGGCGGTGGGGTTATAGTTGGGTACTAGGGGATTGCAGTACCCATTAAACATTTGGCATTTGGGACTGCCTGGGGTGTTCTTTTTAAGGTTAATGTAAGGACATACAAATTGGGGATTTGGGGTAAAAATGAGGGTAGAGGTTGCTCCTGGGTGGAGGGAATGTTCGGGGGGGGGGCAGGGTGTGTGGTTATAGTTGGGTACTAGGGGATTGCAGTACCCATTAAATGTTTGGCATTTGGGACTGCCCGGGGTGTTAGTTTTAAGGTTAATGTAGGGACATATAAATTGGGGATTTGGGGTAAAATGGGGGCAAGGGTTACTCGTGAATGGAGGAAATGTTCTGGAAGTCGGTGTGTTTGGATATAGGTGGGTACTAGGGGATTGCAGTACCCATTAAACATTTGGCATTTGGGACTGCCTGGGGTGTTAATTTTAAGGTTAATGTAGGTATATACAGATGGAGGTAAAGGTTGTTCCTGGGTGGAGGGAATGTTCTGGGGGTGGGGTTATCGGTGGGTGCTAGGGGATTGCAGTACCCATTAAACATTTGGCATTTGGGACTGCCCGGGGTGTTTTTTTTAAGGTTAATGTAGGGACATACAAATTAGGGATTTTGGGTAAAATGGGGTAAAGGTTACTCGTGAATGGAGGAAATGTTCTGGGAGTCGGTGTGTGTGGTTATAGGTGGTTACTAGGGGTATGCAGTACCAATTAAATATTTGGCATTTGGGACTGCCTGGGGTGTTAATTTGAAGGTAAATGTAGATAACAGAAATTGGTGATTTTGGTAGAAATGGGGTTAAAGGTTACTCCTGGCTTGAGGTAATGTTCTGGGAGATAAGGGATGGTGTTCGAGATTGGTAGGGCGATTGCAGTACCAATTAAACATTTGGCATTTGGGACTGCCTGGGGTGTTTATTTGAAGGTAAATGTAGATACAGAAATTGGGGAGTTTGGGTAAAATGGGGGTAATGGTTACTCATGAGTGGAGGATGTTCAAGGAGGTAGTGGGTGTGGTTATATGTGGGTACTAGGGGATTGAGGTACCCATTCAACTTTTCGCATTTGGGACTGGCTGGGGTGTTAATTTTAAAGTTAATGTAGGTACATGCAAATTGGAGATTTGGGGTAAAGGTTACTCCTGGGTGGAGGTAATGTTCTGGGAGGCAGGGTGGTGTTGGAGATTGGTAGGGGGATTGCAGTACCCATTAAACATTTGGCATTTGGGACTGCCCAGGGTGTTTATTTGAAGGTAAATGTAGATACCGGAAACAAAAATTGGGGAGTTTTGGGTAAAATGGGCGTAAGGGTTACTCTTGAGTCGAGGAAATGTTCTGGGAGTCGGTGGGTGTGGTTATAGGTGGGTACTATGGGATTGCAGTACCCATATAACATTTGGCATTTGGGACTGCCCAGGGTGTTAATTTTAAGGTTAATGTAGGGACATACAAATTGGGGATTTTGGGTGAAATGGGGATTAAAGGTTACTCATGGCTTGAGGTAAAGTTCCGGGAGATGGGGTGGGTGGGTCGTGGTGTTCGAGATTGGTAGGCCGATTGCAGTACCAATTAAACATTTGGCATTTGGGACTGCCCAGGGTGTTAATTTGAAGGTAAATGTAGATACAGAAAATGGGGATTTTGGGTAAAATGGGGGTAACGGTTACTTATGAGTGGAGTTATGTTCTGGGAGTCAGTGGGTGTGGTTATAGGTGGGTACTAAGGGATTGCAGTACCCATTAAACATATGGTATTTGGGACTGCCTGGGTTGTTAATTTTAAGGTAATGTAGATACAATATTGGGGAGTTGGGGAAAAAATGAGGGTAAGTGTTACTCATGGACAGAAGAAATGTTCTAGGAGGCAGTGGGTATGGTTATAGGTGGGTACTAGAGGATTGCAGTACCCATTAAACATTTGGTATTTGGGAATGCCTGGGGTGTTAATTTTAAGGTTATTGTAGGGACATTCAAATTAAGGATTTTCGGTAAAATGGCTATAAATGTTACTCCTGAGTGGAGGTAATGTTCTGGGAGGCAGTGGGGTGGGGTTGGAGATAGGTAGGGGCCTGCAGAACCCATCAAATATTTATATTTACAGTAAGGAAATCCAGACTTGGGTAGAGACAAGGTACAGCTTACAAGTAAATTAGGAAATCACTGGATACGGTTTTATTTGTTTGATTCATGATTTTGCATTTTTATTTGCGAACAACTCTGGTGCATGATTTGGTTTTTCTTACCGTTTGTGATTCGGTTTGTGAATAGTGGCAACTACTTAGCTATCTTAGTTAGGGCTTTACAGTAGGTTGTTTAGATTAGATAAAGTTTCTGGTTAATAATAATAATAATCATCATCATCATCATCATCATCATCATGACAATTTAAAGAAGCTCATTTGGTCAACTGACCAATCTTCCATGAGGCCTTCTACAATTACATGTATATATTGTACAATGTACACAAGTTGTGGTGTCTTTAAACAACAACGCTATTAAAAACTAGATAATTGATCTACTGCTACTATAAAATATGTACAAGGCATTAAACTGATGGCATATTTTGTTTGTCATATTCAATGTGATGGCCATTCCAGATTGGTTAGGGCTATATACTTTGCCACATTTTATCTGGTACATGCCTTTGATTCTACTGGCGGTTGGAAATAAATGCCATTTTAAAGGTTTCCTACTCATACATTTTATAGTTAAAATCTACCACTTTAAAAAAAAGGTGTAATAAGCCTGGTATTTTTATGAGTTCTATCCACTCCATACAGAAACCAGTGGGCACCAGTATATTGGGGGACTGTAAATGTTACAGCACAATGAACGGTGCAATTATGTGTGGCTGAACGGATTAAGAACGCCAACACGTGTACACAACAGGTTGTTAATTGATTTCATTATTGTTGTAATCTGAACAGTTTAAAGCCAGATGGGGGATATTTTATGAGGTGTTATAAGAAAGGGATGAAACGTGGTACAAGATGGCTTTTGAGTCTTCAAATAAAAATCAAATGACCTTTGGCGGAGGTGAGATAAATGGAGAGACCAAGCAAAAAATGATTTCAGCAGAAACATTTAAGTATTTTGATTGTTTTCTTGTTTAATTATCGTGTTCAAGATGTTTTTTGAAGAATATTTAAGGGAAGTTCATATATTTTTTAGTTCACTTTATGTCAAAATGGTGAAATGTGCACTTTCTCCCAAAGCAATAAAAACACCAGCTAAGAAATATGAAGCTGAGGAATGCATATTAAGTCCAACTGAGAAGCTTCCTGCTTGGGGTGAATTTAGCTTGGAGGAGTATTGGGGAGCAATTAGCAGGATTAAAAACCCAGCCACAGAAAAACTGAAGTTTGAACTTCTTTGCAGATTGAGCATGGTTTGTTTTATTATTGTCACTTTCGAATGCTGGCACAGAGTGGACGTTCTCCATTCTTCACAAAGTGCAAAGTGATTCAAGGGGAATTCTGGATCAGAAAACTATTGATAGCCTGTTAAGTGTGAAACTTGATAATCACGGTGTCATCAGTGGTCAGTAGTCAGTGATCTTGAGAGGGAAATAACAAATGATTGTGGATTTTATAAAAAATCTTTGCAGTGAACTGTGAGATATACAATTCTTGCTTTTTCATTTCATTGACAATATACTGTCTTGTATTATTTTTGTAACATTTTCCATCAGAATAAGATTCATGTTCAAAACTTGCTGTTTTATTATAGTATAATGAGAAAACATATTATGGCAAACCATACACTTTTTTACTTTTCAATCCCCATAAAACATGTAAAATTTATGTAGATAAAAAATTCTGCTGGTTTAGAAGCCAATCTGCTAATCAAAATTGGTAAATCTACTGGTTTTATGTCCTGGTTCTGTCACATTATGCTGGTGCGAGATGTCCAGTTTTAGGTTTGTTCACATGTGTCAAGATCATCCAAGAGGTCAACAGAAATGCCAGGAGACATGCCATAATTTTAATCTATTTTCAACATTTAACTTTGGTCAGATATTTCCAAATTTTCTGAAAATTAGTGAAAATGACATTAAAAAGCCCACAAAAGAAACTGAAATTTTGCATTAGTAGGAGAAAAATTATATCCGATCATCGTGAAGTAAATTCATGAATGAGACTACACCTTGCCAACACATGAACATGGATTCTCAAAATTGTAATACAGAATTTGGTTATATTGTCACTGCTACTGGTATGGACCAGTCTCTAAATTGATAGATTTTACAAATGTTTGGTTATGGTGTTTACAGATAGAGCATAAAGTAGGTATGCATTATGTTTGTTGGAAATTTTTTTAGAATATTTTGACAACTATCTTTTTTCGCAGTCCATATTTCATCGTAATTTTGTAATGCATGATAGGTACAGAAACATAGTACAATCAACTCTATAATACATTTTAAATATTGATGTTTGATTTGAAATTGGTTGAAATGAACTTGTAATGTATTCTTTTGAGCATAAGATTAAAGTTGTGATTGATAACCTGTCTGGGTTGATTTTTAATAGCAAGAATGGAAAAAAAACTACTTCAGTCTTGTATTTGTCTAGTACATGTATTTTCACTTGGGTCAGACCAATATCTAAATATATATAAATTGTCTTTTTACTACATTGATTCATAGTATTGGCTTCCATTATATTTTAAAAGTGAACATTTTCAGTTTGTTGTCAAAAATCCAAGGAATGTGAATCTATGGTCAGATCAAAGAAAGATGCATTCATGGAAACTTGTCCAAAGCCTTACACTCTGGAAACAATTTAAAATCAGATTTGCGATTGAATTCGACAAGGATAAAGTTCACAAGAAAGTGATAAACTCCATACATTTTTATATTGTGTTGATTTAGTTCTGATAAGAGACATTTGCTTAATTACACTATTAATTCAAAATTCATAATGATTGGGTAACAATATTTGGTCAATGAATTTTGTGCAAAAATTTTGCAAATGTCAATATTCTTTAACTCTGAGGTACTACAGGTTTAAAGTTCATGTGCATATGAAGTTTGACATTTTGGAGCTTGAGCATCAGGTTGGCATTGTGATTTAAAAACAAAATCTGACAAAATCAAACTTTTGGGGGTCATAACAGCTGCCTTTGACAGTACGAAGAAAATTTTGATGACCTTTTCAATCCGATTTTGTTTTTTAAAATAGACTTTAATAGTTGTTTTATATAGTAAAAGTTTGACAACTACAACATCAATCATTCTAATAGACTGAATGACTCAAATAAGTAGCTCAGTCCTGATGTAATATACTCTAATGTCAGCGACATTGTAAAAGCAGAAACTACAGTAAACTACATTAAAAAAATTGGTCCTGGTGCAGATTCAGTTTTGAATTTAGTATATTATTATATGAAAAATAATTATTATAATATAAATGCATTATTGAAGGATACTGTATGCACATTAGTTTTGGCACAGTTATTAAATAGTAATACATGCCATATGTTTGAGCTATTTTCCACATTTAACTTTGGGTCAGATATTTCCAAATTTTCTGAAAATTGGTGAAAATGCTGTAAACAATGGCAGCAAAAGCGACTGAAGTTCAGCATTAGTAGGAGAAAATTTTTGACCATCCTACAATGCATTCACCAATGAGACTATGCGAGCCTGCCTCTCGGCCTTTCTTTGCAAATTGTTTTCAAACTCTCTTAACTTGAAAAGTTTGAGTATAGAACGGACAAATGCAATTAATGCTTTAAAATCTCTGTGAAGGGCAAGCAGATTGGTTGAACATGTCTGGATGGAGGTATTTTTTCTATTGTGTTTTCTCTATTAAAAATCCATGTCTTGCTTGTGGTACACTGCAGACAAGGCAAAAAATTCAGATAGGATTCAATACATACTTTGACTCTCACGCACAAAGAATTATCTTCAAAGCCTCGAAACATATCTGTTCAGAAAACATTTTTCTTTTGAAGAAAATATAGCAGATGAACATGGATTTTCAAAATTGTAATACAGAATTTGCTCACATTTTCACCGTTACTGGTGTGGGCCAGTCTCTAAATTGTTTGATTTTACAAATATTTGGTTATTGTGTTTACTGAAAGAGCACAAAGTCAGTATGCATTACATTTGCTTCATAGAAAACTTTACAATATTTTGACAACTATTCTCTTTTCCGAGTCAATATTTCATCATAATTTTGTAATGCGAGATAGGTGCAGAAACATAGTAGAATCAACTCTATAATACATTTTAAATATTGATATTTGATTTGAAATTGGTTGAAATGGGCTTGTAATGTATGACCTCAAATAAAAATGTCTGATTTGATCTGACTGGTATCTGACTGCCGCTGACTGGCCGCAGTCAGACACTTTCCCGGGCTTGACGATAGTTACAAATGTTGACAGCTGACTGATTTTTAAAAAATTTCCTAATAATAATTACTAAGCCAAGCTCGGCACACACATTAAGTGGACCCTGCTCTACAGAACTGTCGATTTATTTTTTTAAAATAATTTTTAGTTTTAAAAATATTTGTTGTCAAAAACACCATCTCGTCCCGAAAATCAAGCTCAAGCCCTCCCAATTCCCAGAGACAGGCTGTTGGGATTGATTTTTAATAGCAAGAATGGAAAAAATTACTTCAGTGATGTATTTGTTTACTATATGTATTTTCACTTGGGTCAGACCAATATCTAAATATATAAAATTTGACTTTTTTACATTGATTCATATTATTGGCTTCCATTATATTCTAAAAGTGAAAATTTTCAGTTTGTTATCAAAAATCTAAGGAATGTAAATCTATGCTTAGATCAAAGAAAGATGCATTCATGGAAACTTGTCCAAAACCTTACACTCTTGACACAATTTAAAATCAGAGTTGGGATTAAATTGGACAAGGATAAAGTTCACAAGAAAGTGTAAACTCCATACATTTTTACATTGTGTTGATTTAGTTCTGATACATGTAAGACATGTTTGCTTAATTACACCATTGATTCAAAGTTCATAATGATCGGGTAACAATATTTGGTCATTGAATTGTGTGCTCAAATCGTGTAAATGTCAATATTCTTTAACTCTGAGGTACTACAGGTTTAAAGTTCATGTGCATATGAAGTTTGACATTATGGAGCTTGAGTATCAGGCTAGCACTGATTTAAAAACAAAATCTGACAAAATCAAACTGTTGGGGGTAATCGCACCTTCCTTTTCGGGGTATGAAGAAGATTTTGATGACTTTTTCAATCCAATTTTTTTTCAAAATGGACTTTAATAGATTTATATAGTAAAAGTTTGACAACTACAACATCAATCACTCTAATACACTGCATGACTCAAATAAGTAGCTCAGTCCTGATGTAATATATTGTAATGTCAGCGACATTATAAAGCAAAACTACAGTAAACTCCATTAAAAAATTTGGTCCTGGTGCAGATTCAGTTTTGAAGTTTGTATATTATTATATTAAAAATAATTATTATAATATGAATGCCTTATTGAAGGATACTGTATGCACATTAGTTTTGGCACAATTATTAATTGGTTACACATGCCATATGTTTGGGCTATTTTCCACATTTAACTTTGGGTCAGACATTTCCATATTTTCTGAAAATTGCTGAAAATGCTGTAAACTGGCCGCAAAAGCAACTGAAGTTCAGCATTAGTAGGAGACAGATGTTGACTATCCTACAATAAATTCACCAGTGAGACTATGTCAGCCTGTCTCTAGTCATTTCTTTGCAAATGGTTTTCTATCTCTCTTAACTTAAAAGTTAGAGTATAGAATAGACATGCTTTAAAATCTCTGTGAAGGGCAAAAAGATTGGTTGAACATGTCTGGATGAAGGTATTTTTTCTTTTGTGTTTTCTCCATTAAAAATCCATGTCTTGCTTGTGGTACACTGCAGACAAGACAAAACTAATTCAGAAAGGATTCAATACATACTTTGACTCTCAAGCTCAAGGAGTTCACTCCAAAACCTCCAAACCAATCTGTTCAGAAAGCAAGTTTTCTTTGAGAAAATATAGCCCTCTTCGATGAGCTCTAGATTGATCAAGATGTCTTGGAATATATTTTTCATCTTGCAAACACATGAACATTGATTTTGAAAATTGTAATGCAGGATTTGGTCAGATTTTCACTGTTACTGGTATGGACCAGTCTCTATATTGTTTGATTTTACAAAGGTTTGGTTATTGTGTTTACAGATAGAGCACAAAGTAGGTATGCATTTGCTTCTTGGAAAATATTTATTTTGACAACTACCCTCTTTTCCAAGTCCATATTTCATCTTAATTTTATAATGCCTGATAGGTACAGAAACATTATACAATCGACTGTATAATAAATGTTAAATATTGATGCTTGATTTGAAATCGGTTGAAATGGGCTTGTAATGTAGTCCTTGAGCATAAGATTCAAGTTGTGATTGATATTCTGTGTTGATTTTTAATAGCAAGAATGGAAAAACTTACTTCAATCTTGTATTTGTTTACTATATGTATTTTCACTTGGGTCAGACCAATGTCTAAATATATAAAATTTGTTTGTTTTTTCCTCATTGATTCATATTACTGGCTTCCATTATATTCTAAAAGTGAACATTTTCAGTTGTCAAAAATCTAAGGAATGTGAATCTATGGTCAGATAAAAGAAAGATGCATTCATGTAAACTTGTCCAAAGCACTACACACTGAGAACAATGTAAGCACTAGACTCTGGGAACAATGTAAAATCAGATATAAAGTTCACAATAAAGTGATAACCTCCTACTTTTTACATCATATTAACTTGGTTCTGATAAGATGCATTTGCCTAATTACAGTATTGATTCAAAATTCATAATGATTCAGTAACAACATTTGGTCATTGAATTTTGTGTTCAAATTGTTCAAATGACAATCTTCTTTAACTTTGAGGTACTACAGGTTTAAAGTTCATGTGCATATGAGGGTTTGTGAGCTCGAGGATCATGCTGGCAATGATTTTTAAACAAATGTGACAAAATCAAACTGTTGGGGGTTATAGCAGCTTCCTATTAGGGTATTAAGAAGATTTTGATGACCTTTTCAGTCCAACATTTTGTGAAAATAGACAGTGGTTGATAATTTTATATAGTAAAAGTTTAAAAACTCCAACAACAATAACTTGGATACACAGCATGACTTGGAAAATTAGCTCAGTCCTGATGTAATAGTCTAATGTAGTTGTTCCCAAACTTTTTTTATCGCAACCCCAAATACCATCTTTTGCGACCCAAAATGCAGTACCAGTTTAGGGTTGTGACCTGGGGTTTGGGAACCACTGCTCTAATGTCATTGACATTGTAAAGGCAGAAACTACAAAGTAGTCTTCAACCAAAATTTGGTCCTGGTGCAGATTCAGTTTTGAAGTTTGATTTATTATTACAGTAAAAATAATTTATGACTATAATATAAATGCCTTATTGAAGGATACTGTATACACATTAGTTCTGGAAATTAATATCAGGCTTCCTTAAATCACTATATTTGCCAGATATGAAAACCAGTTCAGAGGTTTTTACTGGCACATACTCAGCAACCAGGCATTGGTTATATGCTATCCCAAATACCTTGATTTAAAATTGCTTTCGATTTGTTGATCTATTTAAATGTCAAAAAACACCTTAACAAAGTTGGTTATATGGGGATAAAGAAGGGCAACTTGATTCTTTCGTGAGCAATAGTGTGCTAAATTTCAAAGATTGGCTTCACAGTACAGATGAATGTTTGTAATTCTAAGCATTTTTTTTTTAATTGAAAGGCTTATATATGCCTAGATAAGACGATAATAAGTATCAGTTTTACTGCTTGAGAGACCACTACTTGCCATGTCAAAGCATAAGCATAATAAGGATGAAAACTGTAACCCTTGGCCAGTGTTTGCAGACAAGAGATTTGCCATACATTAGCATGAAGCAGTGTGTTGATGGATTTTTGACATCATTGAAAATAGTGCATCTTGGAGGGAGGTACACCTGATTTTGGGATCATCTGCAGTGAGTTTCTTACAGCCATGTGTGACAGCAGTCACATCAAAAGGATAGAACTGAAGTGTTTACAATAATAAGCATCAGTTTTACTGCTTAAGAGAGCACTACTCGCCATGTCAAAGAACAAGCATAATAAGGATGAAAACTGTAATCCTTGGCCAGTGTTTGCAGACAAGAGATTTGCCATACATACCATGAAGCAGCGTGTTGATGGATTTTTGAGATCATTGAAAATAGTGAATCTTGGAGGGAGGTACACCTGATTTTGGGATCATCTGCAGTGAGTTTCTTACAGCCATGTGTGACAGCAGTCACGTCAAAAGGATAGAACTGAAGTGTTTGTCACATGACTGACTTTCCAGCCAAAGCAGTACAGTGTATATGGATTATTCATGCAAAACGTACATTATAGATTTCTGGACCATGCCATTTCCAATGCATTCACTGTGTTTGAGCCTAAAACTATTACTGAAAATGCTAGTGACATGCCACAACTGGGTAATGATCACGTGGACACTTGGATTGCTCATTATGGTCGACAAAGAGAGAGAATTTACTTGGTCATCAGTGCCGATGAAGTAACGAGTGGGGGATTTTCAAGTAGATTGTTTAAAACAGTTATAGAGGAGTGCAAGCAGCTGAATTGCTGACAAAAGTTGTTCCAACGAAAGGACAGTACCTGAATGTGATTTGTTTTATAGAGATTTCACAGGTACTTCCAGTGTCCAGTGAGGAGTGTGAGTGCAGATTTTTACACACAAATTTATCAGAACAAAGATGCAGTGCAGGCTCAGTGTTGATACTCTTGGTGAACTTGTGAGAATAAATCTTGTTGCTGCTGATATAAAAGTCTTTGATATGATGCCAGAAGTCGGGAAGTGGAAGGGAAATCAAAACAGACATCTGTATCAAGAAAACAAAGAGAATGTTTTTGTCAAACTGACAAAATTTCTAGGAGTGGATTTACAATGGTGCAAATGTGGGAACATTATGATCACTGACAAAAACACTGTGTTAAGTACATTTTCTAAAAAAAAAAAAAAAAAAAAAAAAAAGGATAATCTTGTGTGGAAATATATAGCAAATGATAGGGATACAGTTGTGGTTTGCTGCTACCACCTGATGAGACCTATGTAGGGGCTGAAACATTGTATTTTTAATGAATATATATTACAAGCAGCAGATTCATCTGTGTCTATGAAGTCCGTAAAAAAAGTCTCTCAAAATGTCCAGTTAAACTCGGGGGTGGGGTAGGGTGGATTTAAGGATCCCTGATAAACTTTTTCACATGTAATCTGGTCAGATATGTCCAGTTTTCATTTCGGTCACATGTGTAGAGATTATCTGACATGCCAAGAGATGTACCATATTTTTTGCATAGTTTGTACATTTAACTTTGGTCACCGATTTCCACATTTTCTGAGAATTTGCAAAAATGTAATAAAAAAAGGCCACAAAAGCAACTGAAGTACTGTATTAGGATGAGAAACATTTTGATCATTATCCAATAAATTCACCGATTAGACTATGCCAGCCTGTCTCTAGTCATTACTTTGCAAATGGTTTTCAAACTCCCTTAACTCAAAAGTTAGAGTATAGAATAGAGAAATTAAATGCTTTAAAATCAATGTGTAGGGTAAGCGGATTGGTTGAAAATGTCTGGGTGGAGGTATTTTTTCTCTTGTGTTTTCCCTATTAAAAATCCATGTCTTGCATGTGGTGTACTGCAGACAAGACAAAATAACTTAGATAGGATTAAATACATACTTTGACTCTTAGGCTCAAGAAATTCACTTCAAAGTCTCCAACCAACCTGTTTAGAAAGAAAAAGTTTTAGAGAGAAGAAGAAAAAAGAACTTTTAGATGAGTGCTAGATTTATCAAGTTGTCTTTGAAGAGGATATATTTATGAGCTTATATGATCTTACAAACATGCGAATGAGTGGATTTTCAAGATTGTGTACAAAATTTGGGTCAGATTTTCAGAGTTACAAGTTTGGACCAGTCCCTAAATTGATTGATTTTACAAATGTGTGGTTATTAAAATTTCCATTAAGAGCACAAAGTAGGTATACATTGTATGTGCTGCTTACAATGTTTGACAGCATTTTGACAAATATTCTCTTTGCCCACTTTGTATTTTAGTCTAATTTTGTAATGTGAGAAAGGTATATAAACATACATGTGACAGAACCAGGACACCAAACCAGTTGATTGACAAATTTTGATCAGCAGATTGGTACCTAAATCAGCAGATTTGTATCAAAAATTTTTTTATGGGGTTTTAAGGGTATTGAAAAAAAAAAAAGAAGTGCAGGGTTTGCCATAATATGTACTCTTCATTCTAAAACAAAACGGCAAGTTTTGAACATCAAACAGATTCTAATGGAAAATGTTGTAATAATATTTATTACGAGTCAGTGTATTGTCAATTACATGAAAAAGGATGAGTCGTATATCTCGTAGTTCACTGCAAAGATTTTTAAAAGATCCAATCCACATGTATGAGTTGGACTTGAGATGTACATGTATTCCTAAGCCTCATTTCTTGGTGGTTTTTTAGCATTGTGAGAAAGTGCACGTTTTTGGCATTTTTACAGGAATTGAACTAAAAAATATTAAATATTTTTAAATATTCTTCTAAAAACATCTTAAACAACATAATAACAATTAAACAATACAAAAAATAAAAATAGGTTTTTCTCCTGAAATGATTTTTTATCTTGCCTTTATTCAAAGACTTGAAAGCCATCATATATTGCCTTTGATCCCTTTCTTACTTGTAACACTTGATAAAACATCCCGCATTTGGCCTTAAACTCTCCAAATTACAATAATAATGTAATCAATTGACAGCTTGTCGAGTACACTTGATAAAACATCCCCCATTTGGTCTTAAACTTGTCACATTGCAACAATGATGTAATCAAATAAGAGTTTGTTGAGTAAACTTTTAACCTTAGTTCAATTGCTGAGCCACACCTCATTGCACTAGTCATTGTGCTACAGCATTTCAAGTCCCCAGTAGACTGCTTCCCACTGGTTTCTGTAATGGGGGGGGGGGGGGGTAGAATGAGAAAAAAAATACTGTTTCTGTTGTCTTAAAAGAAATAGATATTTTTTAACTGTAAATTTTGCAAAAGTGGTAGAATTTAACTATAAAATGGTATGTGCAGTAGACACCTTTTAAGACAGTATTATTGTCCTACTGCCAGTAGAAACAGATGTATGATGGAAACAGGAAAATGATAGTTTCATCAGGAAACATTTTGAACTTTGCCAATTCAGCATGTTTTCTCAAAGACAAAAGGGTAACAGTAACCGTGCATACATGTACGGTATATGTCAGTCATTCATGAAGTTTCTTTTTTGTGAAATGTGCTTTCTTGGGAGAATTCTACTGTACTTAGTTTGACACGGAGAGATAATCCATAATTTATCTGGGAAGTATGCAGCAAACAACTTGTTTTTCTGGGCACTCTTTTAGTTGAGACAAAAGTGACTGGATGCAGGAATAAGAAGGTTTATAGTGGTTATTATGTTTTTCATCATCAGTATAATGTTTGTTTTTCACCATCTGTGAAAGGTGTGGCTTTTGCAAGTTGCATGTACAGCAACATTATCAAGGAGTTTGATTGACACAAATAGCTTCCCATTTTAAGATTATTCTCTAGTTATCAATAGTATATCTGCACTCCAAGCTTAATAATCAACTCGAAAAAAGAATAAAATGCAAAAATCTGGGTATGATTGAAGATTTCTTAACATTTGTATTGATATAAAGGGTTTACTATAATTGTAAACAAAAATATATTTATAATTTTGACAATCCTTGGTAGTGTTGTATTGATATAATGGGTCTACTATAATTTTAAACTTTTGTATTGATATAATGGGTCTACTATAATTTTAAACAAAAATATGTTTTTAATTTTGACAATCCTTGGTAGTATTGAAATGAGATAATGGTCTAATATAATTTTAAACAAAAATATGTTTATAATTTTGAGAATTTTTTAATACAGTATTGATATAATGGGTCTAATATAATTTGAAGCAAAAATGTTTATAATTTTGACAATTTGTTAATACAGTACGACATTTTATTTATTTTAATATGTTCACTGATGCTTGTGTATTATGTACTTGAAACTTCGATATTCAGAACAACCTGATTCTTTACTGTTAAGCCAAATTGTTGTCACATTGTGCTGTATATACTGTATATATTGTGCATACCGTATTTACGGCATGTTTTCGGACGGAAAAAAATAATTACTTTTTTTGTCGTCCGAAAACATATTAAATTCTTTAATTTTGTGTCCGAAAACAAACAGTGGAAAATACATTTTGCGCCCTCCCCCGTCCCCCCCCCCCACGATCATAACGAGGTTACCGTTAGCTCATATGAAGATGTGCGGCCATGAAGTAAAACAAGTATTTTTTCTAACACCACGGAATAATGAATGAAAAACCAGCATTACTTGCCTATTATTTGTCTATCTGATACATGTCCTTCCACCAGAAAACACAGCCATACATGTATTAGAGCCACGATTGTATGTGTATTTTCCAAAAGAACCGCCATATTAGTAATCTCCTAATCCACTGTTTAACCCTCGGCTAATCAGCGATCATTAAAATCTACCTTACAAACACACGCGAGCTTTATTTCTGTGTAATCAAGATATGAAAACAAAGTAAATTAAAAGATTAGGAATTATGGTTCTGAAGGAATTTGACAGAAACATTTTAGTATCGAGAATAGAAATACATATATGATGGCTAGTCTTAAAATAACAAGAGTGAGAGGCTCCGGCTCCGCAGGGGTTTGTGTTGTACGCACGCGTAGGAAGGGTAAATAACAAGCAAGTTGCAATATACGAGTCAGCGTGATTGATATGTTGATATTCTAAAATAAAGGTGATCTATTTCATGTTCTCTTCTGTTCTTTTTTTTTTTTTAATTTTTTTTTTTCCTCTTAATCTAGCCGCGGGTAGCTTCAAAGGAGCAGAGCTTGCCGACTCAAAACAATCGGCTTGTCAAAGATTGTTTTGATGCGTGTCGGATATTTCAAGGTGTCTGGGTGATAATTTTTAATAATATAACTTGTGGGATTTCTTTGACAGGTGTGTTTGGAAATAAAAGGCAGCCATCTGGATCTTGTTAAAAGCGCACTCGATGTACCAGAAATTTAGCACCCACAATCAATGTTTATCGTCTGCAAAGAGGTTTATTACCTGTAGAACAATAACTATGTTTAATCCGTGGTACATAATGCCTCAGGGATAATGGGTTTGTTTTGTTGCACGATGCCAATGAATTCACGAATCCACACCGACTCTCTGATGTATTGTTTAATGAGATAAAGTAGGGGTCATGGTTTCTAATCAAAATCATAACTGTCACACCTGCTTGAAGTGGTTTCGGGTGTAACGATGTCTACACTGACAACCAATCATATTTTTGTTAGCCGAATCAAGCTTGTAAAAAAAGAAACAACGATAAATAATTATCCAATACATTTTTATAACCAGTCACCCATGGAAAAATTACATGATAAAGTATAAATAGGATACCCGCCACTATCAAAAGTTTTTTTTCCCTCACACATGACCAGATTGGTCGCACGCGAGTATAATCCAATTTCATCATTTATCAAAAGTTATTTAGGTTCATATACTGGATAACTGTCGTTGTGAAACATAATATTGTTAGTACTGGTAATAATTTTGATGGATAAGTTTATCGTGCGTTATGCAACAAGCGAAGAGGCACTGCCGAGTTTGTGGAGGGACTCTCCCTTGCCAAAATCGTCTCCAAAGAGGCCAGTAGGCCGTCCACAGAAGCGACCTCGAAGTAATGACTGGTAACAGAAGGCGTCAAGGTAGATTAGTTACTGTAACTAATTGAGTTACCTTTTCTAAATAGTCATTATCATTATTATCATTCTTCTTATTATTATAATATCAAAGCTAGCACATCTTCATGAAAGAGCATTCAGGCTAATATCAATCCAAACAGAACACAGAAAACTTGGCTGGCAAGTTAAAAATATTACCTGTTAAAGACCGAATCCATTTGAGAAAAGCCAAGTGAATGTACAAGATATCCAATAAAAGTGTTCCTGTCTATTTACAGTCACTATTCCAGTATAGGCTATCTGGTAACACTTCCCACCAGAGATCCATGTCCACCAAACAATTTAAAATTCCCAAACCAAATAAGGAATTATTCCAAAGAAGTTTCCAATACTCATGAATAGTATTCCAGTTGAAATTGAAAATGTCCACTTTATTTCTTTCTTCCAAACTCGATATATTTAGTGGCTTCAGAGATGTAGTTAAAATGAGAATGAACACAACTGTTATTTGTATTGATGAATGCCTCTGGGCATCATTAAATATACTACCCATCAATTTGGCACTAACTGCATATTGCATGTATATTGACCATGTTGAAAAACATTTTTCACATCTCAAAATAAAAAAATTGGACGAAATATCATGACGTGATCTACAAACAAATGTGCGTCTCTTGGTCTCAATGATGGCTTGGTGAGAAACATGATTTTGACATCTTGTACAAAATCACTTCACTGAATGTTATCAGACTGTAGGGAAATGTTTTACTCGAGGTTGTGTTTTGTAGCCTCCATAACGCCACTTATCTTTTAGATCAGCCATGTGGAAACAACATTTTCAGTATTTTTAAAACTACTATGGAAATTTAAGTCAAATCTTTTATATTGTATTGAAGATTTTATTAAAAATATATTTCCTACAATAGTTGTAATGGGGGGGGGAGGGTCTTTCAAACCAGAATTTTTCCTCTCTTTTTTTCTTTCTCTTCCTCAAGATATTTCTTGCAACTAATATAATGGATATAAGAAGTTCTTTTTGTCTACAAATCAGAGCAAGATATTTTTTTCAAGCTATTTATGGGGCCTAGAAATTTAAGAAAAAATCAAAGGGCCCTCACCACAAAAAGATTATTATTAAAATTGCTTAAACATTTTGTTAATCCTTCCTGTCTGGGCTGTTAACTCCTTTTTATATCTAAACATAATTACTAAAACTTGGACTATGTGTGCATATTGAGATCAACATATTACACAAAAACTGGATTCTTGTATCCTCCTTTGCAAAATTTATTAACAATTGCTTTAAATTTTTTTATCGATTGTGATAGTAACACTGAGCCTATTGTAACCAAACTTCTACTGAGAGTGCAACTTAATTAGGATGGGGATATTTCAAACAAAATTGGGTTGCTATACAAGGATGAGTCTGCTATAATAATCATGACTGCCTGGAGGCCCCAATTTCTGTTGACGGCCCCAGAATTTTTATTTTTAAAATATCTCAAACAAAAGTTAGTAAAACTTGCTTGCCAGAATTTTTCTCTCATTCCATTCACATGTGTTACTTGATTGGAACTGTACTTTTACCATTTCCTTATCAGAAGTCGTGTTAATCATACAAAAGCTTGGCATTGCTTTTAGGACTTGTGGTAGTATATGGAAAAATGGGAACCAGTCTAGAAATGGATGAACATAAAGTAGAGTTTATGTTTTTGTAGGGCCATGATTGGATAAAGAAAAGTAAAATTTTAGTGAAAAAGAATCTTTTGGGAGCTTATCCTATTTATAGCTGAGAAAAATAGAGACAATGTTTTATTGATGGAATTTCAGTCCTTTTACAGACTTGAGTTTGGCGTAACAGGATTGAAGCTGGGTGGAATTAGATATAGTGAAAATACAAAAGACAATTACATGAATGAAATGTTTATTTATAGTGCATATAAATAATAAAGGAATCTGACACCTTACTTGTGCACATAATGTCCAACAATGGATAAAAAAAATGATGTGCACAAAGTTCAACAGTGGATATAAGAAAATAACATAGTTCTAATCAAAGAATGGAATTTCAACAAATAAACACAAATAATCCTATATATGAACGGATATGATCAATGTATGGAATTACTTATATCACCAAATATGATTAATATATGGAATTATACACAAAGTATGGTTGACATGTGGATCTGTCAACACCATAGGATCAAAGTATGAAATTTATAAACAGGTATGATTTTCACTCGTATAGTGATATTGAAATAGATTTGATTCTAAAGTGGAATGTATGATATTTATCTTGTGGCATCCACTCGACGATCATAAGATGGTTCTGATTCAACAGCTCTCGCCCAGTAGTGAAGAAACAACCTCATGTGGTCTGCTTCTCTCAGCCTGCCGAAGGATACCTCAAGAACCTCTTTGTCATACAGACCCACTGGTCCAGAACCTTTGGCCCCTCGCACTGAGAAAACCAGACCCGTCATTCCAACCAGCGTTATCAATGACCGCAACATTCGGGTTACATAAAACCCCAGAGTTCAATGACTCTCCGTGAACAGCAAAAAATTATACTGAATTATTAATACATGAGGTACAGTTAAATATGAATACAGTAATACACATTAAACATGCGTACACATGAATTGATTTTGTTGTGCATTAAATCATTTCATAAGAACAACTGGTTGAGATTATTATTATAATAACCATGTTCATGTATGAATCTGTCTCGGGCAAGAATAATCGCACTGGATTGCAAGAACTCGAAAACTACTACTCATTGAATGCATACAGCATGTAATTGAATTCAGCTTGTCTGTTTAGCTATGGCTAACTTGAAATGGACTATAGTCTATCAGATAGCATGGCATTATGTGACAGTTGGAATTAAAAAAATTCTGAAACATCCAAGATATAAAACTATTCTATCACATGGAACGATAGCAAGAAAGAATATATATTAATTTTTACATACATCTAGAGCTGGGTTGCTTCCATAAAGTGGACAGTTTACTGACAAAATACATGTATGTCTGTATTGTGACTATATTGAGAGAAGTTTGGGCTGTTAGTATTATGATTGTAGTCAAATCCATGACCAGAGAACTCTAGATAATCAGGTTTCTCACCATCAGTACTTTCTAGGTTCAGCAGTGAGTAAACCAAAATAGCTACAGGACATAAGACTTCTTTTTCTATCTTTTCACCTTTTTGGGGAAAATTGACACAAAGGTCAATGTTGTACTTTAGTGATTATTGCATTGTACTGAAACAAAATTGTACTGAAACAAAATGGAGTGGGGGTAATGTCATGAAATCAATTCAAGGCAAAGTGAACTTCATCTTTCGGGTATGTTAATGTGAAATGACGGAGTCTAAGGTGACTATTTCGTCTCGATCGCCTCATAGCATATACCCTGTAACTATTGGGATTCTCCGACATATGTGCACTGTTGAAAAGCTGCCAAGAGAGCAGATAGCTGTATTCCTTCCATAAATATAAATTTTTTGTTGGCTAACAGTTTGGATAGTTGACTAGCAGTTTGGATAGTTGACAGTACATATTGGTAATGGTTGATACAAACATTTTTTTTGCTTTGAATTGCTTATATTCAACACGTGGTCTAAGATTGATTTGACAAGGTATGCTTGGTCTAGTGTAAAATGCAAAAGGACTTTTCAACTACTTTACTTGTAATTAACCAGATGATGTTTTTTTGTCATTTTATTTCATGCTTTTTTGTTGAATATGAAATATGATTTTAAATAGTGGTCAGTATTCTGGTTTGTTGACTTGTGTCTGCTGGGTAAATATGCTGCAAAGATTCCTTTCTTTTAAAACACGGAACTTTAATTTTATCTGAAATTAATAGTGCCATATGATCACAGGGCACTTTATTTCAATAACATGTAAGTAGTAAAACAGAATTACTATAATGCAGTCTTAATTTATATTATGTTACATGAATAAACATGTAAATTTGTTTTATATTGATGACTTTGTTATAAAAAAAATTTTGTTTGTTTTATATTAAAAACACAACAACAGCAACTTCTACTACCACTACTATTTTCACAAGCCAACTTCTCTACCAAACATCAAAATTATACAACTACTGATAATTTTGGTTTATAATATAAACTTTTTTTTATCTGCTATAAAGGGACATCTAAAAATAAATTGCAACAAAAATTATTATTGAGGTTTAGAAGGTTAGAAACCATAAGCCTGTGTGTTTAATATTCCCCAAAGTACTTGTTTTGTAATTAAAAATTCCTAGTTCTAGGGATGGTGGCCACAACATTTTATTGATGGAGTCCTCCGTGCTGTAATATACATTTCAGGATTTGTTTCAAAATTGCTGTAAGAAATGTACCCATCTGCATTTTTACACCACCACATTGATTGATATAAAACTTGCCCTTTTGTGTATCTTGAGATGGGATGGGTATATGTGACTCACCGACCCTAGGTCAATGTGACCTACTGGTTAGTACAAAAAGTGGTGACAAATCTCTCTTTGCCTCTAATTCTGATACATGTATCTTTTCACCAATTGCTATAAAGGACACTAAGAATGCATCTTAGAATTAAAGTGTTTAACACATTTCCAGGATTCTGAACACTACTGTGTGCAAATTATAACACCTTTTAACCTATTTACTACCAAACATGCATGTCAAGTGCATAAGGGAAATCATTTATGTCATATATCAAATTGAATTGTTGAGACCTACATTCTGTGGTAAGTTGGCCAATCAAAAGATACTAACTGATGTCACAGAAGTGGAGATTATCTTGTGAGTTCCTGTCCACTAACAACTCCAGTTTGCTAGTTCAACTCTGGTTTTTACAAGTAAGTCATGAAGATAGACTGGGGGAGGTGTAGTAGATGCAATTGCACCCATAGTTTCAACATATTCAATTTGTAAAAGATGGACAAAAATCTAAACAAAACAACTTTCTGGCACAACTAATGAGTTTTAATTATTTAGTGTCCTTTGTGACCAGAATTCACTAATGATTTGAATATATTTGGCACCAGATTTTGTTTTCGGACTACCAAATGTTGTTTTCAGACTACTCAACTGTCAGGTTCTAAGGCCAACAAAAAAAATGTGTGTTTCCGGTCGGCCGAAAGTCCCTGTTTCTCGTTTCCGACCCTAACACTTTTCCGCCACCCGCCAAATATTTTTGTAAATAAAAAAAATCACATTGCCAAAATTGATTTGTGCATCTAATTGAGCCAGTTTTGCGCAGTACTTTGAAGCGCTTTATATATAATGTTTTTTAAAAAAAAATACCTGCCTACCCTAATTTTAAAACCAGTGCAATAGGAAACATTTTTTTTTTTGGCCTAAAGCCCACGGGACTACAAGCAGCATCTGATTTTTTATATTTTCGTATTGGGCAACCCACTGGCAGTTTGTACTCCCTTCCGATTTGAAATCTGAAAAGCCTCAAGGATGTAAAACAAAAAGCACAAAACTTTGTCATTTCATTCATCAATTTAGAATTTCCAACCTGATTATTGGTGGAGGGTCATTAACACTGTCATATCGTTTCTTCCATTCCATGCTAAGGATGCTGTATTAATGTGGTTTGGTAAAATGTATTGCACACATCGCCGCAATTGACATCAACATGGAATGTCTCTGATTGAATTGCTTGTGTTGATTTGTGTATATTCCGTTCCATGGACGGAATGCATATTCATAGAGATGGAGCCTGTTTGGCAGTGGGCATGGTATCTCTGCAATGGACATTGTTCTGAAAGCCTTTAAATTGGATTGCTTCTGTTGTTTTGTGTTTATTCCATTCCACGGACAGGAAGGCATATTCATGTAGATGGGGCCCAATCAACATGCATAAGCCTTCATGACATTGGAATGCAACAAACACAAAACAACACAAGCAATGTACTCCAATGCTTGTGTTGTTTCATGTTTATTCCATTCCACAGACAGGAAGGCATATTCATGTAGATGAAGCCCAATCTATATGCATAAGCCTTCCTGATATTGGAATGCAACAAACAAAAAACAACACAAGCAATTCACTCATATGCTTATGTTTTTTCATGTTTATTCCATTCCACAGACAGGAAGGCATATTCAGGTAGATGGGGCCCAATCTACATGCATAAGCCTTCCTGATATTGGAATGTAACAAACACAAAACAACACAAGCGATTCACTCCAATGCTTGTACTGTTTCATGTTTATTCCATTCCACGGACAGGAAGGCATATTCATGTAGATGGGGCCCAATCAACATGCATAAGCCTTCCTGACATTGGAATGCAACAAACACAAAACAACACAAGCAATTCACTCACATGCTTATGCTATTTCATGTTTATTCCATTCCACGGACAGGAAGGCATATTCATGTAGATGGGGCCCAATCTACATGCATAAGCCTTCCTGACATTGGAATGAAACAAACACAACATAACACAAGTAATTCACTCCAATGCTTGCATTGTTTCATGTTTATTCCATTTCACGGACAGGAAGGCATATTAATGTAGATGGGGCCCAATCTACATGCATAAGCCTTCCTGAGATTGTTATGCAACATACACAAAACAACATAAGCAATTCACTCCAATGCTTGTATTGTTTCATGTTTATTCCATTCCACGGACAGGAAGGCATATTCATGTAAATGGGGCCCAATCTACATGCATAAGCCTTCCTGATTTTGGAATGCAACAAACAAAAACAACACAAGCAATTCACTCCAATACTAGTATTGTTTCATGTTTATTCCATTCCATGGACAGGAAGGCATATTCATGTAGATGGGGCCCAATCTACATGCATAAGCCTTCCTGACATTGGAATGCAACATACACAAAACAAGACAAGCAATTCACTCCAATGATTATGTTGCTTCATGTTTATTCGATTCCATTGACAGGAGGGCACATTCATGTAGACGGGGGCTGTTCACTAGTGGAGACATCTTCTCTAGAATGGATATGTTGTGGAATGCTTTGGAGAGCACTGCTTGTGTTGTTTCATGTTTATTCCATTGCACCGAGAGAAACGCATATTCATGTAGATGGGGCTCAATCTACATGCATATGACTTCCTGACATTGGAATGAAACAAACACAAAACAACACAAGCAATTCACTCCAATGCTTGTGTTATTTCATGTTTATTCCATTCCACGGACAGGAAGAGATATTGATGTAGATGGGGCCCAATCTACATTCATAAGCCTTCCTCACTTAGAAATGCAACATACACAAATCAACACAAGCAATTCACTCCAATGCTTATGTTGTTTCATGTTTATTTGATTCCACGGACAGGGTAGCATATTTATGTAGATGGGGCCCAATCTACATGCATAAACCTTCCTGACATTGGAAAGGTAAGGAAAGGTGTCCAGCATATCTTTACTTTTATTAAATGAATCTAAACTTCCTGTGTCATTTTTAACATATTCAGAAAATGATGACAAAATGTCATCACAAAAGCAAGATAGAAGTAATATGGTACTAACCGGTAATTTACTAGTGAATTATTGGAAGCCATTTTACATCTCTGTTCGGTACTTTTCACCTTGTGAATGTTTTTCCACTGCTGATTTCTCAGTGGAGGCCACTGAGACAAAAAAGCTGTTAATGTACTCCAATGAATGTGTTGTTTCATGTTTATTCCATTCCACAGATAGGAATGCAAATTCATGTAGATGGGGCATGCATAAGCCTTCCTGATATTGGAATGCAACAAACACAAAACAAAAACAAGCAATGCACTATATTGCTAGGTTGTTTCATGTTTATTATATTACACGGGCAGGAAGGCATATTCATGTAGATGGGGTCCAATCTACATGTATAAGCCTTCCTGATATTGGAATGCAACAAACACAAAACAACACAAGCGATTCACTCCAATGCTTGTATTGTTTTATGTTTATTCCATTGCACGAGCAGGAAGGCATATTCATGTAGATGGGGCCCAATCAACATGCATAAGCCTTCCTGATATTGGAATGCAACAAACACAAAACAACACAAGCGATTCACTCCAATGCTTGTATTGTTTTATGTTTATTCCATTGCACGAGCAGGAAGGCATATTCATGTAGATGGGGCCCAATCAACATGCATAAGCCTTCCTGATATTGGAATGCAACAAACACAAAACAAAAACAAGCAATGCACTATATTCCTTGTGTTGTTTCATATTTATTCCATTCCACGGACAGGAAGGCATATTCATGTAGATGGGGCCCAATCTACATGCATAAGCCTTCCTGACATTGTTATGCAACATACACAAAACAACATAAGCAATTCACTCCAATGCTTGTATTGTTTCATGTTTATTCCATTCCACTAACAGGAAGGCATATTCATGTAAATGGGGCCCAATCTACATGCATAAGCCTTCCTGATTTTGGAATGCAACAAACAAAAACAACACAAGCAATTCACTCAAATGCTAGTATTGTTTCATGTTTATTCCATTCCACGGACAGGAAGGCATATTCGTGTAGATGGGGCCCAATCTACATGCATAAGCCTTCCTGACATTGGAATGCAACATACACAAAACAAGACCAGCAATTCACTCCAATGCTTATGTTGCTTCATGTTTATTCGATTCCATTGACAGGAGGGCACATTCATGTAGACGGGGGCTGTTCACTAGTGGAGACATCTTCTCTAGAATGGATATGTTGTGGAATGCTTTGGAGAGCACTGCTTGTGTTGTTTCATGTTTATTCCATTGCACCGAGAGGAAAGCATATTCATGTAGATGGGGCTCAATCTGCATGCATATGACTTCCTGACATTGGAATGAAACAAACACAAAACAACACAAGCAATTCACTCCAATGCTTGTGTTATTTCATGTTTATTCCATTCCACGGACAGGAAGAGATATTGATGTAGATGGGGCCCAATCTACATTCATAAGCCTTCCTCACTTAGAAATGCAACATACACAAATCAACACAAGCAATTCACTCCAATGCTTATGTTGTTTCATGTTTATTTGATTCCACGGACCGGGTAGCATATTTATGTAGATGGGGCCCAATCTACATGCATAAGCCTTCCTGACATTGGAAAGGTAAGGAAAGGTGTCCAGCATATCTTTACTTTTATTAAATGAATCTAAACTTCCTGTGTTACTTTTAACATATTCAGAAAATGATGACAAAATGTCGTCACAAAAGCTCGATAGAAGTAATATTGTACTAACCGGTAATTTACTAGTGAATTATTGGAAGCCATTTTACATCTCTGTTCGGTACTTTTCACCTTGTGAATGTTTTTCCACTGCTGATTTCTCAATGGAGGCCACTGAAAAAAAAAGCATTTAATGTACTCCAATGAATGTGTTGTTTCATATTTATTCCATTCCACAGATAGGAAGGCAAATTCATGTAGATGGGGCACCATCTACATGCATAAGCCTTCCCGATATTGAAATGCAACAAACACAAAACACAAGCGATTCACTCCAATAGTTGTATTCTTTGATATTTATTCCATTCCACTGACAGGAAGGCATATTGACGTAGATGGGGCCCAATCTACATTTATAATCCTTCTTGACATTAGAATGCAAAAAACACAAACCAACACAATCAATTCACTCATATGCTTATCTTGTTTCATGTTTATTCCATTCCACGGACAGGAAAGCATATTTATACAGATGGGGCCCAATTGACATGCATAAGCCTTCCTGACATTGGAATGCAAAAAACACAAACCAACACAGGCAATTCACTCGTATGCTTATGTTGTTTCATGTTTATTCCATTCCAAGGACAGGAAAGCATATTCATGTAGATCGGGCCCAATCTACATGTATAAGCCTTCCTGACATTGGAATGCAACAAACACAAAACAACAAAGCAATCCACTCCAATGCTTAGGTTGTTTCATCTTTATTCCATTCCACGGACAGGAAGCATATTCATGTCGATGGGGCCCAATCAACATGAATAAAATCCTGCCTGATATTGGAATACAACAAACAAAAACAATGCAAGCAATTCACTCCAATGCTTATGTTGTTTCATGTTTATCCCATTCCATGGACAGGAAAGCATATTCATGTAGATGGGGCCCAATCTCCATGCATAAGCCTTCCAGACATTGGAACGCAAAAAACACAAAACAACACAAAACAACACAAGAAATTCACTCATATGCTTAAGTTGTTTCATGTTTATTCCTTTCAACTGACAGGAAGGCATATTCATGTAGATGGGGCATAATCTACATGCATAAGCCTTCCTGACATTGGAATACAACAAACACAAAACAAAAACTAGCAATGCACTATATTGCTAGGTTGTTTCATGTTTATTCCATTCCACGGGCAGGTAGGCATATTCATGTAGATGGGGCCCAATCTACATGCATAAGCCTTTCTGATATTGGAATGCAACAAACACAAAACAACACAACCGATTCATTCCAATGCTTGTATTGTTTTATGTTTATTCCATTCTACGGACAGGAAGGCATATTCATGTAGATGGGACCCAATCAACATGCATAAGCCTTCCTGACATTGGAATGCAACAAACACAAAACAAAAACAAGCAATGCACTATATTCCTTGTGTTGTTTCATGTTTATTCCATTCCACGTACAGGAAGGCATATTCATGTAGATGGGGCCCAATCTACATGCATAAGCCTTCCTGATATTGGAATGCAACAAACACAAAACAACACAAGCGATTCACTTCAACGCTTGTATTGTTTCATGTTTATTCCATTCCACTAACAGGAAGGCATATTCATGTAGATGGGGCCCAACCAACATGCATAAGCCTTCCTGACATTGGAATGCAACAAACACAAAACAACACAAGCAATTCACTCATATTCTTATGTTGTTTCATGTTTATTCCATTCCACGAACAGGAAGGCATATTAATGTAGATGGGGCCGATTCTAAATGCAAAAGCCTTCCTAAGATTGCTATGCAACATACACAAAACAACACAAGCAATTCACTCCAATGATTGTATTGTTTCGTGTTTATTCATTTCACGGACAGGAAGGTGTATTCATGTAGATGGGGCCCCACGTACATGAATATGCCTTTCTTTCTGTGGAATGGAATAAACATGAAACAACACAAGCATTTCTATTACATTAACAGCTTTTTCTTCCAGTGGCCTCCATGGGGAAATCAGCAGTGGAAAAACATTTACAAGGTGAAAAGCACCAACAGATATGTAAAATGGCTTCCAATAATTCACTAGTAAATTACCGGGTACTACAATATTACTTCTATCTTGCTTTTGTAACGACATTTTGTCGTCATTTTTTGAATTTGCCTAAAGTGACAAAGGACGGTTAGATTCATTTAATAAAACTAAAGATAGGCTGTACACCTTTCTTTACCTTTCCAATGTCAGGAAGGCTTAAACATGTAGATTGGGCCCCATCTACATGAATATGCCTTCCTGTCCATGGAATGGAATAAATATGAAACAACATAAGTATTGGAGTGAATCGCTTATGTTTTGTGTTTGTTGTAATCCAATTTCAGGAAGGCTTATGCATGTAGATGGGGCCCCATCTACATGAATATGCCTTCCTGTCTGTGGAATGGAATAAACATGAAACAACACAAGGATTTGAGTACATTGAGTACATTAACAGCTTTTTCCTCAGTGTCGTCCATGGGGAAATCAGCACTGGAAAAACATTTACAAGGTAAAAAGCACCAACAGAGATGTAAAATGGCTTCCAATAATTCACTAGTAAATTATCGATTTGTACAATATTACTTCTATCTTGCTTTTGTGACAACATTTTGTCATCATTTTCTTAATTTGTATCAAATGAGAAGGGATGTTTAGATTCATTAAATAAAACTAAAGATAAGTTGGACACCTTTCTTTACCTTTCCAACGTCCGGAAGGCTTATACATGTAGATTGGGCCCCATCCACATGAATATACCTTTCTGTGCGTGGAATGGTATAAACATGAAACAACACAAGTATTGGAGTGCATTGCTTCTTTTTGTTTTGTGTTTGTTTCATTCCAACGTCGGCAAAGCTTATAAATGTAGATTGGGCCCCATCTACGTGAATATGCCTTCCTTTCCGTGGAATGGAATAAACATGAAACAACATAAGTGTTGTAGTTATTCGCTTGTGTTTTGTGTTTGTTGTCATCTAATTTCAGGAATGTTTATGCATGTAGATGGGGCCCCATCTACATGAATATTCCTTCCTGTCTGTGTAATGGAATAAACATGAAACAACACATTCATTGGAGTACATTAACCGTTTTTTTTCTGGGTGGCATCCATGGGGAAATCAGCAGTGTTAAAATATTCACAAGGTGAAAAGCACAAACAGAGATGTAAAATGGCTTCCAATAATTCACTAGTAAATTACCGGTTGGTACAATATTACTTCCATCTTGCTTTTGTGACAACATTTTGTCATCATTTTCTGCATTGGTCCAAAGTGAATTGGTCCAAAGTGACACAGAACATTTAGATTCAATAAATAAAACAAAAGATAGGCTGTACACCTTTCTTTACCTTTCCAATGTCAGGAAGGCTTATGCATGTAGATTGGGTCTCATCTACATGAATATGCCTTCCTGTCCGCGGAATGGAATAAACGTGAAGCAACACAAGTATTGGAGTGCATTGCTTCTTTTTGTTTTGTGTTTGTTTCATTCCAACGTCGGCAAGGCTTATAAATGTAGATTGGGCCCCATCTACATGAATATGCCTTCCTGTCCGTGGAATGGAATAAACATGAAAAAACATAAGCGTTGGAGGTATTCTCTTGTGTTTTGCGTTTGTTGTCATCCAATTTCAGGAAGGTTTATACATGTAGATGGGGCCCCATCTACATGAATATGCCTTCCTGTATGCGGAATGGAATAAACATGAAACAACACATTCATTGGAGTACATTAACAGGTTTTTTTTTCTGGGTGGCCTCCATGGGGAAATCAGCAGTGTTAAAATATTCACAAGGTGAAAAGCACCAACAGAGATGTAAAATGGCTTCCAATAATTCACTAGTAAATTACCAGTTGGTACAATATTACTTCCATCTTGCTTTTGTGACAACATTTTGTCATCATTTTCTGCATTGGTCCAAAGTGAATTGGTCAAGTTACACTGGACATTTAGATTCAATAAATAAAACTAAGGATAGGCTGTACACCTTTCTTTACCTTTCCAATGTAAGGAAGGCTTATGCATGTAGATTGGGTCCCATCTACATGAATATGCCTTCCTGTCCGTGGAATGGAATGAACATGAAAAAACACAAGCATTGGAATTCATTGCTTCTATTATTTTGTGTTTGTTGTCATCCAATGTCAGGAAGGCTTATGCATGTAGATTGGACCCCATCTACATTAATATGCCTTCCTGTCCGTGGAATGGAATAAACATGAAACATCATAAGCATTGGAGTGCATTGCTTGTGTTTTCTGTTTGTTTCATTTCAATTTCTGGAAGGCTTATGCAGGCAGATGGGGCCCCATCTACATGAATATGCCTTCCTGTCTGTGGAATGGAATAAACATGAAACAACACAAGCATTGGAGTACAATAATAGCTTTTTTTCTCAGTATGCCTCCATGGGGAAATCAGCAGTGGAAAAACATTTGCAAGGTGAAAAGCACCAACAGAGATGTAAAATGGCTTCCAATAATTCACTAGTAAAGTACCGGTTAGTACAATATTACTTCTATCTTGCTTTTGTGGCAACATTTTGTCATCATTTTCTGACTTTGTCTAAAGTGACAAGGGACGTTTAGATTCATAAAATAAAACTAAAGAAAAGTTGGACACCTTTCTTTACCTTTCCAAAGTCATGAAGGCTTATGCATGTAGATTGGTCCCCATCTACATGAATATGCCTTCCTGTCCGTGGAATGGAATAAACATGAAACAACCTAAGTGTTGGAGTGAATCGCTAGTGTTTTGTGTTTTGTTGTCATCCAATTTCAGGAAGGTTTTTGCATGTAGATGGGGACCCATCTACATGAATATGCCTTCCTGTCTGTGGAATGGAATAAACATGAAACAGCACATTCATTGGAGTACATTAACAGGTTTTATTCTCAGTGGCCTCCATGGGGAAATCAGCAGTGTTAAAACATTCACAAGGTGAAAAGCACCAACAGAGATGTAAAATGGCTTCCAATAATTCACTTGTAAATTACCGGTTAGTACAAGATTACTTCTATCTTGCTTTTGTGACAACATTTTGTCATCATTTTCTGAATTTGTCTAAAGTGACACAGGACATTTAGATTCAATAAATAAAACTAAAGATAGGCTGTACACCTTTCTTTACCTTTCCAATGTCAGGAAGGCTAATGCATGTAGACTGGGTCCTATCTACATGAATATGCCTTCCTCTCCATGGAATAGAATGAACATGAAAAAACATAAGTGTTGGAGTGAATCGCTTGTGTTTTGTGTTTCTTGTAATCCAATGTCAGGAAGGCTTATGCATGTAGATTTGGCCCCATCTACATTAATATGCCTTCCTGTCCGTGGAATGGAAAAAACATGCAAAACCATAAGCACTGGAGTGAATTGCTTGTGTTTTCTGTTTGTTGCATTTCAATTTCAGGAAGGCTTATGCAGGTAGATTGGGCCCCATCTACATGAATATGCCTTCCTGTCTGTGGAATGGAATAAACATGAAACAACACAAGCATCGGGGTACATTAGCATCTTTTTTGTTTTCATTGGCCTCCATGGGATAATGAGCAGTAGAAAAATATTCACAGGGTGAAAGGCAAAAACAGAGGTGTAAAATGGCGTCCAATAATTCACTAGTAAATTACCGGTTAGTACAATATTACTTCTATCTTGCATTTGTAACGACATTTTGTCATCATTTTCTGAATTTGTCTAAAGTGACAAAGGACCTTTAGATTCATTTAATAAAACTAAAGATGGGCTGTACACCTTTCTTTACCTTTCCAATGTCAGGAAGGCTTTAACATGTTTGTCTTGGCCCCATCTACATGAATATGCCTTCCTGTCCATGGAATGGAATAAATATGAAACAACATAAGTATTGGAGTGAATCGCTTGTGTTTTGTGTTTGTTGAAATCCAATTTCACAAAGGCTTAAGCATGTAGATGGGGCCCCAACTACATGAATATGCCTTCCTGTCTGTGGAATGGAATAAACAAGAAACAACACAAGCATTGGAGTACATTAACAGCTTGTTTTCTCAGTGGCCTCCATGGGGAAATCAGCAGTGGAAAAACATTTACAAGGTGAAAAGCACCAACAGAGATGTAAAATGGCTTCCAATAATTCACTTGTAAATTACCGGGTAGTACAATATTACTTCTATCTTGCTTTTGTGACAACATTTTGTCATCATTTTCTGAATTTGTCTAAAGTGCCAAGGGACGTTTAGATTCATAAAATAAAACTAAAGATAAGTTGGACACCTTTCTTTACCTTTCCAAAGTCATGAAGGCTTATGCATATAGATTGGGCCCCATCTACATGAATATGCCCTCCTGTCCGTGGAATGGAATAAACATGAAACAACACAAGTATTGGAGTGCATTGCTTCCTTTTGTTTTGTGTTTGTTTCATACCAATGTCAGCAAAGCTTATAAATGTAGATTGGGCCCCATCTACATGAATATGCCTTCCTTTCCGTGGAATGGAATAAACATGAAACACCATAAGTGTTGGAGTTAATCGCTTGTGTTTTGTGTTTGTTGTCATGTAATTTCAGGAAGGCTTATTCATCTACATGGGGCCCCATCTACATGTACATGAATATGCCTTCCTGTCTGTGGAATGGAATAAACATGAAACAACACATTCATTGGAGTACATTAACAGCTTTTTTTCTTAGTGGCCTCCATGTTGAAATCAGCAGTGTTGAAACATTCACAAGGTGAAAAGCACCAACAGAGATGTAAAATGGCTTCCAATAATTCACTTGTAAATTACCGGTTGGCACATTATTACTTCTATCTTGCTTTTGTGACAACATTTTGTCACCATTTTCTGCATTGGTCCAAAGTGACACAGGACATATAGATTAAATAAATAAAACTAAAGACAGGCTGTACACCTTTCTTTACCTTTCCAATGTCAGGAAGGCTTATGCATGTATATTGGGTCCCATCTACATGAATATGCCTTCCTGTCCATGGAATGGAATAAACATGAAAAAACAAAAGCATTGGAATTCATTGCTTCTGTTATTTTGTGTAAATTACCGGTTAATACAATATTACTTCTATCTTGCTTTTGTGACAACTTCATTCAGACAACTTGTGACATCTTCATTCAGATTTTTGAAAATTACTTTATACAGCGTAAATAAATGCCGACTGGTGACAACTGAAACTTTACTAGCCATCAGACTATTAAAATTATGAAAACTACTAGTCCGAGAGGAAATTTACAAGGCTTGGGCTAGCGGACTACCGCTAATTTTGAGCCCTGTGAAAGTAGGCAAAGCCTCCACACCAGTCAAACCAAACAACCAAATCCCACTCAAAAGTCAACACAGTCATAGGTCATAGACAGTCAAATTTAGTATCATCTGAATAAGACAAGAATGTAGAAGGCATTCATGGTGATTTATTTTGCAAGTGAACTGCATTTCATTCAATATTTTGTAAAAATGCATTATATTCGGGGAATTGAGATTCTGACAGTTTTTTTTCTTTATTTTTATCCATTCATTTTCTTGGCATAATTCTCATTTTCAAAGTGGGTTACTGATGTGCAGATCATTATATCTGAAAACAAAAGTTACATCCTTGCATGATGCATTGAATCTGTAAGATGCTAATTAGTGCAAGGACAATTCATAGATGCATAAATGTATCATGATTTAAAATCTGCAGATTCGTGTATCGATACGTACAAACTAGTATCAATTTCCATCAAAAAACGTGTTTGGTAGGAAGTTTAGTCTTATCTCCAAGTTAGCCTCCATTGTGAAGAGTATTCAAAAGCATAATATAACAGGTACAATGATTGGAGAATTGATCTTTCATGGGTGTATTTTGACCAATTAGAAAATACCTTGCAAAAGCAATAATTCACATGTCAGTAAACATGGGTGATGAAGGAGAGATTGTCCATATTTTCAGGATCAACATATTATGTGTGGGACCATTTCGGACACCCAGTATATGTGCAGAATGGAGTCCGAAATACAGTAAAAACAAAAACAATATGTAAAGTCTGTCTAGCTGTCATGAACCATACTGGGAACACAACATATATGCGAATCCATCTTACTCGACATCATCCTACTATTTCCAATTCTAAAGCTAAAATTAAAAGTGAAATTAAATCTGAAAAATCTGCACACGTTAGAAAACCGGTTGGATCTGGTCAACCTAATACTGTTGAATAATATTTGGAAGGTAAAAAAAATATCCAGCTAACTCCGAAGGAACTCAGCCAATTAAACACAAGACAGGAATTTTTATTGCTTCTGACGAGGCCTCTGTCAATAGTTGATCACATACTATTTTGTTCAATGTACTTTTCCAAGAACTACTTCTGAGTTCAGGAGTATGTACTTGTGACTTGTGTAAGTGGTCTGAACTAGTCAAATATTAAGCTGATAATCACATTCTTACTCTATATTAAACACTGGTATTTTTTCCCCCATTGATTCATTGCTGGTTAAATTTTATATTTTGAAGCTAATAGTTACGTATTCGATATTTCTAGTCAGTAATCAGCGATTAAATTCCACTAGATTTCACTGGGGAAATCATTTTGACATTAGCATTGATGTTTCTTACATTTTTACTAACCAGATATTTCACAATTGATATTGGGATATTCTAGTCATGAGTTTAAACGTCTAGTCATTTGTCTATGGCTTAGGAGAAGAAGTTTTCTCTTGAAGTTACTTTATTTTCTTTCTTATAATAAAGGATAACATAAAACTTTATGTATTTATTCTTTATTCATTCAGTCTTACAATATTAAAAAACAATCCATTTTAATATAATGGCACAAATTTACAAACAATACCATGAAGAGTAAAAGTGCTTGCATGACTAACACTTGCTTTGAAATGTATGAAATAATATTGTGATACGTATCGTATTGTAACACATGTATCATGATACGTATCTTATTGCCTCATACACGTATCGTCCCAGCCCTAATGCTAATATTTAAAGTTTAAAATAACTGCTACCCTTGTATGAGAGAAATCTGGTCAAAACTTAAAAATGTGAGTGCAGAGACTGCTCATTTTATGCCAGCATTAAGTGATGACTCGTCTCGTAATTTACTAAAATAGAAAAATATAATTATGGAAATTTACAATGTTTGCCAATTTTGTGCAGATGTCCCCAAAATTTATGAAGACGGTCCCCACAGGTTACTAGAATAAACATTTCTTGACTTGTCATTGACAAAACATTTGTCAAACGTGACACACACAGACACATCAGAAATTTCTGATAGCATTGGGTTAAGTGCATGGTAGCATCATTAAATGTTTTCAAAAACACGTTATCATCATAAAGGTTAAAATATCAATATCATTGAGATATAAAAGAAGTATACATATTTGAATAATATTCTACATGTAGCATGTAAATAACAACTACACTGCCATGTGCTACTGGCAACAATAAATATTTTGTAGTGATATGTTTAGTTGCACGTGCTTGTTGAAAATGGGATAGAGATCAAACATGGCCTACTACAGCTGAGGCCCCATATGAAAAGCATGCAGCCCACTCATCTAACTGCTATACTCATTGACATGTAGGTCACAGTGACATCCTTTTGTTTTAAGGGTGTGGCACTAAAAGAGATGCATATAATCATCTAGTGTGATTCTAGCATGAACAGTGCCTGAAACTGAACCCAAGTCAGCTAAGCATGAAATACATTTACATACTTTTGAAATAAGGGTGTAGTCCTCACCAAGATGCATCCCCTCACCAAGCACCATTGTTCTAGGTAACAGTATGTATACAGGGTGCAAACAACCTATTTGGTCATGAGTTAAATACAAAAACTGAACATAAGTAAGCAATATTTGAAATGTAGGTCATGTTGACCTTTTATTGTAAGGTTGTGGTTCTAACCGAGATGCATATCATCATCTAACTTGATGATGCACAAAGCTTGAGAAATACTCATCAAATATAAATTTAAGCAAAATCAACAAAATCAAATATGGGTTACAGTGACCTCCGTTTGTGATGAGGGTGAAGAAGTCATCCAGATGCATACCCTCACCATGTTCATCTCTCAAGCTACAAGTGTGTATAGAGTCTGCAACAGACCAGAGTTCGACATGAAAACTTAACCATGATTGTACAACTAGTGTACATGTACGTATACAAAGTTAGTCGCCTTGCCCTCCTCCTGTGAAGGGAGGGATACTATGAAACCCACTCCAAACTGTTGCCTAAGACCCAGGAAGAAGAAATGGTTGATAATCAGTGAGACTGTACATATATATGCATTTATTGGTGTAGACACCGACACTGATGATAATAAAATAGCTTTTTTATACTTTGTAGGATAAGCTAACAAGCAAAGGAATAAAAATGTGAAATGTTTTTTTGTTTTTTTTATGAATCGCTGCAATGTCCTAAAAATCCAACCAGGACATCAACTTATGCATATACAAAATTTAAATGGTTTCTATTTTAGCAATTAAAAGTTACAGATGGATGCATGGAAGCACAGACACGACATGACCAATTTAAGGTTCCCCTCTTTCAAGCACCAGTGGATGTTATCACTGTTTTAATCTCTGAATAAAATATAGTCTAAAATTTAATTACTTTATTATCTGTATACAAACTGGGCCATTATCAGCCAAAGATGCAGTGCAACATAAGTAAGTCCTTTCATGAAAACATACTGCTGCCACTTGATTGTACTGAAGACTTGTCAACTGAAAAAGAAAATTACTTTGCTGAGTTACTGAGAAACATTTTACTAACATACAAATCTGTTTATCTGTGATTACAAAATTTGCACAGCGGTCACTCAATGTAAGTCCTTTAGTATTTCACTGTCACACTCTTATAACGTATGTAAAGGACCTGAACTGGCATGCTCTTTGTATCATGTGGAAAATAAACTCAGACTAAAGTGATCTTGAGAATGAAATGTTAGCCCCTTTTCTAGTAATTTTTTTTCCTTCTTTTAACATTTTAAGAACAATTTAATAGGCAATATTGTGCTGACATGCTGCTAAACCATATACATACCTACATATAGCCTTTTCATTATTTCCTTAGTAAACGTTGCAAAATTAAAAGTACAAGGTTAAGTTAATGCAACAATACAACAAAATGTTAGAGTTAAGAAAGCAGAAAGTTACAATATAAAGTCGGGTGATTCAAAGCAATGTTTTGCTTCGCTTCACCCTCTCATGATCAAAAGGGTTCTGTATTTCATTTCAAATTGTTTTACAATTAGTATTATTATTATCGTTGTTGTTGCAAAATTAGGAAATCTACAAGGAAAGTTGCACCTTTGCAAGCCAAGGGATGCCTATCCACTCTGTTCCACAGCGACCGTTGGCATATATCTCTAGCCAAAACAGATTTGTAAACCAGTGCCTTCTTGCAGAAGAAAGATTTATTGTCCATATCAAGTAAAATCAACTGACAAATGAGAGAACTCATTATGTGACATGTTTGAAATTCACTATGGTGACTTCTGCTATATCTTCATGCCTTGACAGTGCTCATAGAAATTTTTTTCAGACACAGGCCCATGGCAAGTGACTTTAAAAATATTACTAGCCCTAACTCCAATTCATAATTAGTTTATCTGGTAGTAGTGTGGATGTGTCACAATTACATAAAATCAATCACACCGTATTACATACAATCAATCAAACCGTGGCTGCCAACTCTTTGAACTAAACTGATTTAAACATAATGTAATGATCTGTTTCTTTAGGTTGAAAAAAATATTGTATTGGGAATTTTTATAAGTCACTAATTACATAGCTGAGCTTAATTGTCAAACAATCGCACAGGGTACTACTCGATATATTCAACAAGCAATGCATTACCAAGTTAGTGTGAGCAAGGGACAGTTTATCATTATTCATGCTGTAAAAAGGAGCACTAATTATAGGTAACCAATGATATACAGAGAACAGAAAAAGTACTGTTCCCCATTCATATGTCACATGCTTCACGCCGTACACACAAAGTTTATAGGATTGATACAATTGAGCCTCCATTCCATATTTTTTTGCAGTATGTAATACATACTTAGGCCCCTCCCTCCTATTAGCCCCTCATAACCTTAATCCGGGTGTGATAAAGTGACGGGATTTAAAGGCGGGGACCAGCAGGAAGCTGAGTATTAATACCTTACTTCAACTGGCTCAAGGTTTCTTACAGGCAAATTAGATAACACCTTTTTTGGACAGGTCCGACAGGCAACTCACAAGAGGGGCACAATCTTGATTTAGAGGGGCCCTGAGCATTGGGCTATCAGATTTTTTTTGTTCCTCTGCTTGAATCGAAAAATAAATCTTGTGAGAAAAGTTAAATTTGAGAAACTTGCATGCAGCATGTGTCCTTGTCTATGGAGGGTGCTGCAAATATTCCCAATTATCTTCTTAGGTAAATGTATTAAGCAATATGATTGGCTCAATTCTTTCAGCTGCATCCAATCAGATAGCAGAGTGGTAGATGCTGATTTGACTAGTTACACATATCAAGGGTTGATGTGGACTGAAGTAGATCAACAACCCTTGGCTAGCACAGTTGGGAAAGTAGTTGACTTGCACAGTTCTAAAAATCCAATGTTTCATATGCAGTCCACCCAAAAAAGTTGCAGGAATTAAATCCTTCATAGTCTTTTCTCAGTATTTTTTTCTTTCTCGTCTTTCCTTAGAAAATGATGCATGTCGGTAATTGTTTGAAAGGAAATCTAAGGCATGGTTAGTTACATACACAAAGTAAAAATCTTACCAATAATAATATTAATTTCTGATAATATACACAGTAGGTGACATATAAAACAAGATCCTAATTTTATAAAGCATTATATTTTCTTCTTCTTCAGAAGTTACTGTTTACATTTGCAAGAAACTATATGGGGCTTTCTGTAAGGCAAATATTATGAAAGCTATTGGAATAATCGCCTAGCACAATGTAGAAAACAGCCTGGGGCAAGAAGAAAAAAATAGCCTGTCACAGCAAATAAATTGATATGGCATGTCATAAAATGGGCTGGGTGAAGAGCTACCCCATACATGGACAGGCACCCATTATAAATATTTTGTGTCATCCTCCTATAACTGTATTTAACATGTTTGGTTAAAAAATCTTTAAAAATGTCATTGTAACTGATATTTTTGTGCATTTCACCGTTCACGCTTTCCATAGCCACCACACCCCCTTCCGAGAGAGCTCAAAATGATACTTCTATTGATGATGTTCACCACATAGGTGAGACAACCTTTTATAAAGCATAGGAATAAAAAGGTTAATTTATTATATAATTTGTGAAAGTCAATGGGATTTTAGGAAGGGAAAATTAATTTCATGGCCATTAACTGTTATGTTCTCAACTTTGCATGGGATCTGCCTGCCCCCCAACATTATGTTAAACCTGTTTAAGAGAAATTCAGCACCCTTTATTTTATTACCAATTTAAATAAAAATCCAATGTGGCTAGTTGCAACCAGTGCAATCTTGCTATGTTTTCTTTTCATAAATTCATATATTTAGTATAAAAAGTATATAATTCGAAAATACAGGGATTTATGCAACGAAAAATGGCACTACAATATATCAGTGTTTTACATCTTGGTTTTTTTCTCTTCCCCCTATACCATTGACTGGTCCTAAACATATTGGGCCAAATTTGAAAATTGTTTGCAGTCGCCGATTCACCCAAACTTTGCCATGCCATTTTATTTGCTGCAACAAGCCATTTTTTCCTGTGAAAGGCTATTTTCTACATCACACTTGGCTTTTATTCCAACAACATGAGTAAGCATGCTATTTTTATGCCTTGGTTTCAATTACATGTAATCATGAGGTTATGCAAAGTAAAGTATGTTTCATATGGCAATGCTACAGATGACCCATGATGTATCTTGCAAAAGTTTTCATGGAAACATCTCTAAAAGTGGTTAAATATATAGGACACTTAACTTGATCATTAGAGATGCGAAACCATTCTTACACTGCTCAAAAAATCCTGTATTCTAAGTGAAGTGCCCATCGGGCTAGTGAAAAAAAAAAACTAATTTGCCTGAGAAAACTTCGATCTCACTGACAAAATGTGGAATTTTATTTTTTTTAAAGTTGTTGAAGGACTAGTAAATTAGTAACATTCATAGCCATGAAAGCCCCTTACCCATATGTAGATTGTCAACTTACTATACTTCTATCGAAAGCTGTAAACTTTGTATACAAAGCGAAGCATGTAACCTATGAATGGGGAACAGATGGCCTGGGTTACCTATAATTAGTGCTCGTTTGGCTTTAACATACTTGTGATTCTACCAGCGGTAGGACAAAAACACCGTTTTTAAGGCCGTCTACTGCATATACTGTTTTATAGTTGAAATCTACCGCTTTTGAAACTTAACTGATTTGGGGGGGGGGGGCAGAAACAAGAAAGAAAAAAAAACTATATTTTTTTACGCGTTCTATCCACGCATTACAGAAACCAGTCTACTAAGGACTGAAACTGTTCCAGCAGTCATTGTCACCGGTACAGTGGTGCATGGCTGAGTAATCAGATTAAAGCTAACATGTGTTAACAAACAAACTGTTAATTGATTACCTTATTGTTGTAATCTGGAGAGTTTGGGCCAAATGCGGGATGTTTTTTGAGGTGTTGTAAGTAATAAAGGGATCAAAGGTGGTCCATGATGGCTTCTGGGTATTTGATTAAAAATCGGCCGTCATTTGCCAGAGGTGAGATAAAAAGGAAAGAGCGACCACAACATGATTTCGTTAGAAACACTTGAGTACGTAACTTGAGTAACACTGGTTAAACATATTAAGTGGCACATATAAACAACATCAAAAGTGAAAGGAGAAACTGTGTAAAGCAAGACACGCTTCAGATGCTAATGAATATCATCAACACTGCTGATGCAGTGAGTAAAGAGGACACTGATGGTTGACATCAGGACCTAGAGTAAGACATTGCTTTACATGAAATATTTTGAGATCTGAATAAACACACAAGTCAGTTTAATGATTTTCTTTATTTCTTTTCATAGTAAAAATAAGGGCTCTTTTGGTAACATGGAACTGGAGTCCGGGCTTGTGGAATTTGAGTCTGGGCTTGTGATTTTTTTAAAGTCACCAGCCCTGGGCCTGTGTCTGGAAATTTGTTTCTTTGAGCACTGTCTTACCTCCTTAAAAGGCAACACCATGCTTTTGACAGACAATAATGCATGGTGGATGGGAATAATGCACTCAACCATGTTCTGAGATACATGGGATAATTTTCATCATGCTATCAGCCACATGAGTACCATAAGTGGTACAGGGAACACCCGCCCCAAAGTTATGAGTCATTCAGGGCATTCCCCGAGCATCAGTAGCGGCCCTCATACTGCACCTCCATTGCAGAGGAGGCGGGCCCCTCCAAACCCCTGTTACTTTAAAGTCTTTACCTGCTATTTTCTTTTTTATGGAATGCCTGGTCTTTCCCATCTCAAATGCAACCCACCCACAATTTTTGATCAAGGTGAGAATTGAATTTTTTTTTTTTGCAGAACCCATTTTGTTTCTTCATGGAGTAACTGTGACCATTTGACTCTGATATCAAAATAGATTTTTTAATAGCATCAAATGCTAGCCATCGAAAAGTTCTGATCACAGTATGTGATGCAGATCTCAAGTTCATGTGTGTAAAGATTTTTTATTCTGAGTCATCGTGAATTTTGACTTTGAACTTTAAACCCCAAAAATTAATAGGTGTATTTCTTGTCTGAAATGTGAGTCATCCACAAAGTTTGGTCAAGGTAGGTGGTACAGAACGTATGGTATTGTGTTGAAATTGTTTTCCTTCTTTGAGCCCCTATGATCCCGACCTTTGTTGTTTTTTTTTTTTTTTGTTCTAAAAATCAACAGGTGTCTTTAATCTCAAATGCAAGAAATCCACAAACTTTGGTTAAAGTAGGTGATGAAGAACTCAAGATATTGCCAGAAAATCATTTTTCCTTAAGGAGTCTGTGACCTTGATCACTGACCACAAAATCGATTAGTGTTTTTGTCATCTCAGATGCAAGCCATTTACAAGGTTTGGTCAATGCACTGGGTATAAATTCAAGTTAATGTTTTAAGAACCGTCTTCAGTCTTTCAGTCCTAGTCACCCTGACTTTTGCTGCATACAATTAATCAGGTTCTTCCCAAAGGCAAGCTAATCAAAAAGCTTCGTAATCACAGATAGTGGAGAGCTCAACTTATTGTGTAGAAACCAAAGAAAGAACAGGCAAACTGACAGATGGAAAACAGGTGGACACATAATAACATTATATGTTTAGCCTTATAGTTGTAGTATAAAAACTATAACAAGAAACGGTAAGGTTGCCACACTTTGCTAGAGGGTGCAGCTGACATGTACATGTATCTAGTCTGTTACAATTGAGTGAAGTCCATCATAATGCAAACTACTAAATTTATAAGGGAGAACCGAAAATTGGAATTTTTTTTAAAGACCCGAATAGTTCAGCAAGAACAAGATAGAGGATATTTTCTTTTTCTACTTTAATACCGGATATATTTCATCGTGTGGTAGAAAAAACATGATATTTTAACGAGTGGCGAAGCCACGAGTTAAAATATACCGTTTTTGGTACCACAAGATGAAATATATCCGGTATTAACGCAGGAAAAGAAAATTTGCTTTTTATTATATACCAAAGTTTCTCCAGAATCGAAGCTTAGAAGATAAAACTCACTATTCATCACCACTCAACCACCCACCCACCCCTTTTTTCATAAATTCGCCTCACTTTCAAAGGCTGGTCATATAAATATCAGTGACTTAAGATAGCGGTATGATTGGGTTGACCTAATCTGTCGCAGTAAATTATATTTTTGACATTTTGGAAACTATTTGATCATATCTGACCACAAAGCAAGCCTGATTCATCAATGCATCACTACGGGTTTATCATTGTTGTCAAGGAAGTAAGGGGAAATAACTTTATTGAGACGTGAACGGCGTCGACTCCAATTTCGTTTGCAAAAATTAATTTCCATGTCTGAAATGTAATGCAGTTTCTATTTATTTGTTCAAGCTCACAAAATGTTCGTTTTTTCTGCTGCAGGTATAACTTATGTAGGCACACACATCCAGCGTCGCATGGCATGATGGGAAATCTTTTATTTTCACATGTGAAAATATAAGGATATATTTTTGACATGTGAAAATATAGGAATGAAAAAATATGAAAATTATTTCGCCAATAAGTTTCTATATTTCACACTAAAGTATATAATAAAATGAAATATTGTCCACTAAAATCTCTATATATAAACATAAATCACGTGACAATGTTCTAGAATATTAGTAACTCTAATGGCAAATTTCCTCTGTGTACGTGACTTTTCTCACATAAGCCATGGAAAATTCCACTCTAATTACTAAATGCTATGTAAACAAGTCTGACCTTGAATTCAAATGCTCTAAACATGTTGTTCACAAAATGACTAAGGTACAACTCACCTCATGGACACATATAAATTCAACATACATAACACTTTCTTTTAAATATGTATAATCAAAATTTCATGGGAAAATGTCTTATAAATGTCACTCAACTCAATTACACAAAACACAGCAATATAGTCTATGCACGTGAAAGTGCATCTGTGATCACATTGTCTTTTCCCCTGATGTGTTGAATGTCAATGTTACATGTATATTCCTGCAATATTAAACTCCATCTCAACACTCTCTGATTTTTATCTTTCATTTTGCTGATGAAAGTAAGGGCAGTGTGATCACTGTATGCAATAACCGGTGAAAGAGTCGAGGTACTGTAACATACACTTCAAAAAGTTGTAAAGCCAATATCAAAGCCAAACATTCCTTCTCAATTGTGGAATAATTTTTCTGGTGCTTATTTAGTTTCTTAGAAAAATAACACACAGGGTGATCCACACCATTTTTGTCTTCCTGAATCAATACTCCACCAACCCCTACATCACTTGCATCAACAGACATTTTAAATAATTGGCTGAAATTTGGTGCTGAAAGAAATGGTGCACTCTTAAGCATGGCCTTCAATTTATCAAAGGATTCTTGACACTGGTCAGACCAATGAAACTTAGATTTTCTAATCAACAAATTTTTGTTAAAGGTTCAGCAATTATGGAAAATTTTGAACAAAATTTCCAATATCCAGATATACCTAAAAATCGCATCAGCTTCTTTTTACAAACAGGCACAAGGAATTCAGAGATAGCTTTGACCTTAGCTTCTATAGGTTTAACTTGACCTTGTCCCACAATATGTCCTAGAAATGTTGCACAAGCATGGCAAAACTCACGTTTGCTCAAATTAATTGTCAGATTTGCATCAATGATTCGATCGAAGAATTTTCGAATGGTGTCCAAGTGATCTTCCCAGGTGTCGTTGTAGATAATGACGTCATCGATGTACGAGCCACAATTATCTAGACCAGATGTTATCATGTTCATCAGACGTTGAAATGATGCAGGATAATTTTTCATTCCAAACGGCACGACTTTATATCGATAAAGCCCATCTGGAGTTGCAAATGCTAAAATTTCTTTTGCCCTTTCCGTGAGTGGAATTTGCCAGAATCCTTTTAAAAGGTCAAACTTGGTGACATATATTGCATTTCCTATTTTATCAATGCAATCATCCATTCTTGGTATTGGAAATGAATCCGTTTTGGTGACACTGTTGACTTTTCTATAGTCAGTACACATGCGGAATGTATTATCTGGTTTAGGCCCAAGAATACATGGTGAATTCCAGTTACTTTTACTTGGTTCAATAAAATCATTCTCCAGTAAATACTGAATTTCTTTCTTCCAATATTCCTGTTTGAGCAGATTCATCCTGCAAAGATACTGTTTCACAGGCATAGAATCTACAATGTCAACGTCATGATAGATTTTATTTGTTCGTATAGGAACATCAGGAAACAAGTGCTCATACTCATGTAATAGCTGTTTTAGTTCATTTCTTTCCTGCTGTTGTAGATGTGAAAGTTTCTGGTCCAGATTGTTCAATATTTCTGAATTCCGAAGGTTGGTTAAACCAGAATCACTTCAGTCAGATTGTATTCCATTGTTGACATCCTCATTGAGTAGAACAGGTACAACTAAATTAATTGAATAATTAATTGGGCTATCTCTGTCAAAATATTCCTTTAACATATTTATGTGACAAAGTTGTTTCTGTTTCCGCCTCCCAGGAGTGTTAATGATATAATGTAAGTCATTAACTTTCTTTTCAACTGTATAAGGGCCATAAAATTTAGCACAAAGGGGATTTTGAGGTATGGCCAAGAGAGCCAGAACTTTCTCACCAGGTTTAAAACTCCTGTGTATTTCTGTCATACCTTAATTGCATTTTTGACTGAGTTGAGTGAAGATTAGTTCTTGCTACTTCACAGGCCTTTGACAACTTGTATTTGAAATCAGAGCCATAGTCAAGAAGATTAATCTTTGAATCTTCATTTGAAAGAAGTTTCTCTTTCAATAATTTCAATGGTCCAGTATGTCCAAAAACCAGTTAAAAGGGATTAAAACCCCAGTGACTCTTGAACTGATTCCTAAACAGCAAACAACAACAAATGAACACCCAACCATCTCCTGTATCAAAGCAATATGACCGAATCATATTCTTCAAAGTTTGATGAAATCTTTCCAAACCCCTTTGACTTTCAGGATGATAGGCAGAAGATTTAAATTGTTGGATGCCTACTTCATGCATAACTTGTTGGAAAATTCCAGACATAAAATTTGACCCTTGATCCAACTGGACAGATTTGGGAAGGCCAACAAGTGTAAAAAAAACTTCAACAAAGCTTTCACAATGGTTTTAGTTTTTATATTTCTCAGAGGAATTGCCTCTGGAAATCTTTTAAACGCACACATGATGGTCAACAAGTACTGATTGCCTGACTTGATCTTAGGTAAGGGACTGATACAGTCTACCATTATTCTACCAAATGGTTCATCAAATGTAAGAATAAGTTGCAAAGCCTGAGGAATCTCCTGATTCTTTTCTGACATGGAAAACCTTACCATTCCTGGCACCACATGGGCTCGTATTGTTGCTTACAATTTACTTATAAATCATATATAATAACCCGTTGTATTATTATTTATAGGTAAATTGTCAACAACAATACCAACCCCTGTGCCTGGCACCACCCATACTGGTGTGGCATTCTGCAGTACCTCTCGCACATAAATTACATGTACATTAAATTAAACATCCAATCTTCAGTCTGTATTATGCACGCTGTCTAAGGCTAATACAAGTCACTGTGTTATTTTAGCTCAGTTTGAAACAGAAGTTAAGGGCTATTGGTAATGCGAATAGGCTTAACAGTGTGGGTGTGGTATAGCCATATATCACGTATAGTACGTAATAAGTGAAAAGTTATAAATTATTAACTTAAAAAACTGTCATTTAAATGTGCAGGTACAATCAGTTTTGCGGAAAAGATATTTATAAGAGCTAAAATAGGCAATTTGATATTGCATTTTATGCACAATAGATCACGGCATTAGGATAGTATTGAGCTATTGCATTGCAATTATCGTGTTGCTTGAAGACTAAGCAAGATGCAACGAGCATTACATTTTTCATATACACTGAGCCTTGCATACAATGTGTGTGGCAAACATCATGATGCCATGTAAGGGGGACTGCCATATTTGGTCTTCTTCAAGTCAACCCGATCCCATGACTAACAGTCATATTACACACATACCTGTAAAGCAATGGCTATCAAACTTTCCATATTGAAAGTACAGTTGTGGTCAGTACTGTTAATAGTGAAGAAAATTCCTAAACATTCCTGAAATATGAAATACATACTATGAAATGACTTATTTGCTTCTTTATATTTTACTTCTTTTCCTTTCTTCTTTCACTGCATGTAGTTCTGTAAATATTAATCCGCCGAAGTTTATACCTTCGGGTATTATCAGTCGTTCGTTCTTAACACCCGTCTAAAGATAATGAAAAGTACTTGACATTAGCTAATTATCCTAAATAAACCTTATATGTATGCATAAATGAGATATATATTAAATTTGCTTGTAAGTATGACAACTATTGTAGTTGTGGTATGTGTTTCTGTTTGCGTGTGAGAAGGCACTCCCCGTAATGCAAAAGTGTGGTTGAAAAAAAGCAAAAGACAAATTTTAACAAAATTACAAACTGATCAGGTAAGATATATGAGCAGATGCATATTTTAGAAGGTACTTTGTTCAATTCTGTTGGATGTTATGATTGTCAATAATTGTGAATGTTAAACTAAGTAGAGCTCAACATGCTTGGTGATGATGGATATGACGTGTATACATGCAAATATCCATGTGCTTTTCTACAGTGGATTCTACGGTGTGTAGAATAAACCATGTGTATGTACAGAAACACGTGAGCAGATAATATGAAAATATTCCAGACTTTTTTGGGGGGATCATCAAAGTGTTTAGGACTGAAAATTGTGTCATTATTATTATTACCAAAATACATGTACAATTGTGTCATTGTCTTCATCGTAAAATGCTGCATATGGAATCAGGACACAATTAATACTTCCGGTTCAGTACCCACGAATGTAGTCCGAGTCTATTTTTAGATCATTTTTTCATCTCTCATTTTGGTGGTGATGTATGCATTAGATTTAGTCATTCTTAGTATTAATTTAAAGGAAATTGGTTATTGTTTAGAATATGAGCATTGTAGTGTGGTTGTCTGTGTGTATTTTGGTGACAGTGCACAGTGAGTAATGAGGCATTGGTGCTGATCCGGAAGTGAAATCTGTGACTCACTGCACGTTGCTTTGTTTACAGTCAAGCCATTCACAAGAATGCCGGTTAACCTATGACAAGAACTTCAGCGTGAGTTCATCTTTGAAGATACCTATGACAAGAACTTCAGCGTGAGTTCATCTTTGAAGATACTTTACAGCAACATATGATTTATTAGGATTTGGACACAGTGGAAAGTTCAGTACTGACAAACAAATGTAGAGACTATATAGGAAAATTAATTGTGGTCTGAGGCCATATGGCCAGTATAGACCTTCCTACCTTTTTATAGAAGCGATAACCAATAGGGGGAGACTACTCTCAGTAGCAAATATTTCCAGGCGCCGTTTTTCAGGGCATAATTTTATGCGTCAACAACACCCACACTCTTTTACCTTCTCTTGTATCAAAACTTGTGATTAGATGGAAAAAATAACTACCAATGGTGAAACTAGAGACATGACTCTAAATAAACCTTTGATCCATTCTTGATTCTGAGGCAGAGTGATTATTTTCTCACATGAGCAAAATATTCCGAAAATTATAAAATTAGTTATATGCAGGGTATATTGACGAATCATATATTATTTTAATGTGTAGTATATAAATTAAGATAATTGGATGAAAATTTAATTGATTTTAGGGAAAAAGCAGTAATTAGTAGAATCTTTCATGTTGGGTGATCAGCGACAAAACCGGAAATGCGTATTTCAATATGGCTGCACCCATGTAAACCACACGTTGTGTTTCTCTCCTTTCTCTTCTATCAGAGTTGTCTCCTTATTTTGCCTATAATTTCATTCTGATATTTTAATTGGCTGATTGATATATATCTCAAAACTACAATTATTTGATCAAATTAAATAAAATATCAGTATGAACATGCTAATAATTTGCAAGAAAAATAATCGCAATTCTATACCATCAGAACGCAAATGTCACATAATGTAATACAGTCTGAAGTCTACCTGACCAGCATCTAAGTGTCATCAGTAAATAAAAGTTAATAATATTATTTTTAACTAGTTTTAATCCAGAGATAGAAGAATGTTTGAAAAATTATTTCAGTAATGCAGGAATTGCAAAAAATTATATCTTTTTCTGTTTATAAATGTTTACTTACTTCACATGTTCAATAAAAAAATTAAAGTGTTTTATGTTTGTTTATATTATGGGTATAATTATTTCCAGTATTTATATGTTACCTAGGCATTCAATGCAAGAAATTTACCAAGAAACTAAAAAATGTGCTTTTATTCTTATGATATCTGGATAACGCTGATATTAATCTCTGGATAATACTAAAATGAAATTCTTTTTTTTTTTTGGATAAAACTGAAATTAATCTCTTTTCTGCAGGATAATACTGAAATGAAAATCTTTTTGAAAGAAAAGAGTCAGCAATTAATGTTTGCTGTGTGTGAGTAATAAAGCCAAATAGTACATAATAAAATGTTATTTGTTTGTTATGTACCTTGAAAGGGGGGGGGGCAGGAATCTAAGTTTTAAAAATCTTGGGATTGTGATTCAAAATATTTTTTTTACTTAAATAACTGAAAGGAATGATGGTAAGTCAAAGAAGAAAAAAAATCCACATGCAAACAGATTTTAGTGGAAGATATTTAACACTGATCTGAATTTTGGAACAAGAAATTTTAAGTGGTTTTGAAAAACGTCCTAGATGAAAACATTGAAAAGTTGCCAAAATCAAACAGAAAGTCATACTACCCAAAATACTTCATTTTTGTCATTCTACCTTGTGAAAGTTTGCAAGGTGCAAAGTGTTTTTTTCAGTAGTTAAAATTTTTTAAAATCACTAGCTATCCTAGTCCTACAATGTAAGACGTCCACCCTGATATTTATGATGTTTTGGATGCGATAATGTAAGACGTCCATCCTGATATGTATGGTGTTTGGGTGCTACCAAACATCATAAATATCAGGGTGGACGTCTTACATTGTAGGACTATGGTTATCCCTATTTATAGGAACTACCGTAGTCAAGGTTGTTCAGGACAAAATTCCATTTTATTTGCAAACAGTATGTGCAGAAAAACAGCTCATCTTCAATTTGTCAAAGTTTAATACAAAATCCACTTCTTCATGCCACTAAATGGATTATTCATGTAAGCTAGGTCTTATTTCGGGATGAAATGACAACACTCGCTTGTTAGTTGTGCGATTGATCGCAGATGAAATAGTACGAGATAAACCTAAAACAATACAAAGCATATACTTAATTTACAAGACAAATACAATACAGCATATACAGTATATAACCGACACAAATACAATACACAATACACAACCCACGCGCTAACATTTATAATTTTATCACAAAAAATACAAATAATACCTTACCAGACTCGAAGAGTATAATTATTTCTAATTATATTCAATCTCTTGTCTTTCACTTGCGTGAAAGACAAGTGCTTTAATTATTCACGAATAATTCTGCTTAGATGTTGTCCGTCTAAGAACCAGAGTAAGAATGCCAGAAGATTTTGTTAGTGTGGCGTACGCCCACTGGCCTAGCCGGTCAGGTGGTTTTCGGTCTCAGGTTGAACGCCTCAGCGGTTGCTGGCGTAAATCATCCTGTGGCGTCGGTGGGCTTAGGATCAATCTCACAGACTGGCGGTCCGGGTCTCCCTGTAACATGGTCGGGCTTCGAACTGACCTTTCGGCAGATATCTCTGGGGACTGAACTGAGTACTCTCATGCGAGACATGAGAGGAAGTAGAAAATGACTCGTGGGTTCACTTAAACTACTGCCATATTGCCTAGACCTACTGGTTTGAAAGTTTACGCTTTCAAGAGGCTGGCTAATATGGGGATCGATAATAGATGGTGATCTACTATCAGGGGCAGTTCGTGTAGAGTGTTCACGGAATTGAACATTCTCCTTCCCGGCCCAACCGGGTCGTCTGTGTGGTATCACATACCGGTCGGTGTCCGAGTCGGAACTCGAAGATTCAGAGCTCGACTTTAAAGGGGTGACTTTTGGTACACCCAGTTTCTTCTGAACCGGTTTCATGGGGACTGGATCACAAGGAAGGTAGTCAAAGGGCAAAAGCATATTACGATGCAATGTGCGCATGGATTTCGAACCATCGACCCTCCTTACCTTGTACACGGGTATATCTAAATTCGGGATTGATATCACCTGATATACATCCTTGGACCACTTGTCGGCTAATTTCTGTTTCCCTTTTAGTCCAACATTACGCACTAAGACTCGGTCCCCTACTTCAAGTTTGAACTCTCGGACCTTTTTATCATACCGGGCCTTGTTCTTAGCATGGCTATTGCTCGACTCCCTCGCCGCGGCCGTGTAAGCAAATTGGAGACGGTCTTTCAGTTTTTCCGCGTATGTGTGAGGCTCTGCAGCAGCCTCGCCACTATCTGGTGTAGTGCCCAGATAGGCGTCGACCGAAAGCCGGGGGTGCCACCCAAACATAAGAAAATGGTGCGAAAATCCGTTGGAATCATTCTTGGTAGCATTATATGCATGTACAATTGGAGCAATGTAAGATTTCCAATCTTGTTTTTGCTCTTCCTCCAATGTCCCTAGCATTTTTAAGAGCGTTTGATTGAAACGTTCGCAGGCACCATTCCCCTGTGGGTGAAACGGGGAGGAGCGAGACTTCTGTATGTTCGCTAATTTGCATAGCTCCTTTATAACTCCACCCTCGAAATTACGTCCCTGGTCGCTGTGAAGCCTTTCTGGGAAACTGTAATATCGAAAGAAGTATTTATAAAGGGCTTTAGCGGTAGTCTGAGCTGTCTGGTTGCGGCAAGGAAATGATCAGTTATCACCAAGATATTCTCAAACCCTCCCTTAGATCGCTCAAGAGACAAAAAATCTATGCAGACGAGCTCCATCGGGCGAGTGGTGTAAATTGGGGTTAATTTGACCATTGCCCTAACCGGGGTCTTTCTACGTATGCACCGTTCGCAAGACTCCACCTTACGATTCACGTCCTTCTCCAGACCCGGCCAATACAATCTTTGCCTAGCTAACCAGAGTGTTTTCCCCTTGCCCTGATGACCCATATCGTTGTGGATACCTTTCAAGGCTAGGCTCCGGTATGACTCTGGGATCACGAGATGTTTGATCGATTGACCATCAAGAGAAGTGGTCCTGTAGAGAACGCCGTCTTCAACTACAAGGCGGTTCCATTCGCGGAGAAATTGTTGCACAGACGCATTTTCTCTCCGGAGATCCTCCTCCCTGGGCCGAAAACGCTTACTCTTGAGGTCAATAACTTTCGCTAGAGTTTTATCAGTCAACTGTTCTGTCCCACTTGATGTTATTAAAATGTTTAGATGGAAACACCTCATCGGCCGAATGAGGCGCCGAATCATCTGAAATACTCCCTATCAAGGACACCGAGACAGTGGCTGCATGGCAAATGGCTTCTACCACGTCTGGGAACATTTGTGGTAAACGCGAGAGACTGCCGGCTTCAACGTTATTTTTGCCAGCTCTATACTTGATGGAAAAATTGTAGTTTGCTAGAGCCGCAACCCATCTATGCCCTGTAGCGTCGAGTTTTGCCGTTGAAAGGACGTATGTTAACGGGTTGCTGTCTGTGACCACCTCGAATGATGAACCTAAGAGATAGTCATGGAATTTATCTATCACAGCCCATTTCAACGCCAAAAATTCGAGTTTGTGATCTGGATAGCGCCGTTCACTGGGTCTCAATCCACGACTCGCGTAGGCAATGACTCTTTTCACATCATCTTGCTCTTGATATAGGACCGCGCCTAAACCAGAGCCACTAGCATCCGTATGCACGATAAATGGTTTAGTATAGTCGGCAAATGCTAAGATGGGGGTAGTGGTCAACTTGTTTATGAGAGTTGCAAAGGCGGTTTCTTGGGCAGTGCCCCAAGTCCAAGGAGCTGTTGATTTGTCTTTGGACTTATTCTTTCGAGACGCTTTGGTCGTGCCATGGCCCTCTAATAGAGCGTTTAATGGTTGTGCTATCTGCGAGAATTAAGGTTTTGAGACCATATTTGTGAGTAAACATAAACAAAATTTGGGTCAATTGGTGTTGTTGAAATTTTTAGTTTAAATTTCAGATATTTTTCTGTAAAATAGGCGAATAAAGTTGTTTCTCGATCATTTTTTTTCTTCCATTTTTATACGTCTAATTGCGCCTCATTGGTGAATTTGGGTCTTCCACAAACGCTAAACTAAACCCACAGTATCTGCCATACTATGTACGTGTATGTGCATGGGGTAAAATGTGTATGTTTAATAAATATTGGTATTTCAGCTTTCCACCCGGTTTTAAAAAAGCTACGATATTTGTTACATTACAAAGAGGATATTTGCTTGAAACGAGTGAATAACGGATATACTTCATCGGGTGGGTAAGTTTTTCACCCACGAGATGAAATATATCCGTTATTCACTCGGAGCAAGCAAATATTCTTTGTAATTTATGCTCAAGCGTATTGTCTAGCAATTTGTATAACACATTGAAGTAGCTGATTTCTTACTGCATCCCGCGCGATAATGTCAGCAGTTTACCGTTTATGTTCTGCTCTGTTTTGTATATATTTGCACATAAAATATCAGTAGTTACATAATGCTCCTTCCCAATTCAAGGTAAAATAGCAGATAAAAAGAAAATGAAAAAAAAAATTGTGTTTCTTGTTAGATTTGAACCCGGTTCGCCGCGATGCGAAGCGCCCATTTTTATCATTACACCACTCTAGCGTCTTAAGAACTATTTGAAATTCTTCCTTATCATGTTATCAATGTCTATTGACGGCCAGTGAAAAAATATCATATATTTTCACTGCAGTGAAATATCACAATTATTTCACTCGGAAAATCCATTATTTCACTGCCTAGCACAAAATAAATACTAATAAGTGAATTTCATGCCCCTCTAATCAGAGAGACACAATTATTTACATCCGACGCTCTCTCTCTCTCTCTCTCTCTCTCTCTCTCTCAGTAAGAAAAGCAAAACAAGGGTGATCGGTGCTATTTAATATCTCATTTTACAAAATTTTTAAGTTTAAAGGTGTAATGATACTGTCGAAAATGAAGACTAAGATTTTTTACTGGACAAGTTCTAAGATTCGTCCACACAGATAAGACTTTTGATTGGCCTCGACACCATTAAATCGGTTTTGGGTTGGACATTATAATGGAGATTTAGACCTGTTTAATTATGATCAGACCTCAAGTTCTTCCTGGAAACCAACACTACTTGCACGGGAAAGATTACAAGACAAGTGGGTCCAGAATACGGTATTTATCTCTAAAGTGGCGTAAATGACTTATTTCGGTTCTCAAGTAGAAAATGTATAGATTTTTTAACTGTCACATTACTTTCTCATACGGCAAGTATGTCAACCTGGGATTGATAAAACTACATGAATTGGGATACTTGTTTTATTTTATTTTATTGATCACACTTAGAGTCCTTATAATGTTCCACAATAAATCTATATCAGAATGGCTTTTTAAAAATTTTTGTTGTTGTTGTTGTTGTTGTTTTTTTTGTTTTGTTTTTTTTTGTTTTTTTTTTCGTCTGATAAGATATTGAATACAAAGCAGCAAAGAAGACTAGTCGTCGTATTTTAAGCAAAAAAAAAAAAACAAGAATAAGCTAAAAATACCAAACTCAGATAGTATACGCGGAGGACACCGACGTAATCGAAATTTTGAAGGCTAATAGAAGAGGATGCTGAACGTTCTATGAGTTTAATTTCATTCTAATCAAAGTTATGTGTGTGTGTGTGTGTGCGTGCGTACGTGTTGCCACGGCATTAAGGAAAAATTTTGTAAAAAGAACATCTTTCATTTCCAGGAACAAGGGACAAACACCAATATTTGTGGTGAATAAAAGAACCCGGAAGCCTCATAATCAATGATATCAGCTAACAAAATTAAGCAATGTTTCAAACGCACATAGGTTTTGATTTTATTAGTGACTATATTATTTTTGCAAGCGAACTTAAAACAGTTTCATGCTGCTATGTAAGTTAGATTTATTCATCATGGGTTACTAGGGTTTATTTCCAGTTATTTTTGAACAAATTAAAACCATATTTTATGCAACTTTATACCAGAAAGAAAAATTAAAATATGTAATGTCAGTTTACATTAAGTGAATAGTTTATGGATATACAGTATCAATGAGAAATACATGGAAAAGATGAAAAATGTGCATATCTTCTTAACACACGGTTTCCATAGCAACAAGCACGTGAACACAAAATTTATGTCAGAAATTAAATAAAACCACCTTATACTTGTAATATACATCACGCGAAAAAATTGGAGAGGGGGCAGAAAATGACCCTTTTTGAATATAGTCCTTTCACTTTACGTAGTTCAAATGCAAAAGCAGAGATAAATACTTCACTTAAATGTCTGTAAATATTGGACAACAGCCAATAAAATAATACTCTGTTTCCACAATTTTAAGATCACAGTATGGACAGAGTCTATCTTCATATTTTAATTTCTCGATGCGCCCTAAATTAACCTTAACATCAAGTACCCACCCCACACCCAATTTACTGAAAACATTTCTACAAATAAGCTTGTCTAAACAAAGCAAATAAGCTTGAGCAGATGAATCTAGCTTTACTATCCTGTATACTCTCAATCTGTCCATGCTATTCACCTCTGCATGCCAGTTTTTTTAAATATCTATATCTCCACATCTAGTAGTAGCCTTTTATTCAGAATATTAGTAAGAACGTTACTCATAACTGATAACAGACTTATTCCTCTGTAATTATCTGGATCAATTTGGTTACTTTTTTATAAAATGGAACAATTGTATCTATAAATCAGTCTTTAGGAAAGTATGAGACATTAAACATTGCATTAAATAAATCTGTAAGTAATGGTAAAACGTAATTTCCAGATGCTTTTACAAATTCACAACTTATGCCATCACATCCTGCTGTTTTCCTTGAATTCACATCATTTATGGCGTTTCGTGCCTTTTCTTTAGTAATACACGTGTCAAGATCATCACGTGTTGTATTATTCAAAGAATATGGTGTAACGAACGAGTCAAGGCTAGGAAGACTAAATACACCTTGAAAATGCTCAAACCATCTTACCTTGGAAATCTTTTGTTTGCCATGACATGATCTTGACCTAAGTAAATTCCCAAATGCTATAGAACCTTTATTTTCAAGTGCAGAAACTAGCCTATGTTGAAGTGTGGTTTCATATTGACCTCTCTTTTCTGAAGTTAACTTCCTGTATCTTTTTAAGGCTGTGATAAGTTTCCAAATTTCTGAGCAGATATATTAAGCCTACAATTTCTTGAAGCTTTCACCACCATTGTTTTAGCATTTTCACAATCCTTATCAAGCCAGTTACGTTCTTGTACTGACACATACATCTGAAAAAGGGAATTCTTAACAACTCTTTTCATACCAGATCTATCCGCAGTTGATTGAATGATTTCTTCTAAATAGTCCTCTGTCAAAGCTCCCATTATTAGTCTAATGCTCTATCAAAGCTCCCATTATTAGTCTAATGCTCTATCAAAGCTCCCATTATTAGTCTAATGCTTTATCAAAGCTCCCATTATTAGTCTAATGCTCTATCAAAGCTCCCATTATTAATCTAATGCTCTATCAAAGCTCCCATTAATCTAGTGCTCTATCAAAGCTCCCATTATTAGTCTAATACTCTATCAAAGCTCCCATTATTAGTCTAATGCTCTATCAAAGCTCCCATTATCAATCATTGCAAAATATTGAATATAACAGAAGGATAAAAAGAGGTCATGCTAGCATGAGGAAAACTGGGTTTCATATTGCTATGCCACTACTTTGCGAATCCTCCGATCAGCTGATTGTACTCGCACGACGAAGTTAAAAGTGCGCAGCTATTTTGAGATGACCCCTGAAGCATCAAAATACTAGTTACCCTTTCGCGTCTTTTGTACAACAATCCAAGATGGTCAAATAAAATTACCTACACAAACAGTCAAAGATTATATCCATATATTCGGGTAAGTTTGTCATTACAGACGATATCTCCTATTATTGTATGAATTTTGGTGATTTGAATAACGGCGTTGTGTATGTATTCCAGTCGCGAGGTCATGTTCCCAAGGCAAGGTCTTTTTCGGATTGGTCGATCGATTGGAATGCTCAGCAATCCATGCTTTGTTTACCAGAAGACTTACATGTGCCTGGCTTGCATATAAACAGATTCGGCGTTCAAATTGTTGGACGTGTAAAGATTGAGCTCGCAAAGTAAAGGCTGTAGAGTAAAATCAAAACTTTCCGGATAATGAGAGAGGTATTAGATCAAAAAATTTGAAAAGGAAATTTCATCTACGAAATTTTGATGCACAAAATTTCGTATTATATAAATTTTAGAACCAAGAATTTTAATTACAAATTTCTCATTACATATGTAGACTAACGTTGTCGGTAAATTTCTGGTTTAAATATTGGAACATACAATTAAACAAATTATTTCAAAGTATAAAATATCGCCACATTATTAACTGTTTACAAATAGCTTCAGTCTTTGTATTAAATAGGAATTTATGAACTAACTCTTGAAATAGTGGAGAAAAAGCCTGATATGTTGGAATTATATTTCTGTGTTTATGACTGAATTTGCATATTGCAAAAGATAATACTTCTCTTCATTATCCTGGCAAAATAAATAAAAGAAGATATTGAATTAATTTGTCATGATTTGTTTTATTTTCTGAATATATATTTTTTTCCCCATGCCTAGAGTCAGTCCCCCCCCCCCCCCCCTGCAGCTTCAAGGACTGGGAAATCTGAAAATCCTGACGAATTTTAAATACCAGCGAGGTTAAAATACTCATGTGACCATATAAATTTGTACTGTTTTGACTTACTATCATTCTCTTAATTTTCTTCCTCTGGACTACAGTTGACATTAAGATTTGGACTATGATTTAATGACATGTGTGTTGAATGTAACTTCTCGATGACATCATATTATTTGATTACCTCAAACAATATAATGTCTATCAGAAAATAAGCACTGCAACTAGCTGAATTATTACAATATCATGTATGGGATCCAATGAGTATGTCCATTCCAGACCTTACATTAACTAATCTAAGTTCAGTGGCTTTGCAAAGATCTAAAAGAGCATATCCAGGTTGATTTTTTATTCCCTTGTATCCATATTTGACCTACTTGAGGTACATTGTCAGCAACATAATCAACATTCTCAAGCAACTGGAAAGTTTTATCAAAGAGTATCTAGTCATTTTCCAGTGCTGTATAATCATTAAAATCTCATCCTAACAAGAAATGAAAGTCTAGATCCTGAGATTAAAAACATTCAATGTCATGTTCAACTATACATAAAGTATCTTCTTCCGAGTCCAGAGATTACGCAGCAGACGTATAATATATTAAACCTAGTATAACATTGTAATGAATACCAAAATTTACACTAATAAGCATTAGCCACAAAACATTACTAGATGTACCAGATCAAACTTAAACTTTCAATAAATCTGCTACAGGACTTTTATCAAAGCATATTATTCAAGCAGAATTCATAATAGCATTAAATCAATAAATCTAGGTCTTACACATGGAAATATGTTTTACCCCACTATGCTAAACTGATGAACACTATCTGCCTAAGTCTCAAGAGAAATCATACCGTGTAACATAATGATACAAATCACACTTATCTATGCATTAAGTGTTTCCAGCTAACTTTTCCCAGTCCTGATATGTTCTATGTAAATAATTTCCATCCAGGTGAGTCTACACCAATAACACAATTATCGACTAAACTGATGCAAGTATTAGTTCCACTAAGCAAAAGGTATACAAGGACTCGGCCTGATTCCTATACGAGAGCTAGAATTGGTTCCTTTCGTGTCGCATCGCAGACATACACTGTACCACATACAACATTACTGTCATATTGCAAATATCCCATCTTGTTCTCTCTCGTGATGTCCTTTAAAAAGGATTTTATCTTTTTTTTAAAATGTTCACTCTCTCTCATTCTGTCTGTCTGTATGTATGTCTGTTTCTCTGGAAAATGTTCAGAGACGTCGATTTGGTGAGCCCTGGCAAGTTCTCCATTCTCAGCAGCTTCTATTCCTTATGTGTACCTTCTCACTTTTCTCCTTTGCCTATGCTTTTCTAGAATCATTGTTTTGTCATTATGACGTATACATTTCATAATTGTTGGTGATGGTCAGGATTTTACATTGAGCCTATGGACCCTTTCCACTAAAATATTTGTATCATCCATCTTCAGATCATCACGAATATACATTCAATATTTTTCTTTTCAGTTTCTTCCGATGTCTCTCTACCTGATTCTTAAAATCCAGGTCCATAAAATATTACATTTTCTCTGTGAGATTGAACTTCCTATCTCTCTATGTTCTCCTGAGTGTCTCTCACTTTTTTGTCCAGTGTAACCACAACGTTCTTCAAGTCAGCAACAGTTTCATTTAATTCAGAATTTGCTTTCTTAAACCTCTTGTTGGTACGATGCAGTTCTTCCACTGAATAACTGATCTGTTTTTATTGGCTATTTGTTCATTGACCTCTTTTATTATCATCTGTTGTTTCTATCTGTCTAGAAAACCATCAATTAATCAATCTGCAGTATCTCGTTTCTGTGGTTACAGATTTGGCGAAAGGTTAGGTACATCCGAGTATCTGTTTTACATTAATTGTTATTCCTGTTCCTGACTTTCGTTGCACAACCAATCAGTACTAGGAACGTGCCTGTCGTTTTCCGAGACATTAATACTTTTCAACAGCCTCTGTGTATTTGTTCGGATACCATGGTTATTACTACTGATGATTCCTCTAACTCCTCTGCTTCCAAAGTCCTGGGTATGATTCAACATCACCACTAATTACAAGTATCAGGAACAAACAAACTTTTATGGCCAGAGACTTCCTGCCTGTTAAAATCCCATTTAACACATGTACACCACATATAACTGGTTGAGCAAAACACCCAGTCCTCAGTCTTCACTGAGTAATACTGATCTCCATTGTATCATACTATCTCCAGGGAGATAAACACTGCTCAGGCAAAATTGTTTACGTAAATCCTAATAACATCCTGCTACAGGCACCAGGTTACAGTGACCTAATTTATGTCTCCTCAAATGCCACCTTTTATTTAATTTTCACATGATAAGCTTAATTAGCTCAAGTAGCACCAATGCAACATGTCACAGACTGACTGTAGCCAAGATCATAATCTGGGGACATAAAGTTCAGTAGTCTAAATACAATGCTCCTGATTAGCTCATATCATCGTATACATCCAGTGGATCTTTCCCCGTTGAAGAGTATATAGTAAAATTGCACAGCTATAGCTGAAAAACACTTGATAATCCACGCAAGAGTTTATTATATCTGCAGTCTGGATATTCTTACTAACATCTCTTTATATAAACTCCGATAACGAAACGCATTTTAAATAAAAGAAAAAAATACAGTCTGCATTAGAATTATGTAGAACACCTGTTCTGAGAAAATAAACACAACTTACCCACATATGTAGCAAACAAAAATAACTACTGAATGAAACAAATTGGGTTGTTTGTAATCTCTTTCCACGAGACTTTAAAGTTAAAATAAGAAACAAAATATGACTTTGAAAAGTTTTGTAAACATTAAAAGCCACACTATTAAACTGTTTGATAAAAGGCTGGATGCCTACCGTCCATACATGCATATACAATCGGCATGCGTCTAACTTTGGTAGTCTTAGTTTGAAAGGTGTACGACTCAGCAGGATTCTAAAACGTGCGTACACTTGTTAATTTTTTTTTTTTTAGGGGGGAGGTAATAATGTACATCTTACCTAGCAATAGTTTATTTCTGTCTAACATTGTTTTCCAAATGCATTCTCCAAGGCAATGACTTTTAACCTTCCACTTGTGGATAGTAATCTAATGCCTGGTATAACCGTGTATAACCTGTAACTCGAATAATGCAGATTTAATAGCAGAAAACGGTTTTGTAATGTCAAACACAATTTCTTGTGCGAAGTTATCACAAGGCAAGAACTTTGGAATATTTCCTGCATACAGGTTTCATTTTTATTCAAACGACCACGCAGATTCGAAACACAATACATTATCCTTTTTTTCTGAAGAAAATTTCAATGCTCAGGATGCATCATTTTCACAATCATTAATGAGACAAAACACCACGCATGCTGATATCTGGTGCGACTGGGCTATGGAAAACATTCTGAAAACAAAATTATGATATTGGATAAAAATTTTGAAAATCCCCAAAACTCAACTGAAAATTGATTATCTCTCTTTTGTGAAAGAAAGATTAAGTTTCTATATCAGGAACGATGTTTGCGTTACAGAATAGACAGGTTTTGTAACAGGAGAGACTTTTATATTATTTTCATGGCTACGATGATAACGTCTTTTAACAATTAGAGTACATTTGAGGCATAATCTTTATTAAAATGTCTTTTCATTTTTCCCCTTAAGTATAGCAGAGTTATCACCGACATACATATAAATCAATTTTAGTATGCTATAGTAGAGACAACATGTAACAGGAAGGACTTTTGTGAATAGGAATTTAAACAAAATATCTTGTATTTCCATATACATTGGACTACAATGAAAAGAAGAAAGAAACATTCGAGTTCAAATTGAACGTCGACAAAGAAACTGAATGTTGTACGTTCTGCATGTTTCGAAAGAAAACTCATCCAAAATTAGATCTTTACTAGCAGTTGTTCATTACTAATTCTCAAATTTAATGGTCAACCTCAAAGTGTGAAGCCGTCCCATCAATGCTACTCGGCTAAGGAATGATGGCCAATACACAGTCATAGTCATACCAGTATTTATCTTTAATATTTTAGGCCAAAATAAACAATTTGCCTTTTTCCTGCCTACCCTATGCCTGCATTCTACAAATAAATCTTGCTCTCCAGCATATTTCAACAAATCCTGTAAAGGTCCATTTCTCCTACTCCACAATCACAAATATTCCGACACATTTAATTGGATCTGGTATTTCCTTCCAACTAGTATCTGATTCGTTCCCATCACTATCAGTAGTACGCATATGTTTTGTGTAATTCTCATCTATATCATTGACTTCTTCAATACCTTTCTCACGTTTCCCAAATTTCTGCTCCCTGTACTTGCCGGAGTTTCTCTTCTCATTCATACATACCCTTTGCTCTGTATTAGCCTTATTGTAACAGACCACACACTCTGCTCCCGACATCTTTTACCAGACTTTGCATTCTGTTCCACATCCTCTTCATCTAAACTACCATCTTTATCTAATTTGTTTCCGTCACCGGACATATCATCATGTCCTCTATGAACTTGTGTACCAGACCTGTCCTCCTCCATGTATCCTTCACGTGACCACTCAAACTGCCCTTCCTCCTGTTCTCCAGACTTATCCACATCCGTGCATCCTGCATTAGACCCCTCAACCTGTCCGATCTTCTTTCCACCAGACTTATCTTCATCTATGCATCCTTCGCCAGACCCCTCAACCTGTCCTTCCTTCTGTCCTCCATACTTATCCTCATCTATATATCCTTTCACAGACCCATCAACGTGTCATACCTCCTGTCCTCCAGATTTATCCTTATCCGTGTAGCCTTCTCTACATCCCTCAACATGTTCTACCTCATGTCCTACAGAATTATCCTCATCCATGTAGCATTCTCCGTACCTCTCAACCTGTCCCACTTCCTGTTCTCCAGACTTATCTCCATCCATGTATACTTCTCCAGACCCATCAGCCTGTCCTACTTGAACTTGTCCACCAGATCTACATGGGTCATCCTCACTCATACTTTCCTTATCAGACACAACACCATTACCTACCATTCATCTAACTTTCTATCTCTATTAATGGGTACTATTGGTACAAAATTATTGGGAAACCGGTGCTCGTTTTTCGTTTTACAATTTCTAGTGCTTGTCCACATTATATACACAGGATTTTGAACATAACTGTAACATTTAACCACGTCTATATTTGTCTTTTTTTCGCTTTGAATGTTCTGTAGTGAAGAAACATTTTGTACAAAGGAATTTTCATATTCCATAATGGGTGCACCAGGTGAATCAGGTGGTGTAAGATGTAAAAGGTAATTTTGATTTGCTCTTGTGTTTCGCTTTTAGATTCTTCATATTTTTGCAGATCTTTTTTCTCTTGCAGTCACTTCCTTTACATATTCATTTTCTTTTAAATATTCCTTATATTTCTTGTACCTTTCTCTTTCATTATGTAAATAGATCTGAAGTTTTCTGAAGTTATTGATCCCGCTCAGTCTATAGTTCGTCTGTGATTTCTGCATTTGGCATTGCCAAAGAAATAAAAATTCAAGATTAGATAAGATTTGTTGCAAGTAATCATTATTTATATAACAAAATGATGTATTTAATATAAAAGATTCAATTCATAATTGTTTGTTAATAAAACCGATTTCATCAAATCACATACATATGCCCTTGGAGAAAAATCAACGGAAACCATTGTGCTTGGCACGAATTCCAAATACTTTGCAAATAACGAAATATACAATCGACTTGTCCGTTCTGTAGCAATACCTTGATTCCATAATGTGATTAGTTTTACTGATGTTAATTGCTTAGATTCACAGCCAAGAAAACTCAAAGTTTTATACACAAATTCAGATTCTAGATAGAAAAGTCCATCCTGTAACACAACAATGTCTCTCCCATAACAAAGAAATGCATTTCCTTAGTAATGACTTAAAACCAGTTACTGCAAGTAGCATATAAGTATTCTTCACTTAATCTAAGTTTTGATGTGCATGATTATGTTACTAAAAGGCGAAACTTCTTTCATGGTTCTTAAGTATTTAAATGTCTAGGGGACAATGTCCTATCTATAACTAAAGAGGTCCTTCCTATAACAAAATTTCTTGTTAAGGTAGGGCACGTTTTTGGGAAGTGTCTTCAGGTAATGAATATCACGCACTTTCATTTACTTAACTACAAAAATAAAATAAAAATGGAACATATACTACATGTTGTAACTAACCTTAACAGTATTTTAATACTTGTTTTGTTTCTGCATATGAAGGCACATGTTTCCATCACAGGCAGAAAGTTCCAGTGGCACATGACGGGATGTAGGAACATTAGCCAGCAGAAAGAATCGTTCATCATTTCAACTTTTGTATACAAATGTTGCAGGATGTACTGTTTTTGAGTAGACAGGAACGAAATGATAAAAATCGTTAAGCTGACCAAACATGTTCACTCAACATTAATATGTACATATATACATACATATTATCTTTCTAGACATAAAACGGTACATAAAAAGCATTTTATTGAATGTGTTTCCATCTGAAATTTAAATCTGCACATAGTTAGGGACAATAAAAGTACAGATTTATTTATTTTGTGATAAAGATTAACATAAAAACTGTTTTTATTGTACAAAATTGAAATAATATGTGGCACACTTTGAATGACAGTATTAGATTTTAACATCATTTTCATTTTCTTTGCAATTTGCAAAGCATGGACAAAAATAGCAGCTTATTTTAAGATTGACTTGTATAGGTATTTTTTTCCTTTAGGTAACTTTTGATGCAGAGACAATACACAATAGCGGTCGTGGCGAGAAAAATGATTGTATGAAGAATTTCAGTAATGTAATCCACAGGCAACAGTTCAAAACAATTTTGAAAAATTCTTTCCTACAACCTGTATTTTATTCCCCACTGTTACCGATACAACCTGTATTTTTTTCCCCACTGTTACCGATACAACTGGTTTTTTTTTACACTGCACAATATCAAGAAACGTCATTATAAATTATATTATCCTATTTGAAAAAAGGAACACAGTATTGCGCTGTGAGAGGTAATATGATTGCAATTGTAACTGTCACTCCCCCCCCCTCCCCAACTCTGCACATAATTTCTAAAACTTGCTTTTCTTTCTCTGTTCGTTTCTTCCTTTTTTTCAGACCAGCCACATCAGGAATCTGCATTGGCGGCGACTTGTCTCACAAACGACTGAGATAACATTACATCCTGAGGATTGCAATCTTTGTCACAAGAAAAGGTATATGTCTTGTTCACCGGATACGCGTGGTCTTTAGAATGAAAAATAAATATTCAGTCATGAAATACATCAAAATTATTACCTGCTGGAAACTTCGCACTGAAAACAACATCGAAAGAAAGGGTTTCCTGGCGTTATCAACCCGTTTTTTTTCCAGGTGTCTTCTTTGTGTTTGTCTCATTAGATGTTGTACATTGTGGAGTGTTTCTTGGAATTCGCCAACGCGTGAGATTTCTGACAAAGGAAGAATAAATATTGTTTAGAAGGTGGCATGAATGAACAAGAACTTCGATTTGATAATTTATCTGTGAAAGAAAGAAGCGATTCAAACACACCATAGGTGGGCTTCGCATTGGATTTGCATTGATCTGATATTTTCAACGTGACCGCAAAATACATTTGATTCTTTTTTAACAGGTAAGTGGATATTTAAAGTTTTCTCATATTTCTATATTTCTATGCGTAAAACAACAACAACAAAAAAAAAAAAAAAAACAAAGGGCCTACCTGCATTTCCCAAAGTAAGATATATTCATGCAATACCATTCGTTCATATACAAGAAAATGTTTTCCTTTCTCTTTGCCTATACACACACTCAAAAAGCATATATATAAAGTTTGAACAGGTGAACCTCATATTGACCAACGCGCAGAGGTGGTTAATATGATGGATTTACTGATTCATAACACTTTAAACTTTTTGACCAAACAATGGTCAATAATTGTTTTATTACAAAAGCTTTAAATGTAACTTGTGTCTGAATAGAGAAAATGTCAGTTTAATTGCATGACGTCACAAAAATAGATCATGACATTGTTGTTCTTCACCATTACTGACTTAAAAATTGTCTATGCGCATGCCCAGTGTCCTTCAAATTAAATAACAATAAATCCCGCGAGAACTTGCAAGGTTTACTCGAGGGGGCAAACCTATAATCTGATCCCATGGCTAATGCAATTTTTTTAAATAAAGAATAGTCACACTCCGCAACGTATCAAAGCTATGTCTGTACAATGATGTTTTTATTTTAATTATAATAGGAAAACTTGATCCACTATATATCACAGATGAACAAGTTTTCGTTTTGTTGAAGGTATCTTTAACTAAGAAAGCTATGTTTAATGTTATTTGAGAGTTGTCAAAGATCTTAAGATCTTATTTTGATTATTTCTCTGCTCTTAGCAATGTGTACAAAATGGACACAAAGCTAAAATAACTACCAGATGTGACAGATTAAATACAAAAAAGTTAATTGTTATTATCTCAATTCATTTTACCAGGGGAGATTGGTATCTTGTCAGCTATGTTGAAAGTTTATTGCATGCATTTGAGGGGTGAGAGGCTAAGATAATTGCTTTATTATCCAGTACAATGCAAACATTAAATCCACAAGGTAGCGTGTCACTTTGTGAATGAACACGTGTAAGCTTTCTATTTGATCTTATAATCTTACAGTCTTGTCATTTTCATGACTTTATACATTTCTATTTTTCATTTGTTTGTGCATTATATATTTCGTAATTCTTTTAGTTGCAATTTTTCTACTACATTCATGACTTCATTCATTCTTGTGTTTATTCTCTTATTCGGTTCTTACGTCTGTTTGTTTGTTCACTTTTGTGCATTCATTTTTGAAATTCATATTAATTTAAAGAATGACTTGTGAAATCGCAGATTCAATTAATTAGTTCATTTGTGGCAGTCTAAGTTAAAATTGTTAAGAAAAAAGCAATCATCAGAAAAATCTTAATGCACAGAAGGATCCCTAAATTGATACTTCCTTCGTGATAAAGGAATTGCTGAAGAATTTATCTTAAAAAATTATGCTCAATGAATTAGAGACACTGACACTTTTTTAAAATAAAAAGCAATTCTGCCTATAAGTGCTCTCTCTCTCTCTCTCTTTCTGCACAATAAACAAAGTTTACCTGGCCAATCATATCTCTTATTCGTCACGAAGAAAACGACATAGACGTTTGTCTGAATTTTTTTTTCTAAAAAAGAATTACAATTCATAACCAAAAATAATTTCTCGCAGTGAATTACACAGGAGGTAGTCAAGACTGTTTAGGAGGCTATAAAACGGTTGACAGATTCATTATATTTTAAAATTGTCTTATAGGATTAATATAACAATCATTGTTCCTCTTGAAGATTAATATAACAATCATTGTTCCCCTTGAAGATTAATATAACAATCATTGTTCCCCTTGAAGATTAATATTCTGGTGCAGTTTATGGTCGCTCTCCTAATACAAATGCAGTAAGTTTGATTGACTATTCCCTAGAAAATTAGCTTATCTCAGTTTTGAAAACGTTTTCAGAGATAAATTTTGGATAGTTATTGTATGAGTAGTTGTGCAAAAGCAGTCTAAATGAAGTTGAAAGTTTTACCATAAGGTAAAAGTGCGAGAAATTCTCACTTTTTCGTCTATTTATACGCATATATTAGAAACTGATAAATCATATTTAACCTACATGTCACCTATATCATGGCCGTTGCAATTTGTAAAGGGAAATGCCATACATTTTATAACGAGCGGAAAATTAGGCCATAAAATATAGTTATACCAGCCGGTCCGTCTTATCGTAAAGAACCTTCGGCCTAAATACACAATTTGTCCCCTATACAGTCAGCCTAATTTATCTCCGACTCCTTTTATAGCTTCTGTTTCATGTTTCTAAATTGTAGGACTAAAGGGAAATGCATGAAATGTTTCGATCCTATTAGTGCACAACAAAGAAAGCGAGTTTTGAAAAGATAACCATTTTGACACCCCCGAGTAGGAGCTAAAGAGTTAACGCCACATATGAGATGATATATAATGCCGAGTAAATAGTCCTTGCAAATTTACACTGTATATGGAGATTGCAGCCTAGTTTCAGAGTCATATAACATAAGGCAAATACATCTCTCTCTCTCTCTCTCTCTCTCTCTCTCTCTCTCTCTCTCTCTCTCTCTCTCTCTCTCTGGCACCATCGCGATATCTCCATGTTGAGATTCGAGTGTTTGATTCAGAGACAAAATGCCTGCATCTAAGGCAAGCAGGGATGATCGTTGGTATGACACTAAGTCCGAGTTCTAATGACCGGAGTTCTAATGACTGGAGAGTTGAGAACTAATTTATGTTTTGAAAGCATGTATGCATGTATGTGCACAAAGTAGATGGATGAATGAATATGTTTTGGACGGATGGAGAAAAAGATGAACATAAGAATATAAGGCTATATCTAACGATCAGTCCTAGTGTATCCTTCAGCCTGTTGGATATGGTCGTAATCTGTACTGAAGCGATTAAATGTATTTTGAAAGTATTCAGACTGTGGTGCGAGAACCATGATGGTTGTTCAGTTATATTCCAGTCATATATATGCATGATATGGTATTGTTCTGGGTCAAACTCGCGATTCTAGTGATTATATATTGCCTTTGAGTATCATTCTGCCTTCCATTTCACAGGTGTGTGAAAGGGGTGAGACTGAGAACACATACACTTGTGTGAATTATCTGAGGGTTATTTCCTCTTAACAATACTTAGGTTATCATAAATCAAATAGAGCAAGTATGTAAGTATGTGCACGTGTACAGAAGACTGGCTAAAATGATAGCTGTTAGACAAAACAAAAAAGCAACAAAAAAACAACAAAAAAACAAACAAACAAGAAAACAAAAGAAAAGTAAAGTAATTGAAATGATCATCAATTAGTGTCAAGGAAGATATTACAAATCCTACAAAATATTTGGCAGAGGTGTTGATGAGAAGGAATCATGCGTAACTTTAGGTCGAACTTCCTCTGTCTTGGAATTTGTTTTATTATTTGACTAGTACTGTCCATTTTCATGACAGTGCGTGACGCTCATGGATCATGTGTGGAGAAATCTAAAATTTACCAGAGACATATCTCTCTATCCTCAAATTTGTCTTTACATACTTCTGAAATCTTTCAAGTGAAAATTTTGTGTATGCTACAATCGATATCATTCAACATCACATTGCAAACAGACGCAAATGAGCGCTTGAATCACTCAGCCAAAAAACTGCCCATGTGCACACGCCACGTGAAGTCATCTCGTCATCACAATGGCGTATTACATCACCTCATTTAATTTTGTTGTTGTTGTTGTTGTTGTTGTTTGTTTTTGTTACCAGATTCTTGTTTCGCGAAGATCTCTCTAAGCCACTTGAGAGGTCTGGTTGAACAAGACAAAGCTCATTGTATTCTATATTAGGCTTATGGTTGCTTACTTCCATTCCAGCGTTATAGTTCATGCTGGTTATTGCATTCCATATTAGGATTTAAAGAACTGCAAAACCTAATATGGAATGTATTGAGTCGAATGAACTGTGACGCACGATTGAAAGCAAATAACCTTTCGGCGCGAGATACAAAATTTCAATATAAACTAGGAAACTTTTCTTACGTACCTGCTAAACTAGTATCACTACATTAATTTAACCAATCAGCTTCAATTGCATCGTATAGTAGTCCAACGAGAAAACCATCAACAGGGGTGTACTGGGTAAGCAACTCTGCCCTGGACTTATCTGCCAGGACAGGCCCGGGGTTTTGCTCACACCAGTAAAACACCGGTAAAAACGGATTTTTTTGACGGCCCACCGGCCCACTGATGCGGCGGTCTGCCGGGACAGGCCCGGGGTTTGGCTCACACCAGTAAAACACAGGTAAAAACGGATTTTTTTTGACGGCCCATCGGCCCACCGATGCGGCGGCCCACCGGGATTTGTCCCGGTATGCCCAATGGTCAGTACACCACTGACCATCAATATTATTCTCCTGGTTTCTCCTGGAGATTTTCTAAGCAGTGAAGAATGTTACCTGCATTTAGTTGGAAGCGGCATTAAAGCCTAAGCATGAGTTCAGCCTATTGGCTTTTTCATAGACTGACGAAGCAAATAGTGTGATTCGGCAGGTCCACTTAAGTTTCCAGTTATTTGATTCAAATGCAACCATTTTCAGAAAATGCAACATATTCTATGCCGTGTTTTGTCTGTGATATGTCCAAGTTAATGTCTAACATCAGTACTACTGATAGTCTTGGTGCATCTGAATATATAAAAATTGGAGACAAAACAAAGGAAATATATAAGTAACCTAATTGGTGTAGTGATACCTTGAATAGCATAAAAGAGGAAAATCCATGATGAACATACCGTTGTGGTAACTAAATGCATTCATAGCTACGTTTATACATATAAAGTAAATAAGCAAATAAATCAGTTATTGAGAGCGTATTTGAAGAATCCGTTGCTGAAAAAAACAATTAAAAAAAATTATAATTCTGGGAAGCACTGGACGACGACTAGACTTCTTTCTTACAAATGAACTCTTACCATACACGTCTGTATGTCACCTGGTTTCGTAGCTTTTAATTTATTTTAAACATCACTCGGATACAAACAAACTTGATTGCATACGTGCTACATTAAAGTGTTTTTCGTCACCCTCGGAATACTGTTATAGTGGGAATAGGGCACACGAAGGTGGTTTGATGCTTCTAATTTGATGAAACCATACTAATTTGTTCAGGTACTGGCACCAAAACTAGATTAATACTTATTTTGTCTTGACAATAATTATGAATTCAAACATTTTGTGACCATTTTCTTTAGAACATAGTTTGATTGGCCCATTCAAACTGTTACAAAAAACTATAAAAAGGCATTCATTGGGGCTCATTGTCTGGTCAGTCTTGACGAATATACAACAATTTTGGCTCTTAATGTATCCGATTCTAAATATCACTATCCTCAACAGTTTCAGTTTTTTCTAACAATTGGAGATGAACATACAAACGAGTTTATGACACCCTTGTTTTTACTCCAAAGTGTGTATTTCCATGTTAATGCAACTAATATCATTGCAGTTTTGTATATTTCTGGAAATCGACTGTCAATCACAAATTTTCTCATATTTTACCCCCAGGACCTACTATTTTCTTATTGTTTTTTTCGGGCGGGTGGATGGAAGAGGGAGTAGGATGGTGGAATTTAAAATAAAATAATAATTTCCTGTTACCATATAGCTTAAAAAAATGAACTTGCTCTGATTTGTAGAAAAAATAAATAAATTCTGTCCGTAAAATTAGTTTGCACAAAAATTATCTTCAGATAAAGCAAAAAAGATGCTGGTTGGAAAGACCCCCTCCCCCTCGCTAAGGAATATTATCTTGTCGGTCGCTTAGGTGCACACATGCTTTAAGCCTTCTTCAGATCCATCCCCTTGAGGGAACAGAAGTACCATTTTAAACATAGGTGTAAGGGGGCATGATCTTACTTCAAAAAAAAAAAAAAACCTAAATGGAGATGCGGGAATTTTGGCCCTCAAATTTTACAATTTGATATTTTACAATTTTAATATCTAAAAGTTTACTAAAATTGAATAGCACTAGAATTTACAAATGAAATAATTCTTTTATTGTAGACATATATTTTAATTAGTTCAAACATTTAAAGGAAGTTTTTAATTAATACGGCAAGTGAGTCCCTACGTTTGAACCTTACATTTATCAGCAAACGTCTTCACATGCCACTCCACTTAGACCGCAGTCTTGTAAGATAAATTGTACTCAGGAGCACACTACATCGGAGAAAATGTATTATACATACAAATTTATTCCACTAGTGTTTTTGATGGACATTATAACATTGTATTATACATAAAAATTCATTCCACTAATGTTTGGTGGACATTATAATATTGTATTATACATACAATTTCATTCCAATAGTGTTTTTGATGGACATTATAACATTGTATTATACATAAAAATTCATTCCACTAGTGTTTTTGGTGGACATTTTGAAGTTGTATTATACATACAAATTCATTCCACTAGTGTTTGATGGACATTATAATATTGTATTATACATAAAAATTCATTGCACTAGTGTTTGATGGACATTATAATATTGTATTATACATACAAAGTCATTCCACTAGTGTTTGATGGACATTATAATATTGTATTATACATAAAAATTCATTGCACTAGTGTTTGATGGACATTATAATATTGTATTATACATACAAAGTCATTCCACTAGTGTTTGATGGACATTATAATATTGTATTATACATAAAAATTCATTGCACTAGTGTTTGATGGACATTATAATATTGTATTATACATACAAAGTCATTCCACTAGTGTTTGATGGACATTATAACATTGTATTGTACATACAAATTAATTCCACTAGTGTTTGATGGACATCAACATTGCGTAGGGGCTTAAAACTTTGTATCAGTTATTCGGGTGATTTACGAATTACATTTATGAGTGGTTGTAAGTTAAATATTCTACAAACCAAAAAACGACGACGTTGTCAACAATTGGTAAAACAAAGAAAATGTATAAATGTTTAATGTAGTATATAGCATTGTCCAATGTAGTTCCTATATATATGTTAGCATCATTTACATGAACTATATTTACATATGCGTATTTACTTTAATTCTTCAACCATTTTTTAATATTCTCTATTAAAACAAAACTAGTCTGATCTTTCTTTGTTCCGATTTTAGGTGAATCAGTTAAATTATACTCAACAAATATATTACATTTGCAATTTTCAAAACAACACTTAAATCTTTACAAGATTCCTTATTACCTCTGAATTAACAATGAGTATTTATAATAATGAACTGTATCAACTACTTTACTTAAAATAACTGAGTTTTCTGATATTCTCTTTAGATTGCATGTTTGCTGTATATTCATTTTCAAAGGTGGGCCTTCAAATGCAGTGTCGATGCGGAATAAATACTGGATAATCATGAATCAAATTCATCAACGTAAAACACCTTAATTTAAGAAATAATTCAGGTATACCTACCATGGAGTCTACGTCACTAACATCTTAGCATATGACATAACATTGATATCTATCTCTCCCAGCTTTACCATTAACATGAAATAAACCATTAGATTTGGACATAGAAATCACGTGATGATCATAGTTGTTGGTTTGATTATCTTGTGATAATTGACAAAAAGGCAATCCTAATTCTACTAAATTAACTTCATTAAACAATTGCTTTTATATTTCCTTAGATTCAGTAAGTTGACCAATCCTTGCTTTAAAATGACAACACAATATTATGAAAGTATTATCAATTATACAATTTTAAATATTTTTTCAGTAGGGTAAAATAATTGAACTAATCCATATTTAGATTCCTCAAGAGTATATATATATATATATATATATATATATATATATATATAGATATATATATATATATATATATATATATATATATATCTGTGTGTGTGTGTGTATGTATGTGTGATGCAAAGAGTAAACTGACCAATATATTTCTTATGAAGATAAGCCATATAAATTCATTAATTCTAAATTTGACAAGCACTTATTGAGTGCTGTTAATTCGTAGTACACACCACGTGTTGCTCTTAATATGACGCCAAAGGTAGGTTTATCATGATAGAAAATAACAGTACAGAACAGAACAAAACTTTGTATCAGGTCATAATTGACATATGAAGATAATAGAAAAATACAGATCTTACACAAATAAAAATGTCGTACATACGAGTATACAAATATTGTCCAAATTTAGTTTCAGTGCAATAAATCTTTTTTAAGGTATAGCAGATTTTGTATGGATCATAGGTATTCGTTTGGTTGTGAATATATAACGTTACAATTATCTTGGTATCCAGGTACACCTGTAGACAAAGGCAAAAAAAAAACAAACATGCATAGACATGCAGAAACACACTTATAATGACGCAACATTAACGGAAACATGTAAAGTTACACTAAGTAATAATGCGCGATTCAGTCGTAACACAGATATCTCCGATAATCGATAAACGGGAAGGGTAAACACCACGGCAGCATAACAAGGTTCGTGTGTTTAGTGTAATTTACTTCTATTTATTTCTTCTGTCACAATTTCACTATCTTGTATTTACTCCGACTCCGGGTGTTTTGATAACATGCAATATATTACATACTCCAAACACATCAATCGGTTAATTTGAAGTGCTTTTCATGTTTACTCTGATCTTCCCTCAAAATTATGTAATGTTAATAGGTTAATGTCGATCGTTTGATCGAGAGAAAGAGGGAGCAAAAAAAGGTGGGGTTTTTTGTTGTTGTGATTTTTTTGTTTTTGTTTTTTTGTCTACGTAGAAACGTAAACAATTGCCATTGGAAGTGCAGTGCGGATCCCGACAAATTCAAGAATCAAACCTGGGACCTAAAGTTTTACTTTCCAAATTAATTATGCAACGTTGTATCAGACCCTTTTATTAAATTTCTTATACTGGACTTGTTATAGAATCTAATTCGAGTTTAATTGAATCTTTTCTCTGCGTGTCCATTTTCCACACACACACACACACACACACACACACACACACACCAGTTTTCCTCGCAGATTTACGATTTATTTGCCTGTTGTGATTGGGCACGAAATGTACAGTGACATGTATAAAGATGACCTTCATAACTTGGCTTGTCCAAACTGGCCATTCATAAGGGCGATAAATGAAACAGTTTGAAAGTTTTCTTTTAGTTGGAAAGCAAGAATGATATACCCTCTTTCGCAAAATTTCATTTGATTCAGGATAACAATTGAAATTAAATAAAATTTATCAAATTGAAAACTGTGTACAGTTTATTTAAATTCTTAACGAAACGGGCGAAAACACATACATACCAAATGAAATCATATGACCAAACTGCACACTTACTGAGCGAATCAAATAACCAGACCGTACCAATTGGATTCACCAAACGGTACACCTACATCCCGCATCAGTTAATTGCAGAAGATGAAAAGAGAAAAGAAGTCACATTAAATGTCACGATGTTGAACGTGATATTAAAGGAGATTAACACAATTTTATATACGTTTAATGCACGCATGAATAAGATTGAATTTTACTGTACATTGTATCGAGCAAAATTTTATCGAGCAAAACAAAAAAAAAAAAAAAAAAGAGCAACGAGTTAGGAGGGAAAAACTGCCTTTTTCTCTGAAAAAGATTTATTTTTTATTATATTGTACATTACATGAAACTGTTCATCCTTAGATACGCTTGTGCAGTTGTCAACAATGCAAAATAATGATAGAAGATTGCAAAACATGTTTTACGAGCTAAAATGTATGCTTACCTTCAGCGTTCCCGCAAGCGATACCAACTATTCGAGTCGAAGTATATACAATACAGTGAATTTTATTGATGCTAATGAATTACATAGATAATGCAGAATTTAGACGTCGATTTTCAGGCAAATATTTTGAGGTAAAATTAAATAATGAAAGGTTGAAGTTACTCTTCACGTTTTAGTAATAGCAGTTTTGAATCTTAATCTTTATTTCTTATTATTTATATTTTCTGCGTGAAATCTGATGTTATAATTAAAAACTATAATCTCTCTGGCAAAGGTGCCAAATTACAGGCGGTGAATCAGTGAACAAACGTTTCAAGTTTTCGATCAAAAATGTTAATGTGATCATCTTCCCTGCGATCGCGAACTCGGCGAAAAGGAACCAGAAACATTGTTTTCTGTATAATGCTTCCTGAAACATTATTTAATGTAATTACTAGTATAATCAACTAAACTATATATATATATATATATATATATATATATATATATATATATATATATATATATATATATATATATATAAATCAGTCGTTCCTGTAGTTCCGTGCGCAAATTTCTCGCTGCCTGCCCTTTATGTCATTCATTGCCATAATTTGTCTTTAATGAGCAATGCTAAACAAATTCCTACATTGGTTAAGTTTTTCGTCACTGCTAAATTCAATGTTTCCTCGGCAGATGTGTCAAAATATACTGTACGTGAAGAATCAGCGTATTCATTTTCCATCGAAACTTTCATGTAATCATCAGTTTGCGACCGGGAAAGCGGGAGAAAGCGATCGTGGAATCTGAGGAGTAATTTAGTTATTTCGATCGGGAATACTATATAGAGAGGTTTTACATTCCTTCATGAAACCGCTTTCTTTTTTGTATCTCTGATAGATAATACAATATTTTGAGTGGACCTACCATAGTGAACCAGGCTGATGTTACTGCGCTTGGCCATGTCGTTTGGCAGTCTTTTCTTTTCGAGATTTTGTTCCTCAATGTCAAGCACATAAAAAAGGAATCTTCAAATCTTGTAAATATAAAGTGATCTAATGATTCTAAATGAAAACTCGTTTTTTAAGGGATAGAGAAATTGTGATGGTAATGAGCTCAGTCATTAACTTTCAATAGAGCAGCATGTTCATTCCTAACTGTACTTAATAGGTAATGACGTAGGAAGAACCTGTTTTAGATCATCTCACGCAATACATTGATTTGATGTTACATGTGGGGTATATAATATTCTAAGTTTAACACATAATGCTCGTCTTTATTAGCATCATGACATAATAACATAAATATCGTTTGCATCGCTCTTGACGTCAAACATAACAATGTCACATAGCAATATCATACAGTAATAAAATAACTGATAATATAAATCGGTGTAGGATATGAAAATTCCACTCGAAGGTCAGAGGTTTGCGTCAGACAAGAGACTTTGCCGAATGTTTGACGCAAAATTTTTAACCCTAGAGTGGAAATTTCGTATCTAACACCTATGTATAACGAAGGATTATTTGTCGTGCATTTCTGAAGGAAGAATTATTCTCCAAGTTAAAATGGAATATTGTGAATACAGGTATAATTTAACACAGCACTGAAAATATTATTAAATTATGACAGAACATACAATGTTTAAGAAAGTGTTATCTTCAAATGACGTTTAAATACCTATCATTATATATATTAACGGTGGCCGAAATAAATTGCATAAACGATAATACTTTAAAGAAATCAAATGAAGTACATTAATTGTGAAATTTAAATAATCTGACCTCTATGTTTATCTATTTAAAAAAATGAACCTCTTTTTCTAAGGAAGCAACACAAGCTACAATAGCACTGCCGATCAATGACAACGGTAACACGGGCTACAAGAGCACAGTCGACCCATGGCAAAAGAGCACAGTAGTGTCAGACAGTCTCTGGAAAATATTTACTGTAAAGAGCAATTACAATGCCGATCGTTGAGACAGTCACACGGGTTTCGCGAAGCGACAAATTTCCACATAATCCATTACAAATCAGAAGTCAATACAATAAGTTTTTAGAATTTCTCGCTTGATTATATGCTCTAAAAATTTACAATGAATGTCAAATCTTAGTTACATAGTTACAGGGAGTTCAAGATAAATACCTTGTATGTTATCGTCGTCAGAGGGGTGTCGATGTAAAGAATGCAATGAATTGTCTCCTACTCCGTACTGTCAGAAGACATGATTTTCTTGCTGAGTCATAAATCTACTTACCCTATAAAGTGTAATAAACCTGAGCAAAAACTTAAAGAAACACACGCATTAATATCGTGAAGACACTATAATGGTTTGCATTGCTGTGTAAAAATATCCATACCGACATGACTCAACAGTCTATAAAATGTTGAGATATTATGTGCTTCTTGTTTCTTCGTATCACTCAAATTAAGCAGAATCGAATAGGTTTCTTCGAAATTCATAATTATTTGTATTGTGTTGGCACATTAGCTGTATTAATTACTGATTAGTCTTTGAGTTTTGTATTATATCTAAATCTATTCAAGTGTTCAAGATGTGAAAAGGAAAACTAGTTAAAAACGTCCTTTGCAACTCCATCTAGTTCGGGAAAAATATGGATATCAATCTGTAATATTCTTTTAATGAACGTAAATGTGTTTATTAATTTACGAAATATCTTAAGGAGTCTTAATTGAAATAAAACTCATAGTAACAAAATTTTGCCTCTGTACAGCTTTTCTAATCAACTGAACCAGTCGAAGAGAAACAAATAATGAACAATGTTACAAAGATAACATTGAATGTTACGAGTGTATGTAAAAAATGCGTTGGTTTAATTATTTCAGATATAGTTTGCTGCAAAATACGTGATGCAGACGCAGCAAACGGTACAAACAAGCACAGTGGTTGTGGTGCAGGTATGTATTTCATTACAACGTCATTACAATTACATATGTCCATTGCAAATTATCCATGCATATGCAAGGTTATCTCCTGTTTGAAGAATGTCCATTGTCCGTATTGCAAATTAGCATAATGCTCAATTATTGTAAACAATGAGAGTGTCTTCAAATATATATTTGATTCTAATAATAAATCATCCAAATTAATTCATGACCTTGCTGATCTTATAATTATTTGATTCGAAAGTTTTTTGCAGTAGAAAGGAAAGAAAGAAAGAAAGATAGCAAATAAAAAAGAAGGAAGGAGAGATAGATATATAATATTATTATATGATATTTTAAAAATAGATTTATTCAAAAAGCGATAGGCATCGTCCATAGGCTTAACTCGGATATCTGAAATTATAAGTTTATATTTTACCTAAGTTTAGTGATCCGCCCAGTCTATTAGAACTGTGTGCCCGTTAATTAAGTATATGAATTGGCTCAGTTTCATGTAGCTGTCTTTTATATGCATTATAGATCTATACCTAATAAATATTCATATTTTTTCTGACAATTTCAGTATGATGTTCGCAAATGAACATTTTTACAGTTTGCTACCCTGGACACTCTATTACTTTCTGTATCAAGGCACTGCCAACATAACAATATTAGGTGGTGGTCAGTACACATTTATGTGAGGGGGGGGGGGGGAAGGGGCTACAATTACAAATTATATATTGCATGTAAATTCGATATCTTTTTAAATACCGTCACAAAGTCTGCCATACAATATCTTTAAAGGTACAAATACCTCCACCTGTACGCAAATAATTACACCCTACATAATTTTGGATCGGCAAGAAAAAAATCTTACCATTAGTAATATATGGAGATCTGAAGCAGAAAGTGGCACTATGGGGCATCAAGGGAATTTAATATCGGAATGGCACTTGGGGGCATAAATGGAATTTTATATCGGAATGGCACTTGCGGGCTTAAGGGGACATTAACATTACGCCTCCATGTTGAAGAAAGTTATGAGCATTAAGGAAAAAATAATGTTAAAACTACACTTGCTATCCAACACGAAGTTATCTAATGTTCAAAACCCCACATTTAATAAGCAACACGCCTCTTGTAGCGACCAATACCGAATGATCTACTATCCAACACCCAATTATCTACTTTATAACACCCAATTATCTACTTTATAACACCCAATTATCTACTATATAACACCCAATTATCTACTATATAACACCCAATTATCTACTATATAACACCCAATTATCTACTTTATAACACCCAATTATCTACTATATAACACCCAATTATCTACTATATAACACCCAATTATCTACTATCCAACACCCAATTATCTACTTTATAACACCCAATTATCTACTATATAACACCCAATTATCTACTATATAACACCCAATTATCTACTATATAACACCCAATTATCTACTATATAACACCCAATTATCTACTATATAACACCCAATTATCTACTATATAACACCCCGCATCTACTAAGCAACGAAAAGGGTAGGAATATACATAAACTATACACACAAGAGAGTAAGATGTTAAATAAGGGGAATGAAATCCCCACTCCCCCAACAAACACACACACACACACACACACACGCACACACACACACACACACACACAAGAGAGTAAGATGTTAAATAAGGGGAATGATATCCCCACTCCCCCAACACACACACACACACACACACACAAACTATACACACAAGAGAGTAAGATGTTAAATAAGGGGAATGAAATCCCCACTGCCCCAACACACACACACACACAGAGACTATCACACATAAGTAAAGGTCTGAGTGCTTACACACAATCTACCCACAAACACACTTATATACTATCACAGAAGATGAATAAAGGTTTAAATTTTAGTTTTTGTGGACGATATAGACAGACACAAACATAAAATACATAGATTGACAATGATTGAATAATATCTTTGTTTCTAAGATGCAACGTCTGCAAGATGTACGACAAATTGTTACAAAAACAATTAACGTATACGTTACACAAGCCATTCGAAAAAACAATTTAAAAATTCAAACTAAAGTATCAGGAATAGATCATCAATGGCAAGCTGATTTAGTTGATGTTTCTCATTTAGACACACTTTAAGTTCACTTCACACTCCTGGCAAAGACATTAATTCCTCTAATACGCCAAAGCAAGGTCAACGCAAAAAAGGACGTTAAAAGCTTTTGAAACCTCACAAACAAACCCAGAAAAAATAAGACAAGAAGAAAAGCAGTCAGAGATTTGGATGTTTGCTTTTCTATTACTAAAGAAAGAAAACTGATGTACAGAGATTCTTGCGAATGTTCTAAGACAGAACTCAATCTGTTCGCCATGCCAACGACGATGATGACAATGCAAGAATCCAAGTGGGTTGAATTTCATCTGTGTTATATTTGACCACCTCAGCTCAATTCGTTTGAAATTAAAAGACAAACCGAAGCTTATTATTTTAATCTGAATAACAGTTTCTTGCACTTGAAAGTCAAAGTTTTCCAAACGAACAAAACCAATCCAGGCACTAATGCCAGAGTAGCTCCCGTCAACAATGATTGTTCAGCAAAGTGGATTTTCACTTGAACAACAAACTGGTCGATAGCAGCATGGACACTTACCATTAGCGAACTTACCTGAAAAAACTCTCGACGCACGGAAAATAAATCAAGAACACACATCTGGATGCCTCAGTGGTTTGAAAAGCGAACATCTTGGATGCCTTCAGTGAGATAGAGTTGACAGAAGATAATGAACCTCACAATGTTGGATTTAACAACTGATAACAGAAAATCAAACAAGGACAAACTTTAGAAATGATGAATCGAAAACACTTGGACATGTGGCTGCAAGACAAGTATTTGTTGAATGGTGTGGATGTATGCTTGAGATTGAATTGATGTAGTACCGTGTTCGATTTGATTGCTAATGCTAAAAAGTACAAAACTATCATCGAAGAGGCCAGGCTCTACTTGCGACGTGTGGAAGTCTTACCTAAAGTGGCAAATGACATAGTCAAAGTCTGACCAAAACAAGAGCCAAGTATCTTCAACAACGAGTGGAAATCAAAACCTTCACCATTGCCTTTGAACTTCAATCCAAGATCGAAGATCATATTTTCCAAGGTCAACTGCCTACACATTTACTTATTGGCATCGTCAGCAACGCAGCCCTCAACGGAGCCATTGATCAAAATCCTTTCGAGTCCCAACATTTTAACGTGTTCAAGATAAAGGTCACCCGAGATACCCAAGTATTGTGTGCCAGACTATTTAAACCTAACTTTGCCCAGAAAACTTACTTAAGATCTTACTTGGCTCTGTTTGAGGCCATGAGACAATTATGAACCAACAGTAGCCACGGCATTTCGTACCAGGTGTATGCAGGATATGCTTGTGGGATATTTCACCGTATAAAATCAGGTCAACTTCGGGTGGAACTTAAGATTGTACTGGCTCTGGTAAACACAGTGAATCCCATTTGTATGAAGAATTTTGATAATATTCTGGAAATCAAAAGTCCGATAGAAATGATCATAGACCGTTACAACATGAAACAAGAACCCATGGAAATAGGTGAGGATACTGTTTATATCCAGAACAGCAGTCACAGACCACAAGTGAGCAAGAGAAAGATACAGTCATAATGTCACGATGGTCAGAACAAGAACAATACTTACTTTCTTGTTTTGCTCGTCACGTCGCATAAAGAATCACATTTTTGACCCGAGAAGATTGTTGTGGTTGTCAAACGATCATTTTAGTCAAATGAACAAGACAAATGTTTGATGATTAGTCAAGAAGAAAAGTTCGAAGAGTATCTGGAAGAAGCAGGGACCGAAACCTCTAGGTTTAGAGAAGTTTTAATTATACAAATCCGAACAAAGCAAATTGCATGTTTTAACTTATTATGTACCGTGTAGGCATATTATTTTGCATTTTTATCTTTGAAACAGCAACAAGCACCGGCATACGTTGTGGCTCAGCCCCAACCAAAAGCGGCATGGGAATGGTGGAATTGGCTTTTGTGTATCCTCGTCATCATCTTCAGTCCCGCTATTTTTGTTTGCATCATCCTTTATTTTTGTGTAAGTCTATTTTTGCCATTGTGCTAGTGTTTGAATGCGAACTGGTATTCCGAAAGAATAAAAATGGTTGGGCATACTGCGCGTTCACGATATCATTGCATAGGTGATAAATATTACCACATGGCCCTAAGATTACAAACAATTCACATACACAAACTCAAACTCACTCAATATTCTGACGTCTGATTGACTAACATCAAAATCAATTAACAATCAGACGTCAGGAAATTAAGCTGAGTGCCAGCTTGGAAGACGATAATTGTTTGTAATCTTAAGGCCAGGTCTATTATAGGCCTTAGGGCTGTGGAAGTAAAGTATTATAGGCCTTAGGGCTGTGGAAGTAAAGTATTATAGGCCTTAGGGCTGTGGAAGTAAAGTGTAGCATTATGTTGGCATGCTACTGTCAGGCGATTTGCAAGTTATTCGCTATAAATACTGAGACTTCTCTCACGATAGATTGTGGTTTAGAGAACTTATAAAAAATGACAAAAGTAAACGAAGAAAGAAATAGAGAAAAAATAAATGGGAAAAGAAGAATAAAAATAAATGCAAATCTTATTCCACCATATGATTATGGTTTTTTGTATTGTCAATAATATAAAACAAAGGTAATAGTTAGTTGTGGGAGTTTATGAGTAGTATATTTGATGTAAAATAGGTATACACCCCGATTTCCATGAAGTAGACTCTTTCAATCATGTTCAGACCATGCTTTTGTACTATGTGCGCACGATGTTAGGGCACATTATTTATATGTAAAGTATAGTTTATTTGATGAAAATGGGAGTATATTCCAATGTTGAACGCGCAACAATACAAAATATGATACCCGTTCGAAAAGCCCCAGAACTGATTATGCATTAAAAGCGTCTTGTATAAAGGAAAATCTGAATGTTAATATTTTCGAAAATTCTAAAAACATGAAACTTCCTTATTTGAATCTTTAGATCGTAATGGCTATTGGATTATTCAAAATTTTGCAATCTTTATTTAACTCCTGAAAATTCAGAATTGTTAAATAGTTATGATATTAAGATGATTGATGCAGCAATCACAACCACGTGTATATCACATATCACATACAAATGTGTTTTGATTGGGAATGACTGTATAGAGGCTGGCACATTTCTGCCAATTATTTGGATTTTGACAATGCAATCAGCAATTATTTTAGCAAAGTTTCTTCGTTAGATTTTTGGTTTTAAAAATATCACTAAAGCGTGCAAGCCAAGCTAAATATTTGAATAAGCAGGGACGAAAACTCTTTGACATCTATTGTTCTGAAAAAAAACATTATAATGTTGCATGGAAGGTGTGGTAAAGAATGATTTGTGAGTAAATTCACTTTTCGTAATGTGTCTCTGATTGAATGTGCTTTTTCGAGCTTGGAAACCCTAATACCTATTAAAGAATTCAATGTTATTGATCTGGATTAACCTTTTTGTGACATTCATTCTTTATTGATCCTTCTTATTTCAATCAATGGTGTACTGAAACCTAATTCAGCTCAAACACTTACAAGTTTTATACAACACATTGTTGTGCTAATGTAGATAATAAACTTTGACATGTATTAAAGCAAAACAACACATTATTCACTTTAGTAAATAAAACGGATTTAAATCTTAGCATCGATCAATTATCATCTCTTTTCAGAGCATCATCTATCAAAACAATTGAAACTATACGCAACCATCGATCTCATAGACTTTGGTTTAGAATGAATGTCATCGGTTAAGAAAGGAATATATTAAGACAAAGAAATTGTTTAACATTTGCTAGTACTCAAAAGAGATGAATGAAAAAATAAAATAGACTAGATGAGAAAATTATGAATACATATATCAATATCAATAGCAATATTACAAGGAATTATTTTACAAAACGTCATTCTCGAAAATCAATAGATTTGTTTTAGAAGATCATGAAGAAGTTTGAAATGCAACGTGAGAACTCGAACATGAAAATTGAAGAAGTGCATGTTATGTGCACTACGTTAAACACAGCCCCAGTGGCAGATGGAAATTGAAAACTATGGTTTAACATAAATGATGATGATGATGATGAAAATGACTGTGATCGCATTTTCACGTTACGTTATTATTGGAGGTTTTAATTAGTCTTTATGCAGATAATACAGTCAAGAAAATAAATTCCAAAAGAGAGTAAACTGTTTATCACAATACTGCAAGAATTGGAAATTACATTTTAGTGACAGTTTTAATCCAAAATAATGGTTTTTGGAGTAGCAAACGTGGAGCAGTTACAATTCTTTGTAGATGGATAGGGTTTAGAAATAGTTAATCACTATAAATATTCAGTTGTTTTCTTCTCAAAATTCTAGGCAAAGAATGATGTTATTGATCAAGCCGTTGGAATATATATTTTATGATTAACTAAGAGAAATCATGATACCAGTACCATAAGGAAGTTAAACTATTTTTCTTGGTCAGTACAAACAAGATTGGTTACCTGTCTTAGAAATATCGTCCGGGGAAACATTTTTTAAAATTTATAAAACAGGTATCCATTTGGAAAAATCAACTTCACTAGAAAAACGTACTTACTTGTTTTGAAATTGAGGACGTCATACGAGTTACCTGTTGAATATCAACATTAAATGACGTCATACGAGTTACCTGTTGAATATCAACATTAAATGAGAAACATAAATAAAATAGTAGTGACAAACATAAGCAAATTTGTTAGCAAAATTACAAGTGAATTAGAAACTGAATATTGGTCTCATAGATACATATTCTGATTTTAAACATCAAACGATCATGACTCTTTTACATGTGAATTGAAAGATATAGAGGATACTTTCTTTTCCCACGTTAAAACCGGATATATTTCATCGTGTGGGGCAAAAATTCCCGAGATTTTTATTTATTTTAATTATATACTAAATTTGCTTCTGAATCGAAATTTCGAAGATTAAACTTCGCAACCATCCCTGCACCTCAGTTTAAATAATATGTATTGGCTGATCACACAAATATCAGCGATTTGGGGAAAACTGCTGATTTAGGTGAACTAATCTGTTGTAATAAATAACATTTTTGATATTTTGTATACTATTTTAACCTATCTGGTCACAAAAGCAAGTCCGATTGCCCGATGCAACAGCACATCCGGTTCTTCACATTGTTGTCACGCTATAGTAAAACGGACATAACTTCTCAAAGAAGCAAACGGTGACGAGTTAGATATCTTCGGCACAAAATAATTTCCATGCATGAGAGGTAACACGGTTTCCATTTATTGTTCAAGCTGACAAAATGCTTGTTTGTCTTGCTGCAAATATCACTTCTATTGGCACACACAATCAAGCGTCGCACTGCATTATGGGAAATTTTGTAGTTTCACATGTGAAAATATAAGGATATATTTTTCACATCTGAAAAGAAAGGGATTGACGAAATATGAAGAATCTTTCACCAATAACTTTCTGTATTTCACCCTTAAGTACATAAGAAATCAAAACATTTTCATTGAATTAGCATTAACTTTTTATGGAAATCACATTGAGCATTTGAAATATGAAACCGCTATTTTTTTTATAGACATTACATTGAGCATTTGAAGTCCACTGTTCTTTAGATAGTCTTTGAACTTATACTGTTTACGTACTCCGTGCTTTCTCTCTCTCTCTCTCTCTCTCTCTCTCTCTCTCTCTCTCTCTCTCTCTCTCTCTCTCTCTTATATTACACCATGATATTTTCTTATATAATATAACTTTCTTATATAATATAACTTTGATTCTTCGTGACTCGTATTTCCATATATATGGCCAGAGTATGATATATTTTTTAACAAAGTTTTGTTCTGTTCTTTAGTTCTATGGACACCAACGATTGCCATCATATATATTCGTATTTCTAAGCAGCCTAGTGGCAAAGACGTAAGATAATAAATCCTTGAAATTACAGAATAGATATATAAGAATAGTGTTTACATAATTGAAATTACAGAATAGATATATAAGAATAGTGTTTACATAATTGAAATTACAGAATAGATATATAAGAATAGTGTTTACATAATTGAAATTACAGAATAGATATATAAGAATAGTGTTTACATAATTGAAATTACAGAATAGATATATAAGAATAGTGTTTACATAATTGGAAAAGTCTCCTTGATGGAAATGGGGTAGACATATATAATTGACATCAGATATTACACTCACCGTTACCAATTGTTGTGTCATTATATCTATCTATCTATCTCTCTATGTATATATATATATATATATATATATATATATATATATATATATATATATATCACGTTGTTTCATATTATGTTTAAAGAATATGTGTCTTATATATAAGATGGTAAATAAATGAATAACACAACACAAACTAATTTATTAAGAGGATCGTTTGAAGCTCATATTTGTTACCTTTACACTCCTGCATAGAAACATAATCTTTGTCCATGCTTGATTCATCACTTGTATATGTATGTATGTATGTATGTATGTATGTATGTATGTATGTATGTATGTATGTATGTATGTATGTATGTATGTATGTATGTATGTATGTGAATTTGTACCTATTCAAAAACAGATACAGTTTCACTGATTAATTGACTGATTTTTAAATTTATTGTTTCTTACAGTGGTTCAAAGGGTGACTGAATTTCGTATGAATAGAGCAATAGACTGCAATGAAGAAAAGAAGACTTATTGGACTTTATTAATTTAAACCCAATCTCAATACTTCAATCTGAGCTAAATATATTATAAATAATGTGTGCACGTAAACCATGCTATATTTATCCAGTTCTGAAATAAATGTAGAAATTTCAGCGACTAGAACTCATTATACATTACATCTCCAGATAGTGTACGAGTGCTATCGACTTATTGGTTCACTCTTCCGAAATTCTGATCATGAACAAAGCCTTGTGAAGTCAAAAACCAGTCTAGTTATCCCATAGTACACTCTCCCCATCTGACGACAGACAAGAGTGACTGCAGATTTGTGTATTTATTTAAATCTCTTAACATATGCTTTCAAAATGCCAAGATCGTGGCGCTGTCAGCATGTGTGGCTTGATTGTCCTAATTATTTGTGTTCAGCAGCGTATACAACAAAATATATAAATAAATGCCATTTTGTTTATAAAAAAATTAAGAAAAGTTAACGTGTGGGTTAAAACGCAAAGAATGTAAAGGAAAAAAAGAAGAAAAAGGCAAACAAGCTCCTCAATCAGTATTCTCGTTATAAGTAGAGGAATAATTCATTCTAAAGCAAGTACATATATTTATAGAGAAAGCATGTACATATCAGTCCTAAAAATGCAGGTTTTTGTTTTTTCTTTAACCTTTGGGATAGAATCTTTGGATAGAACCTTTGGGATAGAACCGGCAAGTTAAACGTTCGGTTTACTTAGGGGGTATCGTTAATCCCATCATCCATTATTGACGTTTATATTGGTAGATTTTGATAAATGTAGTCTTGGAAAATCTAGTAAATAAATGCTTAAGTGCAATTAGAGATACTTTTGTATACTTCAATCAAATAGCCACTTTAGACTGGATTTATTCCAGATCAAAGTCAAATGTTCTAAAGGGACAAGCATCAGGTTACCACTTCAACTAAATGACCGAATCCCAAAAGAGGTTTCTGATTATTCAAAACGGTAGTGATGATGTCATTGTTTATTTCAATGCTCTCACTTATTGTGGGCTTGCAATATTACTCAGAGTTTGCAAAAGGAACTTTTGTCTCTGATTTAGTACGGTAAATGGCTGATATAACGAAGCCCGAGGGACTCCAACATCATATTCTTATATCCGAAATTGGTCTTAGCCAGCAAAAGTATTATATTTAAAATAAGAAACTAAGCTGGAAGGGACCTTTCTGTGTGCTTCTTAATATTCAACATTTCGTTACATCCGATTTTGTTATACACATAATATACTACACCTTACAGTAATGATGAGCACAGTGTTACACCAATTAATAGTAGACGTATTAGCACGTCTCGCCATCGCAATTTCCTTACAGTTTTATAACATATTTCTGTCTCCCCCGACATCAATCCCCCCCCCCCCACACACACACACACACCTATGGGGACAGTGACTGGAGGGTCATAGCACACAATCAATTAAATATATTATGTCTTTTGCCTTGACTGCATGCACAAAGTCTGGTAAAACAATAAAACAAATGTCATTATGACTGACATTTTGAACAATGTCACATTGTTATATATATAAACATTTATATGTTGCTCCACTCCTCTGAGGGATCCCTGGGTAACGAGTATTTGGTCTTCCTGTGTAACTCATATTCCGAAAACTTGAAAAACTACAGCTTTAAGCAACCAGAATAGTTTCTTAACACTAAATGTTGCTAGCAGAGAAGCACTTTATTTTGAAACTGGATGGCCTACTCTCGCAGAAAGACGAAACATAAAAAAAATAAAATATACAAATAAAGTCTTCAATTTTTTTAATAAAATGATCAACAAGCAGTGTCCGGATTATGTAGCTGATTTATTCCAACCTTGTTTGCGAGATACAAGGCCTTATAATCTGAGAAACTCGAACAATAACATTCAATATCAACGTAGAATTTCGATTTTTTTTTTAAATCGTATACAACAACACTTATCGACTGAGGATTCATCTGCCACATACACAAGAAATTGTTCATCTATACTATCTTTCTAGCAGAAATTACCGAACAGAACATTTCTGCTCCAAATTACTCAGCATTTGGAAATGGGCAGGCTTCTGTTCTTTTAAGCCGGTTAATGTTTTTCTCTGAAATATGATTTATTTACATATAATTTCATTGGCGATCCTTCCTGTTCTTATGGATTTCCAATAGAAAACGATCATCATTTCCTTTTTAAATGCAGACTGTTTAATAACGCAAGAAATGAGCTTTATCACAGATTATCAATAGTGAAAATTAATATTGATTCTGATATATGTGTGTGGTGTGTCGTCACAGATAACAATATCTGAAATAGTCTTTAAGAGCGAATATTTATAGCATAATTACTGTTTAAAACGAATGTCGATAGGGGGCTAACACACGGCTCGAAAAGCTTTCCGAAATTAACATTCAGTTGGGGCACCTCGCTCATCGCCGTGAGCTTTTTAGGACGAGTTTCAATGGGGGAAGGGGGAGAGCTTTTCGCGACGAGTATTAGACCCCCGCTGGATGTTGGCCAACGCGAGCTTTTTCCTACGGGTACCAAGCCCCAACTGGCGGCTAGTCCTTGGGTGATGCGTGTTAATCTTGGGGAGATTTTCAAAACGAATATTAGGACCCATATGGATGCTTGTCCCTGGGAGCATTTTAGGACGAGTATCGGGTTTCAGCAGGGTGTTAGCCCTGAGAAGCTCGCGGAAACGAACGGTGGCCCGCGGAGACGAATATTAGGCCTCGGCTTGATGCTAGTCATGTTGGGCTTGGTGCGCCTTAGGTCTCAACAGACTGTTTACCTAGTTTTCCTAATAGGTCTAGTTTTGCTAGCAATGGCAAGCCTCCTAGGCTGCAGCAACTCTATCTGGGCTTTGACTTAGGGACTTTCGACACTTCCGTTGTCGGTACCGTGTCGGTACTGCACCGGTGCCATCTCGGTTTCGTCTCCGATGCTGAAATTCATCCCGTCTTCTGTACGGCGACGTTGTTCCTTATGAATCCCTAGGTTTCCATCAAAAAGCCCTAGTTGTGTGTGGTTAGTACCTCTTTGGTGCGCCAGCTGCCTGGTACATCGTGATCCAAGGTCGTCGAGGTATTCATCAACCCAGGAGAGTTGCTCTTGTGCGATGTGGTAGTGACCGTAAGCTCGAGCACGTCCTTCGTAACGCCCTTAGTCTTCTATTTCTTGGTGATTATCTTCTCGACTTCGAGCATCTTATGTCGGAGACCGACGAACACGGCGATCGGCGAGCTCTTGCAATCGTCCTTAGTCTTTCCTAAAACTTTCTTGTTGGTCATGCTGCAGAGGAAGTGGCTCTAAGGGTAGTCGCTGGTGTCGTATCGGACTGCGTCCTCCTCCATGTAAGCTGCGGGGTTGTCCTTGTTCGTGTGCCGTCGTTGTAAATTAGTAGTTTTGGTAAGGTCCAGGATCTCCTGCCCTACGTAGATCGGGATGTTAAGCGTAGGATTGGCGACTTTGCTACAGACCACCACCAGATTGCAATCGAATATTTTTCGCGACTTGAAGATCGGGTCAGCCACAAGACAGCGCAGCTTGTCCTCCTCGCCTTCCGTCAGTTATGAAGACAGAGTTGTTCATGAGTTTGAAGAAGCTCTTTTTGAACTCCGACTTAGTCTTGACCCGCAGGTCAGTATTTATTTGGATGTTGGGGCTTCTGCTGGAACTCCAGCATCCGGTTTCCCTTGGTAACACGCATCCCTAGCGGCGTGTTGCATGTTCCGATAGTGGCCAACATGCCACATTCCGCAGGTTTGGTACTAGCTGTGTGCACTTGGTAAACGTGTGATCCAGCTGTCTCAGTAGCTCCCGATCATACTCGCTAAACCAGCTTTGGGAGACCTGCATGGCTTCTGGGGCCAGCGGGTAATTGCTGTGTGCGTCGTACAGCCTCGAAGGGTACTCGAGGTTTACCTCGTAGACGTAGCCCACACACGCGTCGACTGGCACGGAATTTCTAGTCCCGTCGTCTGTAAACCTCGTATGTGAGAGTTCGGCCCACCGGAAGCAGCCGATTGGCCGGCTCTGCATCAATGCTGATTCAGAGAGGTTGCTGTTGTTGGTACATGATCCACCTTACCAGTTTCTTGGCGTAATAGCTGAAGCACAGCGGGCTGTTGGCCTTCGCTAACTGCTGGCTATCTATTGAGATCCCGCCGCGTATCCCTCTTCCAGAGAGAGATGTATATCGACATCCGTGAGCAACTCGAGTTTGATCCCACGTATTTTCAGGAGGGCATCTTAGGTCATCCCTGGCGCGGTGAGGTAGTGGGTGGTGGCCAGGCCACAGTTATTGAAAGAAGAGTCGCGAAAGACTTCGAAGACTTCTGACAGATGAAGCACATCCCAATGCAGGTAGACCTTGTAGTAGTCGCCAAGTGTTCGGCAGCCGAACTCCTTCCAAACCTACAAGGCATGCTTGTAGTCCTTGTTATCCGTAGAAGACATCCTGTGGAGGCAGCTGCGTTTCATTAAAACGAGCCCATCCATTCATGTATTCGTACGGTTAGACCTCCTTGCTAACGAGGAGGCTGATGTTCCGGCTTGAGTGCACAGCCGCAACGTGGAAGGAGGCATCCTGCCTTGACTTGGCCAGGCTTTCAATCAGTTTTTCGAGCGACTCGCTCATGAACAGCAGGCCGTCGATGAACTGAGCTGTCCAAGCGAGAAGGTCATGTACTTTTTTATGTTTGTCGGGATCGAGTATATGCTCTCCGTCTGTGCTGTGCCTATGGCCCCCATCACCAGTTGGCCGTCGTAGCCACGGATGTTGTGGATGACCACCGGCAACTTTGTTTTCTCAGGGTGGATGCGAAGCCTAGCATAGCAGGCCATGTGTGCGGCTCCTCTGTATTTCTATGTAAAATGGCAGTGGACCGCCGCCTAGTCCTTTACCTCACATATGACAGTCTGCCGCTCCCCAGAAAGCCTTCCTGTTGTCTCCGCCCATGAACTCCTCTGCGGAGCTCCGGAAGACATTGCCGATATTTTGTAGTTTCGCTTTGAGGCACCGGACAAACGTGTCCACATCATATCCTCCCCGGTATAGTGCTGGGGTCTTCGTTATCCTGTCATGTGGCACGATGATTTAGCAGAAGTTGTATGGCTTCTGCGAGGCAAATTTCTTTGTTGGCAAGTCCATCGCTTCTTTCATCGACTCATTCAGCGCGTCGAAGTCCACTTAGATCACATATGGCACTCGCGTCGGTATCTGGTCCTTCTGAAACGATAGGATGCTTTTCCCTGGCCTCGGCATCGTGACGCGCTGCAGCTTCGAGCTCACCCAAAGGCAGTCCTCTACGTGGGTGTCCAGCAGTTGTCCTGGCGGAAGACGTGGAGGCACAGACGACAGACATACTTCTTTGTATGTGACCGCTATACTTGTTTTTAATACGGCTTAGGTCATTTATCCAGACACAGTGCTACTGTACGACCTCGTGCGGCCCTGCATTTTTGCTGCTGAGCAGCTTTTAGAGGGTATTTTCCCATATAAAGGCGCTTACTGGGATTTCCGAGTTACGGCGCTCAAACGTGTCCATGTCACTCACCTTGATTGGAAAGTCAATGCCGGTTAAGTCGAGCCTGCCCCTCTGCTGGCGGTAGTTGGTGGGACGCTGGACATATTTTACTGCCAGGGACAGCGCTGATAAAATCTCCCACTCGAACAGATCGTGGCGGTATGTGCTTCGGCGTTGGAATGTAGCTAGGTCCTAGAAACGGTCGGTACTGCGAGACGCTGCGGTCGAGAGCGACGCACCCGCACGATTCCATCCAGATCCCTCACGCATGTACTTCTCTATTTTTGTTTCCAGGATAGCTGTTTTGGCTTTATCGACCGGAACTTCGGAAATAGGCTGTCACTTTAACGGTTCCTACTAGCTCGGCCCCTTGATCGTATCACTCTGCTGACCTGGCGCAGCTTCCTTCAGCTGAATCGTCAGCTCTAGACTGAACATCATCAGGCCGCCAAGTTCATTGAGCTCCCTATGGAGGACGTCCCGCTCACTAGGCGCCATGGCATTGTGAAATACCAAAGAGTCTGCTTCAAGCCTGTGATTTTCAGGCACTGTGCAGATCTACAAAGGCTGGCAGGGCGGAAACAGGAGGCTCGTCGTTGAGCAGCTCGACTATCAAATCGTAAAAGTTATACCGAGGAACTGACTGTGGGGCTGGAACAGGAGACTTACCCTTAAGCATCTCGTCTATCAGATCGTCAACGTTATTCTGCGAAACTGGTTGTGTGGCTTGTTCCTGTTTTGGAGCTGGCCGACGAGTCCTAGACGCCAGTGTTGCGTCCAAAACAGTATATGAGTTCACGTGTATCCATATACGAGCCCGCCCGTAATTTTAGACCGCAGTACACGCTCATTCAGCGTTTCCCGCACATGTTTTTGTTCCACCTTTAAGTGAAGCACACATCATTTTCGCCACACTTCAATATGTCTACGCGAATCTTTATACTATTCCAGCATATGCTTCAAATAAAAAATAAAATAAATAAATCTTCTTTAGGATGGCGGTATGAGTTCATTCTTCCTCTCCATGAACCTCCAGCGGCTCACCCACAACTTCAGCCAGGCACTAGTCGGGGGGGGGGGGGGAGGGGAAACTCCCCAGAACTATCATTAAACAGTTCCTAGTCACAGCCAGCTCTTTAAGGTGTACAGTCTGTTGGGACCCAACCCAAGGTGCAACAAGCCCACCAGGACTAGCGTCCAGCCGGGACCCAATACTCGTCTCCGCGAGCTAACCAGGACGAACATTTAGCCAAGGCCCGTTTTTCGTCTTCGCGAGCTACCAGTTGAGTCCCGTCGCTAATCTACGATAACTTCCAAGGGATAACCCGATACTCGTCCTAAATATGGTCCCAGCGACAAGCATCTTGATGTGTCCCAATTCTCGCCCAACAAAACTTCCCAAGACTAACACGCAGCTGGGGCCCGATATTCGTCGCGAGAAGCACCATAGGATTAGCCGTCACTTGGGGCTTGATACACGCCACAGACAATTCGCGAGGGCAGCATGCAGCGGGGCCATATACTCGTGATGAAAAGCTTGCGGGGGCCAGAATCAAAGCGGGGACTTAATACTTGCCGCGCGAAGCTTTCCTCACCAAAACCACAGTGACGAGTGCGATGATCCAGCTTAATGTTAGCCCTGGGAAGCTTTTCGCGACGAGTATCAGACCCTCCCCCGCCACACACACACACACACACACACACACACACACACACTCACACACACACACACACACACACACACACACACACACACACGCACACACACACACACACGCACATTCGGTCTAATACAACTTTCTGAGACGAGTAATGATGCTATCAAAATTCGTCCCGAAACATTTTGTACCAAAATCGCCTTTAACATGTACTTCTACCCCTACGCTTTTGTCAATCTGGCCGTTATTTTGAGCTGGAACTGTGAAATTCAAGATCAATCTTGGGCCAAAAATGATATCAATATAACGTAATTGTACCGTTTGTTTCTGTCATGTTGAGGAAAAACACTACTTTCCTAAGCAGCGAGTCTGCTCACACGCCGTGGTATATTTGCGAAACAAGCCCCCGTTTTCAACAAGAAATAAAACTGCACTGAGAATCGCCGTGTACTTTCCCCGCTCATTTCAGTTGAAATCGCACTATGAAACGGACAGTAAGTTATCACATAGTGGTCTTTGTAGCAACGCCTGATATGTATGATGACATGTTATTTTGGACATTGAGAATTCCGCTCTCTCTGAAGCTCAACAGGTGCTCAGTGAAGACAGCATGCACTGGCCAGATTAAATCATTACTAATTCAGGCAACAAAACTTTGAACACATAACATCCGACTTATTGTCCAAACTTGTCCATCCTAGACGAGCTTATCTTCTTCGGAATCCATATACATAAAAAAAAAAAAACGTTTGAAACAAAAAATCTGGATTTTTATGCGTCCACTGTATTCACAGATTAACAAGGCACTGACTGAATAGAACTTTGCATTGAGCACAAAATATTGACCAATTAAATATACTTAAAAGTACTATAGTATTGGTCAATTCTGGTTTAGCAGCAGTAAGAAACCTGACTGCTGGCTCACTTGACCTTTGAACTTTACGTCCTAACCTTTGACCATTTACGCCATATCTCTGACCTTCATTCTAAACCACTGTCCGAGGTTTCTTCATTAAGTTTGATGGCCGTTTCTGGCTTAGTAGCAAGAAACTTACCTACTGGCTCACTTGACCTTTGAGCTTTACCCACAAACTTTTGACCATCACTCTAGGCCACTGGTCCCCAAAATTTTACTTAAAGATATATGCAACTGACCCTCTTATAGGAAACGTAACTTCTGGCTCGGTGATAGTAAGATTTTGTATGACAAAAGCCCTGGCTCACTAAACCTCTAAAATAGTTGTTTTAACAGCAAAACACCAGTTCAGTGGTCGTCACTTTTATTTGAGCGTAATTTCTGCCTCACTAACGCTAAAAATTGTATAAGCGTTACTCCTGGTTCAGTGGTAGTCAACTTATTATGAGCGTAACATCTGCTTATGTAGTCATTTTTATTTGTTTGCTTTTTTATGAGAAAATCATGGCTCGCTAAACCTAGGTAGTCGTCAAATATATTACGAGGGAAGCAAGGCTCACTGGTCGTCATATTTTTAATAGATAAACCTGGCTCATGTGATCATCAAACGTTTTATGAGAAGACCTGTCTCAGTGGCAGTCAAAATAGTTCTTGAAACAGTGTCACCGGCCCATACACACACATCCAAAAAATGGATTTAAAAACAGCGCCTATTCCCAATTTTATTATCTTAAAATTCTATGAATACATACAACGTTTTATGAGAGCAACCTGGCTCAGTGGCAGTCAAAATAGTTCTTAAAACCTGGTCACCGGCCCATACCCACACACCAAAAAATGGATAAACAAATCAGCGCCTATCCCCAATTTTATTATCTTAAAATTCTATGAATACAAACAACTATTTTGTTTTTCTCAAGTGCCCACCTTATTACTTAAAGTCTCTCCCAGGAGGATAGACAGGAAAGAAACAACTTATACAAAAGGGAGAGAACCCACCTCTTTGAAGATCGTTTTCCGACAGGATATAAAAAAAGTAAATATTTTGTTGTCACCCAGAGGACATAGACTGAAGTTTATGAAATGTATAATCGAAAAAATAAAATCCATTTACTACCAATGGGTGCATCTCAAAATATTTAGTACTCTAATTTTTTTATTTCCCCTACCAGCAGACTGGTTCACTTGCTGTAAAATGATCAGTGCTCCGATTCGTCGCAGGAACGTCACAGGACTGTTTTTCTCGCTCTCGTAATCAAGTCAAGGTTATTGGTGCGCCAGGTGTAAATAAAACGATCGATGGGACACGTACATAATACCGTATAGATCCTCGGTGATTAACCCTGCATTTGTTGAGTAATATTAATAAGGTACTAAAACATATATAATTAAGTGAGATACACTAACAAAGAACAGTATTCTATCTATAATTAAGTGAGATACGCTAACAAAGAACAGTATTCTATATATAATTAAGTGACATACTCTAACAAAGAACAGTATTCTATATATAATTAAGTGACATACACTAACAAAGAACAGTATTCTATATATAATTAAGTGACATACACTAACAAAGAACAGTATTCTATTTATAATTAAGTGACATACACTAACAAAGAACAATATTCTATATATAATTAAGTGACATACACTAACAAAGAACAGTATTCTAGGGATCGCAGTTAAAGCAAGAAAGGATTAAAATAGATCTGCAATATGGATAAACTTTTCGGCTATCTAACAAAAGATGTCCATTGAACGCCCAAATGTAAAATAGGTGAGAAAGACAATATCACAAAAATAATTATATTTTTTGCTAAAGACTACCTTCCTAATTTCACGGAAGAAAAATTTATAATCAGAAAAGAAGTAATTGTAGTATTTATAGTATATAAATTAGCGGACTTAAAGCAAGAGAATATTGAAGCAATAGTTTACGAGGAGGAGTTATCTCTATATGACAGGCATGATAATGTAATTAACATTAAGAAAATTTTGAAAAGTAAAAAAGAAACAAAAACAAGCAAACAAATGAATGGCAAAAATATATTTGCTGATCAAAATGGAAAGGATATGATGAATCTTTGAATAACTGGAATCAGGAAGAAAATGTTGTGTCATCAGAAACAAAGTAGTAATTACATGTTAGGCATGCTATCGAATTAACTCTATTGATGAAATAGAACATCGAAATACTCATTGCATACGATGTAAAGCTTGCACAAAATTATTGAAATCTCAATGGCATTATAGTGGATGCTGTAAGAAAATCAGAGAACGCAAGTTTTAAAAAAATAACCTGTGATTGTGGAACAACTATAAAAAAATTCTCCCACTGATATATTTCAATATCTCATTATAAAATATGTAATAAATGCTTTTATTGACTTGTGAAGGTGGTTGTAGCTCATTCCATTGTTATTTGTTATATAATAGGCATCATGGTGGACTTAGATGGAAGGTTTGGATATGCATGTATGTGCACAGATACAATTATGTGCCTGTCTTACTTAATATGTCTCATTGTATATAGAATAGTATGTGCCTGTCTTACTTAATATGTATCATTGTATATAGAATATGTTATAGATAGGACACAAAATCATGAAAACTAGACATTTAGCATCATGTACAATCGTCATAGACGTCGATCAGAGCCTTTGAAAACAATCACGTTGCGTGTGGTTGCGGCTGAAAAAGACGCACCTGCAGCAAGCATCAGGAATAAAACTGAATATTCTAGGTAGATGTGACCAGTGACGGAAATTAAGAAATACATTTCACTGTAAAACATTCAGATGTGCACAATTGCTGAAAAGTTCGCAAATATAAAATTACAATTATGATCACAATGCTTTTAAACAATCAAATATGTCGACATTACTACAGACTTGATACAGAGATAAAACAAAGAATTCAGACTTTACACAGAAACGAAGCGGCTACAATATCGGCAACAGTTCGGGGCATTGCTTAAATGGACTAGATAAATCTGGGAAGACGTCTGCTCTTCTTCAAAAATGGGCATGGCTAAGAGGTAAATGACACAATTCTTCGCATAAGAAAAGAGGAATCAGTACGTAAAACACAAACTTGCATAGCAAGTCTAACGGGTAGATGAGGGTGTTTCATGTGGCCCTGAGTTCAGAGTTTATATTCCGCTGCATTACACATAGTTAGTACTTGCTGTCGCGTACTAACGATGGGGGGGGGGGGGGGGGTCTTGGGGCGCCAAAACAGCTGATAAAAATTCGCTCCTCGTATTCTGGTCCTTTGGGCCATCATCGTCGCCCCTGGCCTTGGCGCCTTTTACCCTTAGTACGCCCCTGAGTACTTGATTTACGTAAGGCATTTGAGAAGTACCTCTTTTATATGTATGTTTACACATAGAGTAATAAGATGTTACCGTAGTTTTCTATCAATATGTTAACTCTACTTTTAAAAAAATGTACAATCTCAGTCGTAAAAGAACTATTCAAGATGATACTTTAATCTTAATGCTTTTCTATCTGATTGAAGAATACACCATTATTGGGCTATGCAAATCACAGCTGTCTTGCTTTTACGTCATAACTTCATCTTATGCAAATCACTGCTGTCTTGAGTTTACGTCATAACTTCATCTTATGCAAATCACTGCTGTCTTGAGTTTACGTCATAACTTCATCTTATGCAAATCACTGCTGTCTTGAGTTTACGTCATAACTTTATCTTATGCAAATGTTTGGCTGAATTTACTCAACAGTTTCTTCTGTATCTACGATTCAGATAACATAATTCATTGATTAAATCAAATAGGGTGGTATGAACACATCATGAAAATATATTTTGTCTTTGGGAGATAGTTTGCACAATCAAGGGCATTTCTTTGTGCATAGTTCCGAGAAAGTCACGTGCGTATTTTAAAATCTTCCGCATAGAATCAAGTGGCATATATTTTCAAATTTTCGGTCGCATAGTATCTATACACAAAATGTATGTATGTATGTATGTATGTATGTATGTATGTATGTATGTATGTATGTATGTATGTATGTATGTATGTATGTATGTATGTATGTATGTATGTATGTCTTGCGCGTTTAAAAGTCATTACCTGCACAATTTTAATGATGGCTACACATTTGACGAGATATTTTCATAAAAAAAAAAAAAATGTTGGAAATCTTCTTATTTGTACAGTCATGCTAAAATTGCCTCTTATTTCAGTCCAATCATTTCAAAGATAGATAGATCAGTAAAGTAATATGTTTGCTTTATTTAATGCGCATATTGATAATTAGATTTAGCTTCGTTGGGAAAAGATGCATAAAGTCTCTGCTCTTTCTCCACAAGGCTAATCATTACTCTGTGGTATTCACTTAACACGTTTTCAGCGACAATATAATGCCAGGAAGACCATGCATACTTGGCACCAAACAAAAATCCTTACATCCGCATTTAAGGAAGTAAACATTTGGATCGAATGGGAATCACTAATGAGATAGGTAAATGAAAAAACAAATCGAGGTATCTACAAAGTTCATGTTTCTTTTTGTTCGTAATTCTTCCCACCTGCTATTCGTGTTTTTAATTATCAGAGGCATTGTGGAAATACTATTAAGTAGTAAATGTAGGAATTCAAAAGGAATGATCAGTTAAAAAATCTAAAGTTCGAGCATGCAAATCATAATCCGTATATCTGCAACTATTACAAAAAATACATTGTATGCGAAACAATCTGTATCTGTGATAAGTCTGTAATGAATCATGTATGTTATGTATCGTAGAGTCTGTTGGCATAAGAAATTAATATAGATGCTCAGTTTAATTATCAAAATTTCTCACGTATTTATATTAAATTTTGATATACCATCCAAGACCTAATATTAGGCAGAGAAAAAGTTACTTTTCAAATAAATAGATAGCTTACGGCTAATAATTAGTGTGATTTATTAAATCAGTATCAATAAAAGTTGCAAAGAAGGTTGTAGAACTACACACACACACACACACACACACACACACACCAATATATCTTTAAATCCTAAAATGATAAAGCTAAAGCAAGAGATTCGATGCAGTGCACGCATGCAAAATGTTTACGAAGTTTCGGTTTTATTACCTGGTTTCTCTTGAATGATTTTACAATGAAGGTAATCTTCCATTACGAATACATCCTTAGACAGACTGTTCTCCATTTTCCATTTGTACTCTGTCGTATGTGAGATATTTCATATTTTGATATATATACAAGTAAAAATAGTTTTGCATGATTAGGTCCCAACTACTTACAATGTCCAGTTTTTTTAGCTAGATATCTTCGAATCATTGGTAGCAGGTATAAATGTATGTAACTTTAGAGCTTTTATACTGACTGTATGATATGATATTTATCAAGAGTAATTTAAAAGGATACTTACCGGAATACTTAAGTTTACTAATCTTTCTCTTTGCATTGCGAATGGGTTACTGCATTCAAAGATTTTCCCCTTTTACAAATATTTTATTTCAGAGTTGCTGTCCAAACGTTGATAGTGAGGCACGCTTTCAAAGTCTTTTTTTTTCAAGTACAAGCTCATTATCTTATAATTTGCCTCAACATAACGATCAATATAATCATTCTAAGAAATATGTGAATAAAAAAAACCCATCTTCATAGATTCTGATTTGCTAGCACGGTGATAAATGTCCGATTTGTTATCTGTATTGCGAGTAATTCATGTTTGATTATTCACTACATGCACTCTGGTTTGCAAATTAATATGGTATTAAGGCCATAAATCTGTACGGATAAGGGTCCCTTCGTATTGTAATGCAAATTTGTAATGCGCGTTATATAGAAATAATTTATTTATGTTCCTTGTCTGTTTCCACGGAAAAACCAGTTGTAGCTTCTAATAAGTTCCCTTTCACTGCATTGGTGTACTGCATACCAGTTTGTGGTTACTAATGAATCTAGATCTATTAAAGCACAATGTTTTCTTGGTCTAACAGTCAGGATTTATAAAGTTTGCTTTACCTGCAGATTAGGACATGTTTGTTTTTTTGTTGTTGTTGTTTTTATCTTTTTTTTCTTCTTCTGAATTTCGTAAATTTATGTCTTCCAGCAGATTGATATTAAAGATCAATAGTGTAGTTTAAACGGTGCAACTTGATTGCAAAATATAGGATTGTAAACCCTGCATTAGTCTAGGTAAGGACTGCTGTCCCTCTCAAACTTATCAACCTGGGTAAGGACTGCTGGTCCTGTCAAACTTATCAACCTGGGTAAGGACTGCTGGTCCTGTAAAATTGTATAACCAGGGTAAGGACTGCTGGCCCTGTCAAACTTATCAACCTGGGTAAGGACTGCTGGCCCTGTAAAACTTTACAACCTGGGTAAGGGCTGCTGGACCTGTAAAACTTTACAACCTGGGTAAGGACTGCTGGCCCTGTCAAACTTATCAACCTGGGTAAGGACTGCTGGCCCTGTAAAACTTTACAAACTGGGTAAGGACTGCTGGCCCTGTAAAACTTTACAACCTGGGTAAGGACTGCTGGCCCTGTAAAACTTTACGACCTGGGTAAGGACTGCTGGCCCTGTAAAACTTTACAACCTGGGTAAGGACTGCTGGCCCTATAAAACTTATCAACCTGCGCAAAGACTGCTGGCCCTGTCAAACTTATCAACCTGGGTAATTAACGTGAGGATTGCTTGGGCATCAGTCTCTTCGGGGCCTTTATTGGAAGGCTGTTGTCCGCTGGGCATAAAAGCCTTAGCACATTCCAAGGGGCTAAATGGCCAATACGTTAGACCGCAGTTTCCCCAGTATATTTTGTCGGAACCAGGACTGTATCGATGATTAAGTAGTTCGGAGAACCAAACGTGACACAAAATAGGGCAAGGAGTACTTCTAAATACCCACACACGTGGGTACTTCTAAATGCCCACACACGCGGGTATCTATTCTGCTTTATAATACTGGCACTACAGCTTGTACACTGTGTTTTTGGTACAGTTCGTCCTCTGTATATTTTCTGTAAAATGTTGTATGCATCAAGTCCACTTAATTTCCTACAAAGAGGTGGAACCCTCTCTTCATGTACCAAAGTGACAGGCTGACCTTTAACCAGTTCATGTAGTCAGGATCCTTCACGTCTTGCGTTGGGGAACCTGCAATACAACAGCATCGTAATAATCTCCACTCCCCACTCAGCTGCGTTGGGGAACTAGCTGACATTTGAGACTATAAGTAATTATCTGGCATGTATGGGTTACAATAACCTGAAAAGATATGCAACAATGGAGAATAATATAAATTGTCAAAAGCCTAAACAATATTTAGCAATATGGCATTCAAATTTTGGAGTTATCCTGCCTCTTTGTACCTCGCCATAAATGAAGAGGAAGCATAACTTGTTATAATAGTCCATCCGTGCGTCCGTCTGTTTATTACTTTCTAGTTATGCTTTGCGTTTAGGTCAGTTTCTCATAAATTTAGACTGTAGGATGACCAAATGTGTACATAGATGCTTCTCGCAGTATACGATCACAATCCGTCATCAATAAGTCTGTGTGACCTCTACTTCACGTTTCAATGCTGACTTGTTTTTGCATTAAGTCTCGGTGCGTACATCACTATCATATGTATAGCTGGTCAATATGACCTTTATTTAGTGTTTTCTTGACTTGGGTTAAATTTAGCGTTAACTTCCAAGGCAGTCTGCCAATGGATTCAAATATTGCAAGAAAATTGGTGGTGGTGGTGGTGGTGATGGTGGTGGGGTATTAGTTTACCATAGACAGATTTCCAGTTGGTCTTGTCATGTTTTCCCACGCATTATGAGATCACACCATCCACATCTTTATTCAATAATAAAGGAGATAATTAAGCTTTAGTGATTATTACCAGGATATTGGTTTTGTTAATACAGTCTTAAACAATAGGTTTCAACAGTTTCCAATTTGTTGTCTCATCTCAATTGTTTTCGTCACAATTAAAGTATTATTTCTCAGTAAATTGATCTAATGCGTTATACCTTCCATCTTGGTCACAATTAAAGTATTATTTCTCAGTAAATTGATCTAATTCGTTATAATTTCCATTTTCGTCACCATTAAAGTATTATTTCTCAACAAATTGATCTACTGTGTTATAACTTCCATTTTCGTCACCATTAAAGAATTATTTCTCCACATATTGATGCATTGTGTTATAACTTCCATTTTCGTCACCATTAAAGTAGTATTTGTCAACAAATTGATCTATTGTGTTATAACTTTTATTTTCGGAGAAATAGAACTGCCAAACCTCTTAATGCTGGAACATAAGACGTAATGAAGCTTCGGTGACATCTTGCCAACCAAACTGGCGGGTGGATTTAATTTCAGATGTAACCCATGGAACCTTGGATAAAACCAAGTACAAAGCCAGCTAATTGATTGAGTGTTTGCACGGTCGGAAAAAGAATCATACTCTAAAGTCTAATTCTAGTAAAATATATTGATATATAGCGATTGATCATCGATATGACTGGCTCTTTTAGATATCGTCAAATGTCTGTTTGGGGGAATATTGAACAGCCATGTCAAATCGCTTTACATTGCCTGTACCTTTACATAAAGTAATCCAACATGACGAGTGTAGACCCATATCTACTGTTCCATAATGTGCCTGAAGTTCAAGGCCAGCACTTTTTATTTAAAATAATAAAGCTGAATGAACGGCGTATATCATGATCTGTCGGCACATGACTCGAATGCATATCTGGGTCAATATATAGGTTCGAGTAGTTCACTAAAAAATACTGCATCCGTACATGTAATGCAGAATATATATATCATGTGTCCATTGTTTTCAAGACCGATTGCTGGCTTACCTAATGGTTGAATATTACCTTTTTCTCAGGGGCCCCGGGTGCCCGAGTGGTCTAAGGTGCTCGCCTCTACCGATCACTGCCATCTCACCTCTGTCCGCGTGGGGTTCGAGTCTTGGGCTCGGCCAACGTGGGTATGTGAGAAAGCTTGCCAGTAGCTTCCCGTGGGTCGGTGGTTCTTCTCAGGATTTTCCCGGGTTCTTCCTCCACCAGATATACTGGCCGCCATGTATAGCCTATCATGTGCTGAAAAATGGCGTCAAACCCATAAAACCAAACCTTGTTCTCATTGTCCCTTGTTGAATCAGATACCTTTTTCGTGGAATACATCAGCCAAACTTCCGAGAAGAAACAAAAAATGTCCCAACATTTTAATTTTTAATGCAATCTCAAACATATGTACATCACTTGCTATCATAATCAGAATATACTGTTTCAGATACACTGGAAAATTGCTATTATGCATCGGCCGATAAATGTAAACATGATGACATACTCTCGGGTATGCGTGACCTATTGCGGTTTATACTGATATTTAGAGATGGGAACAAAGCAAAATTGTGGTCAGATATAGATAGTGTTGATACTTGAAAGTAATAAGAAAAATAAGGAGAAGAAGGAATTTTTATTATTTTCTTGATACCAATGATATTGATGGTTATTATTATTATTATTATTATTATTAGTTTCTAAAGTGTTGAGGTCTGCATGTATTTAAATATACCAGTAAGCAACTGTTTTGGCAGCTTTGAGGAAGATGGATAGGTGAAGTTAATTGCTGAAGACGATATACTGCACTTTCCTGTACACAATACTCATTAAACTTCGAAAAGAGTAGACCCAGGTCCACCGCTTCATAATGCACAATAATATCAGGATTTACGATGTTCACTTGAAATCATAATTCGTTTACACAGCATAGACCGTGATCTTCTGACTCTTAATGCGAAATCAAATCTTTCTCTACGCTGTTTGTAGTTGGAGGAACATTAAACACGAATCAAGAAGGATCTACGACATACCTGGTGATGTAACAGAACAAAATATTTCATGCATTTACCTGATAATTATCTAGAATAACATCTTTCATGCATTTACCTGATAATTATCTAGAATAACATCTTTCATGCATTTACCTGATAATTATCTAGAAACAACATCTTTCATGCATTGACCTGATAATTATTTAGAATAACATCTTTCATGCATTTACCTGATAATTATCTAGAAACAACATCTTTCATGCATTGACCTGATAATTATCTATAATAACATCTTTCATGCATTTACCTGATAATTATCTAAAAACAACATATTTCATGCATTCTCTGATAATTATCTAAAAACAACATCTTTCATGCATTTACCTGATAATTATCTAAAAACAGCATCTTTCATGCATTTTCCTGATAATTATCTAAAAAAAATACTTTTTTTTATACCTTTTTACGTAACTAATCCGTCTACAACAAGCCAAAATATGTACCCATGTACATTTCTCTCTCTCTCTCTCTCTCTCTCTCTCTCTCTCTTTCATGTGACCCAATCCTTTTGTCATTGTTGTAAATATAAAATATTATAAAATAAATTACATAAGAAACTTTGAAGATTGTGCTAAACTTATGAAAAGGTTAGAATTTGCTAAATCTATATAAATTTGCAAGCTTAATATTTCTAAATGGCAGAACGGATGGAGAAGCCACTTGCCCTCAATATAATGTTGGGGGTTGGGGTTGGGGGGGGGGGGGGTTAGGGTTGACGTTCTATATGCTGAAGTGTTTTTCGCTACAAGTTTTATCTGTTATCATGAAAGATGTCTTTACTACCTCTGGTCAATGCCCAACTACTGTCTCCACTTATGTTTACAAGTTTTATCTGTTATCATGAAAGATGTCTTTACTACCTCTGGTCAATGCCCAACTACTGTCTCCACTAATGTTTACAAGTTTTATCTGTTATCATGAAAGATGTCTTTACTATCTCTGGTCAATGCCCAACTACTGTCTCCACTAATGTCTACAAGTTTTATCTGTTATCATGAAAGATGTCTTTACTACCTCTGGTCAATGCCCAACTACTGTCTCCACTAATGTTGTAACAAAATAAAAGACACAGTTTTATGAAAACTATTTGTAGAAGTGGCACTGCAAATAAACCAACCAGAGGTCTATTGCTATCCATAGTTGTCTAAAAAAAACTGCTATATAAAATTTCCGATAGCAAGTGTTACGACTCTAAGGTCTTAAAATAATGTAACAGAAAGAAAGTGAAAACAACAAATCAAGTAAAAATCAACAAGCAATTTATTTCTAGACAATTTAAGTGAAAATTCAAAAGACACTTGCAGTAACGTTAATTAAAATCCAATTAATCCAATAATCCTAAGTGTCCTAATCACAAGTTCTAAATATAGAATGTTCCGAATGAATTACCGTATCCTTGAATGTGTTGATATGCCAATAGTCTTTACTGTCCTGATGTGCCAGTAGTCTTTAATGTGATGATGTGCCAAAATGAAGTACTCCAGAATATCTGAATAAGTTTACATCAATCCCAAAATCATCAATTCAAAATCCAAAATTCAAACGTCTATGAGCACTTTTATAATCCAATGAATATTTTAAATAATTTCTCTCTTTGAATTTGGAATGATTTTTCACAACTGTAATGGCTCTTTAAAAGACTGATGGTAAGGTCGAAACTGAAAAACTGTCCACTAAACATGGTATATATAAAGATAGGTTACATGGCAGCATGTTCTAGAATATAATGGTGTATGTAATTTTTGACACATAACTCAAAAGGAAATTCTCGTTTTATCTGTAAACAAAATCAACATTGACCTCAAATTGAATCAACAACTTGTTTACCAAAACCGTCCTTGAACTCAATTACTAAGTAAACAACCTAATTCAACGACATAAGATAAACATGTCAACATTGTACTTAACATTAAGGTTTAAGCAAATATTAAAGCCAAGAAACATTCATAATTTCCTAAAATGTTTATAATATTATATAAACATCATACATAACACAAGTCAGAGTGTCCCGTTGATGAGTTCAAAATCATTAATATCTATCAAATTGGTTTCAAACCTGGGAACATAATAATGGATTACATTTGTCTTCCAGTCATTTGTTGAGATGTATATTTTATACGGGTAAATATGCTTTTGCATTTTTTTTTTTTTTACTTGCATAAAACTTTTAATACTGTTTGGATTACAGTTATATTTTACAGATTAGTTTCTTTTGATTGTTATGTGCATAGTGTGTTTACTTTGGCTTGGTATAACGGATTATTTTGGCAGCAAAATTGCGACCTAGAAGTTTGCAATCTCAGGTCTAAACGGTTTGACTTGAATATCAGATTTTCGAGAGATTCTTATCATCTTTCTTTTTTTATTCAGAAGTACCGCATGAAATTAAACTATGTTGTCTAATTTATGCTTATGATATCGTTCTATCGGTTATTAGGGGTAATTATATTTATGATATCGTTCTATCGGTTATTAGGGGTAACTATGCTTATGATATTGTTCTTTCGATTATTAGGTGTAACTATGCTTATGATATCGTTCTATCGGTTATTAGGGGTAAATATGCTAATGATATTATTCTATCGGTTATTAGGGGTAATGATTAGCAAAATAAACTAGAATTATATCAAGAGAAAATCAATTTAAACCACAACATAGGTAAAACTAAAGTTGCTATATTTTATAAAAGTTAATGGCTGCTCCTCAAATAACATCTCGCTTTTAATGAAAGATGAATTGAGAAGTCAGTATGCAAAAAAAAATTGTATCTTAGCAAAAGCCTCCGGTACTGTGGATTATACTTTATATCAGATTCGGTAGTTATGCAACCCTCTGTATGAAACAAACATAAGCGTCTGTCAATATTAATGTCCAAGTTGGTCTTAATATTTTTAATGCTCTTAGCCGACTCATTGTAAAGAACAGTTGTCAAACTTGGGGACCCATATCTATCTATCTATCTATCTATCTATCTATCTATATATATATATATATATATATATATATATATATATATATATATTATATATATATATATATATATATATATATATATATATATATATATATATTAATAGATAGATCGATATATATCAAAGCTTTTTTGGAAGACATTTAAGATGTGAATAGCGGTGATAAACTGTTTCGTACAAACTACAAATTCATGTTGGGCGTCAACACGTTTAGTAATAACCTAGTCATTCGGAGTTAGTCGGTGAACATTCCCTCGTGTACACACATATACACACACAAATACATATATATATATATATATATATATATATATATATATATATATATATATATATACATGTATATATATGCTTTTAGTAGATTGACCCAAAGATTACGTTACAAATTCATGTTGGACGTCAACACGTTTAGTAATAACCTAGTCATTCGGAGTTAGTCGGTGAACATTCCCTCGTGTACACACATATACACACACAAATATATATATATATATATATATATATATATATATATATATATATATATATATATATATATATATATACATGTATATATATGCTTTTAGTAGATTGACCCAAAGATTACGTTGCAAAGGCACGTTTCCGTCACAATGCTGGTTGTAATACATCAATACATCACAAGTATGACGCAATTTAACAATGTTCTTCAGTAGCTAGCTTTGAACATGTGCTAGTGACGCGGGTGGATGTGTGGTCTAAGGCGCTGGCCTTTACATATCGCTGACATCTCAACTCTGTCCGTGTGGTTTCTAGTCTCGGCACGGCCAACGTGGGTATGTGAGAAAGCTTGCCAGTAGCTTTCTGTTGGTCGGTGGTTCTTTCCAGAGTTTTCCCCGGTTCTTCCTCCACCAAATATACTGTCCGAAATATATAGTTTATCAGCCATAACACTGAACATATGTTAGTCAACTCTTAAGACCAATGCGGTAACATATGAAAGTTTTGAACCACTTGTCAGATTTAAAATAATATCACTATTTTCGGCGTGTGCTGTGGCCACGCGCAACAAAATAGAACAAAAAGGATTGACTGATTAACTAAAATGCCGGCACTCTCATATATTACCTACTCACTGCTGGATCATATTCCCTCTACTGCATAAAACAAACAAAGAACGCAATTACAACTGCACTACCTTATTTACTATTGCATAAAACACCACCATGTTCCTAGACGTTACTACTGATACACCTTCCTCACTACCGCAATAAAACACGCACTCATAACTGCACCACTTTCCTTACTACAGGATTTATATATATATGGTCCAGGCATCTCCACTGCCTAGCTACTGAAATACTAGCATTCTAATGTGATATTAAAATCTAACTATTGAATTTAATGAGTTGATAAAATGTTACAATACTGGTACTGAAAAGCATTACTCGATATGGAACGTATAAATACTCATTATCATCTGCGTAAAGGCTATACGCTTAGCAAGCAGCCTGACTGGGTAAGATCAAAAGCGCATTTTTACATTCTTTCAGAATGTAATGAATACCAATTTGTAAGTATATGATGTGTATATGCGGTAGGACCATAAAATATATATACTTTCACCACTATAAATAAACAAAAATGCACGCACAATTTGAACAACCAATGAAGTGTACATTCAAAACAGGATAGAAAGAAAAGAGATATACAAGCAAGTGAGCCGTATATTGAGAGTGAATGTATAATAGTTCATGCTTTGATGGACTTAAGCGAATGACTGACGTATTAATTGAAACCCCAGCTATCCTCATCTACTTGCGTAGTCTGTATACACATCTATCTCTCCTAATTACTATAGATCTCTAGTAATTTTTCTGGGCAAAGGTAGGTCCAACAGGTCTGGTACACAACAACTCAACGTATCGGGTGACTTCTATCTTGGACATGTTGAAGTGTTGGAACTGGAAAGGATTTTGATCACTGGTTCTGTTGAAGGCAACATTGATGACATTGCCAATGAACAAACGTTTAGGCAGTTGAACTTGGAACATGGAAGATATGATCTTCGACCTTGAATCAGAGCCTAGTGGCAATAATGAAGGGTTTGACTTCAACTCGTCGTGGAGGATAATTGGCTGTTGTTCGGGTCAGAACTTAACTGATGTCGTTTCCCACTTTAGGTAAGACTTTCACACGACACACGTAGAGTCTGGCTTCGTCGATATTAGTTAGCATTTTCCATCAAATGGAACCCAGTGCTACTTCGATTCAGTCTTAGACGTACTTCCACGCTATTCAACAAATACTTGTCTTGACAATGTGTCGCGTACCAAACTCAAACCTTCGGTCGAGGCCACATGCAGTGATCAAATGTCAGTATTCGGATTTTCGCGTCAGGAACATAACTTTTCAATGAAACTTTACCCAACTATGCATATTCACTAGATGATGTGTTTTGTACCACGTCAAGGCCATTGGTTCCAATTTCAAGGTCAAAGACGAAGTTCATAGGTTAACATAGTGATTTTGATGAAACTTTCTTGTGTAAATGTGTATCTTAATTAGAAAATGTGTCGCATACCATACCCAGACCGTGGCCCAAGGTCAAGATCACATACAACCTTTGGCGAGCTGCGGTGGCTCAGTGGTTAGCGTGCCGGACTCACGACCGAAAGGGTGTTGGTTCGAATCCTACGACCGGACCAGTCTGGGTCACCTACCGTGGTGTGTCCTTGGGCAAGGCACTTTACTCCAATTGGCTCGGCAGTAAATAACCTACTTGTGTTGCTGTGCCGTAAAGCACCAAACCAAAACATATACGGTTTAAAGTTCAACAGAGGGATTTTAGTATTCGCTCTGTAACGTTTGAATAAGTTGCGGGATTTTAATAAAACTTTGTACAAATGTGTATCTCTGATAGACGATGTGTCGCGTATCAAATTCATGGCCGTGTACTGCTCTTTACTTCTGTTAATATACATCTGCCACCGAAATTTACTGCACGAAACATTTCCTTGATGAAGCAGAAATTTCTTTTATGTTAGAATGTCATATTGCTAATTTAGACAAATTATAAAGGGATTTTATTATAAAGGAAAATGCTTATTTATGTAAATGACTTGCCTTTGAATGAATTCCCAATTTTTCTCTGTTTGCTTATATTTTCTTACAATGTTTTTGATTTTTGTTTCCGTACAGTAGTGCACTATTTTGTTTCCTTCCCTCATTATGTCTTTTATGACAGAACGCAGATTTAATAGAAAATCATTTGTTAAAAGTAACACTTGAAGTAAGTGTAAAATTACTTTAATAATACAACGAATGTCCAATTTGCGCCTGTATTTGTTACATGTACTGTTTTAGTACCCCATTTTAGAAGACAAACAATCAAGATAAAATACAATTGTTTTCATTGATTTTTTATTAAATACGATTACGGCTTGTATGGTTCAAAACTCATTTCTCAAATTAATACTATTTTGGGACTCTTTTTAAAATATGTTTGGATTTTTTTAACATTAGCACTGCACAAATTAACCTATATTCGGATATATTCCAAGTAATGATACATTTGAACCAATGAACATTCTCTCAAATATGTTCGAAAAAAGATAAAAAACCTTCGGACTAACGAATATTCAGACTTGTGAACCTAGCAACCTGTTGCTTCGAAGTTATGAACCTTAAGATCAATGAACCCTCTGACTAGTTACCCTAAGATCAATGAACCCTCTGACTATTTACCCTAAGGTCAATGAACCCTCTGACTATTTACCTTAAGATCAATGAACCCTCTGACTATTTACCCTAAGATCAATGAACCCTCTGACTAGTTACCCTAAGATCAATGAACCCTCTGACTATTTACTCTAAGATCAATGAACCCTCTGACTAGTTACCCTAAGATCAATGAACCCTCTGACTATTTACCTTAAGATCAATGAACCCTCTGACTATTTACCCTAAGATCAATGAACCCTCTGACTAGTTACCCTAAGATCAATGAACCCTCTGACTAGTTACCTTAAGATCAATGAACCCTCTGACTAGTTACCCTAAGATCAATGAACCCTCTGACTAGTTACCCTAAGATTAATGAACCCTCTGACTAGTTACCGTAAGATCAATGAACCCTCTGACTATTTACCCTAAGATCAATGAACCATCTGACTAGTTACCCTAAGATCAATGAACCCTCTGACTATTTACCCTAAGATCAATGAACCCTCTGACTATTTACCCTAAGATCAATGAACCCTCTGACTATTCACCCTAAGATCAATGAGCCCTCTGACTAGTTACCCTAAGATCAATGAACCCTCTGACTATTTACCTTAAGATCAATGAACCCTCTGACTATTTACCTTAAGATCAATGAACCTCTGACTATTTACCTTAAGATCAATGAATCCTCTGACTATTTACCCTAAGATCAATGAACCCTCTGACTAGTAACCCTAAGATCAATGAATCCTCTGACTATTTACCCTAAGATCAATGAACCCTCTGACTATTTACCCTAAGATCAATGAACCCTCTGACTATTTACCCTAAGATCAATGAATCCTCTGACTATTTACCCTAAGATCAATGAATCCTCTGATTATTTACCCTAAGATCAATGAACCCTCTGACTAGTTACCCTAAGATCAATGAACCCTCTGACTATTTACCCTAAGATCAATGAACCCTCTGACTATTTACCTTAAGATCAATGAATCCTCTGACTATTTACCCTAAGATCAATGAACCCTCTGACTAGTTACCCTAAGATCAATGAACCCTCTGACTAGTTACCCTAAGATCAATGAACCCTCTGACTATTTACCTTAAGATCAATGAACCCTCTGACTATTTACCTTAAGATCAATGAACCCTCTGACTATTTACCCTAAGATCAATGAACCCTCTGACTATTTACCCTAAGATCAATGAACCCTCTGACTAGTAACCCTATGATCAATGAATCCTCTGACTAGTAACCCTAAGATCAATGAACCCTCTGACTAGTTACCCTAAGATCAATGAACCCTCTGACTAGTAACCCTAAGATCAATGAACCCTCTGACTAGTAACCCTAAGATCAATGAACCCTCTGACTAGTTACCCTATGATCAATGAACCCTCTGACTAGTTACCCTAAGATCAATGAACCCTCTGACTAGTTACCCTATGATCAATGATTCCTCCGACTATTTACCCTAAGATCAATGAATCCTCTGACTAGTAACCCTAAGATCAATGAATCCTCTGACTATTTACCCTAAGATCAATGAATCCTCTGACTATTTACCTAAGATCAATGAACCCTCTGACTAGTAACCCTAAGATCAATGAATCCTCTGACTAGTAACCCTAAGATCAATGAATCCTCTGACTAGTTACCCTAAGATCAATGAACCCTCTGACTATTTACCCTAAGATCAATGAACCCTCTGACTAGTTACCTTAAGATCAATGAACCCTCTGACTATTTACCATAAGATCAATGAATCCTCTGACTATTTACCCTAAGATCAATGAATCCTCTGACTATTTACCCTAAGATCAATGAACCCTCTGACTATTTACCTTAAGATCAATGAATCCTCTGACTATTTACCCTAAGATCAATGAACCCTCTGACTAGTAACCCTAAGATCAATGAATCCTCTGACTATTTACCGCTATATTATTCCAACTTGCAAACCTTCGGTACAGTGGAACTTGGGCTAAAATGCTAGACAAATATTTCAGATTTATGAACCTTCAGACAAATTAACCTTCTTAACATCAAGCGGTTACCAGGATATTGTAATTTGTTTCAGATGATCTATATAAACTATCCAGTTGAAAATCATCTCTCTCTCTCTCTCTTATACACACACATACACAATTAACGGAATGGTAGAACGATGTGATGTAATTCTTTGTAAGCTCGATTCATCCTTTACTTTTGTGGATAATTCTGCAAATAATTCTGACACATTTTTATCAGGACCAAAAGTTGCATTGTATGATTATTTTGACCCTTAAACAGTTCTCGTACAAGACAAAATTATAATAAGGATTAATAAATATAAAAAGACATGCCACTATATTTACACTTCAACATACGCTACTAGTCACGCTCAGAGCCCATGACTTCCTTGTTCGGAAACCAATTAACAAAAGAACCCGACCTTCACCGTATTTCAATCCCCTTCCAAGAAAAGTATGTGCAGCTAGATTTGCACTTCAACGCATTCTGCTAGTCACGAGCACAGTCCATGACTTGGATGTTGGGAAGCCAACTAAAATTATGTTGGGACAGAAACCGACCTTCTCTACATATCAATTTTCTTCAACAAGCAAAGCCACTCTACAAACAAAGGGAATTTTGGGACACATTTTGTGTGTGGGGGGGGGGGGGAGGAGGAGGGGGCCTTTGGTATTATAATTATTACTATTAGTAGTAGTAGTAATAGTAGTAGCAGTAGCACCAGCACCAGCAACAGCGCAGTAGCTGAAGTAGTGGTAGTTGATGGTGGTGCTTGTAGTGGTAGTAGTAGCAGAATTAGTAGTGGAAGTACGGAAGGATGGAAATTATTGTAAAGTATATTAGTGAGTGCGCGAGTTCTTGATACGTATAAGCTACCCAAAAAATGTCAGAGTTTGCAAGGATTCGAATAGTACAAAATGAGTAGTACATAAAAAAAAAAAAAAAAAAAGTTGTGTACACATTTTCAAATGCACTTAAGTTTCAACTATTTAAAAGCAATCAAACAACACCAGCTTACCCAGCACACGCCCACCCTCAGACCCGCACATATACAGACACACATTCATGTGTTTGAAAGAATCTTAACATGTATAGAAAACATAATACGTTAACCATAGCCAAAAACCTCGTTATAGATACCCGAAAGTATACAGTACATTAAAGCTTTAAATGAAGTTTCTTTTGATGTTATAAAATCGTGTGGTTCCAAGCGAAAGTACACTACAGCGTTATTTGTACGCACTGGCAACGATTTAAATGGAGGAATCAGGAGCCATCTAAAGGAATCGTGGTCGATTTCTCAGCTTTAGCCATGCCAAGACAGCATTCATTCTGGTGGTAACAGTCACACGGAATGTCTAAAATATTCATATGTCGACCCTAGCACTCCATAATAATGAATTTCTAAGGGTTTGGCTTTAGAACTGATTACCGTTTGACAAACGAGTCGTTAAAGTGATAGTTTTGACAAAGACTTTCATTTTGAGTACTTATTTCGAGACCAATTTTTATGTTAGGCATGACAGAGCACATGATTCAACATAATCTTTGGGATTTTAGGGAGAGAGAGGATTGTTATTTATTATTTTATGGCTGTGTTTTTATTACGATTTTGTTACGAGGAAGATCCAGAGATGCTGGCATTGTATACAAGACGTCACTTGTCTTTTACATGCCATTCTGAAGACCACTAACTGCACACATTAACTATGACATCATGCTATTCATGCAGTATCCAAGGTACGAGGATTAAAGCATCTGTTAACTGTTAGCGCGAGAATGAGGAACGGCATTTTATTCCAAAGCCCGTAACCCACCAGCTTGGCTCCGATCCACACACACACACACGCACACACACACACACACACACACACACACACACACACACACACACACACACACACACACACACACACTCGGAACGTATAACTCCAGAATTTGATTTTTAATATTCAGATTTACTTTTGAATGGAGTCATTTGTTAATAAACGTAACACTTATCGAGTCAGTGACTAAATTCAAAAGGTTTACAATCAGAACGTGTGTATGGTTATATGTATGTATGTATGTATGTATGTATGTATGTATGTATGTATGTATGTATGTATGTATGTATGTATGTATGTATGTATTGGATTTGACGGCACGTCAGCACAATACTGGCTATATAGTGCCGATTAAATAACAAGTAACTGCAGTCCTTCCCATTCGGTTCCAATACAAACAATAATTCTGACCAACCAAATAAGTTCCTTTTCAACAGATTTATTTCATGTCCATGGAGAAGCGTTGCTTTTCATGAAGGAAACAAAATGAGGCTTCAACCCGCCCCCAACCCATCCCACCAAAACTTAACTTGCTGGTCTGCAACACGTCCCACCCACATACCCAGAACAGGATATTAGAGTGTTTGTGTGTATAGTGTGTGAATATTCCTATCCTTTTCATGTCTGATATATGTTTGTGTATGTGTAAACACTCCTACTCTCTTCTCTCCTTACATTCCATGTATGATAGTAGTATAGCTGGTACAGTAATGACACTCTGGGTATAAGGAAAATTAACATGAGCCCGCCATCTTGAAAGTATAATACTCTCGGTACAATAAGAATTCCATGTTAAAAACACCATTTAACATTAGCATAGCACTCTGGGTACAAGGAAAACTTAACACTAGTCCACATCATTAACATTATGGGTTGGTAAGGGCATAAGGGAAAACGTATTGTTAAAAAAGTCGATAGGTTAAATGACCATGGTAATTGTAATATTAAAATGTTCATAGGTTTGAGCATACAAAAACCACTGATCAAACAATCACACCTAATACACAACACGCCGTTTTGATTGGCCAACACCCAGTCATCTGCTGACCAGCACCTACACTTACTCACACAACGGGTAGGATGCAAAAGAAAAGGGATAAAATAAAGGTTAAACCCCTTGTAAACAAAACTAATCGATCTACTACACCTAACCCCCTATAACTTCTCTACCATCTCCTTATCAACAAAGAAAACAAAAATGCTTCTAACACCCGGATATTTCTTGTAACCCTAGCAGCGAAGTGTAAGGAAAGAAAAGGTTAGAACTACACAAACACTATACACATGCACATACTTATATAATATCACTCAAAAGGGTACGAGTGTTCACACATATACTAACACAGAAAAGGGTAGTAATATACACATAATACACACAAACATACTTATATACTATCACGCATGAAGACTGAAGAGTAGAGATGGGTTTAAGTTTTGAAAGACATACGAATACACGATACAAATACTGGAATTAATTGAGTATTATCTCTGTTTCTGAGAGAACTGGTTGGCCCTGCAAAGGGCCGTTGAGGAGGTTGACCGAAGATGCTTAACACTGGTTGCGCCGTTTCACTGTTCTTCGTCGCAAGCTTCTCCGCACTGCTTCGCTTTCTCTGTCTGTCTGTGTCTGTCTGTCTGTCTGTCTCTCTATAAATATATATATATATATATATATATATATATATATATATATATATATATATATATATATATATATATATATACCCATGTTTGTTCCTACGGTTTATAAGTGCGAAACATTGTGAGTACAGTATAACATGGCTGAAATGAAGACGTCGTGTTGGGGTGCGCCTGCAGTGAATACTTCATATACTCGGCGTGATAGTACGACTACTACTTCTGTAGCTCCTTCTCCATCATTACCAGCATAATATGATTTTAAAAAGAAATAGAAGGAAGAGTTAGAGATCTTTTTATAATGCTAAAACGAAGAAGAACAGACATTTGTTCAAAACCAAGAAGAGGAAAAAGGCAACGAGAAGAGATGAAAACGTTTTAACAGAGAGCAGAAGAAAGAGAATGAAAACAAAACTGTCAGTTTGTTATAGGACATTTTGACGGAGTTAAAACATCTGAGATAAATAATGTAATGTAGCAAACTGACCGTCACCACTGGGACGCCAGAAGCAGCAGCAGCCGCTAACTACCACTACAACAGTAGTAGCAGTAGCACTTGGACGTGGAAGCTGGCACTAGAAAAACAGAGTTGGATTCTTCTCCAGCTCGAAGAGATTATTATGGCAGTTACTTATGATGGTTCACAACCATTTCTTGACTACATGACCAATTTTGAGTACTATGCAATTATCAACAACTGCAACGAAACCGAGAAGGGGTTTCGCTTGGCCGCATGCTTAAGGAGGGCTGCCCTCCAAGTCTTGACAGATTTTCAGGTCCAGCCAGGTCAAGTCGAGTTTGGGAGATAAAAGCTTCCTTTGAAGCTCGCTTCGCGCCTAGCAACCAAGACGAATACTTGAAGGCGCAACTTTGAAGCCATTTCAGAAGAAGGGGCGGAACGCTTCCCGAGTTAGGGCAAACCATACAAAGGTTTGTTTTGCTGGCATATCCTGGTTGCCCGCCTGATATTCGCGATCGACTTATTAAACCCCATTTCTTGGGAGCTGTTCAGGATGAACACTTGAGACTTGAGATCTGGCGCCATTGCCTTAGCAGCTTGCAGGAAGCAATCAGAATCGGGGTCGAATGGGAGGCTTTCTTCCATGCAAGTGTAAGGCAATAGCCTGTAAACTTTGCTTTTAAGAGTCACGACGAGTCCAAAACCAGGTGCGAAGAAGAGAATGCTGACGATAAAACTGTAATCAAGATACTTGAAGAGAAAGTAGAGCTATTAATGGAGTAAAACAAGAAATTAAGCGAAGAACATAAAGAAAGAGAATATCATGAAAAGAAAATACTCTTCACTTGGGCAGTTCTTAAAACAACAGACGGAACGGTGCCTATACGGTTATTGAATCCGACTAACGATGTAGTAAATTTGCTGGCTGTTGTTTGGTGCGCTCACGCTAGCGCAGCACTATCGATGCAACATGTCGAGTGTTCCACTAAGTATTCGAACGGCAGTCTACCTTCAAGTCTGTTTTAATTATTCGAGAGATTACGCAGCCATTTGACACCCGATCCAGCAGCTGCCCTCAATACCCAGTTGAACGAATTTTGCAGTATTTGCAAAATATGATGACGACTTGGGTAAAACAAATTTGATAAAACACTCTGTCAAGACAGGGAATGCCGCACCGATCCGAGTCCCGCCGAGACGATTGCCGTTCCATCTCCTGCAGGAGACAGACACACAAGTCGACCATATGTTGAAGGAGGGAGTCATAGAACCGTCAGTAAGCCCTTGAGCTGCTCCTTTAGTATTGGCAGCCAAGAAAGATGGGAAGAAGCGATTTGGTGTGAACTATAGAGCTCTGAATTCTGTTACCAAGAAAGATGCATACCCTCTTCTTAGAATCGACTATAGTCTTGATTCGCTGTCAGGCATGAGCTGGTTCTCAACATTAGATCTGATGTCGGGGTACTGGCAAGTGGAAATCGAGCAGTCTGACCGACCTAAGACGGCGTTTGCAACAAGAATAAGTATGCACCAGTTCAAAGTGATGTCGTTTTGCTTGTGTAACGCTCCCGGGACATTTGAGTATCTGATGGAAATCATCCTAGCCGGGCTTCAGTATGAAAAGTGCCTGATCTATCTCGACGACGTGGTAGCGTTCGGAAGCACTTTCGAGCAGTTGCTTGGGAGACAACCACATATCTACTAGGCTACTTCTTTTTAGATTCGCATTTATGACAATGAGACTTCTGTTGGATCGTTTCTGAATTGAGTTTTCCGCCTCCAATTTCAGCATTTTCCCTCACAACCTCTGATTCTTCAGCTAGGGAGTCGAACAGTTCCGCTTAGTTTGTGACTGAATTGGAGCAATACGCAGAAGTTGATACCATTAAAATCCACGGCATGGTCGACAGAACAGTGTACAGAGAAATTTGTAGTGTTTCTGAAAAATAAATTTTGCATTTGACATTACCAAAACCGACATCAGCATCGCGCACCGGCGAGGGAAATTTGACGAAAAGGCAAATAGACCAGTTATTTGCAAATTTGTATCCAGACATAAGAAGATTCATGTCATCAAGAACTGCAAAAATCTCAAGGGTTCTACACATGTGATCAGGGAAGACATCACCAAGCCTACGGTGGACTTCCTAGAAGAAGAAAAAAAAAAAAAAATAAAATAATGTGTTAAAAGATGCCTATATATTTGATTGCAAACTGTTTCTTAAACTCACTGAAGACAGAATCAAACAAATTTGGTTTATTAGCTTGTGATCTAAATTAAAGGGAATTGCTCTAAAGACTCCTCTGTTTCAGTTACAATTATCTTTTGTTTAATTTTTTCTAAATTCTTATAATGAACATCTGTTCACGTTCCTCGCGTGCGAATCGACGCCAATATTATGATCTGTTGATTTAGAGCCACAAACACTGCTGTTTGATATTGCTTATCAAGAGGAAGTAACTATACTATGCTTTAATAGCTAAAATAACGAACGTGGTTCTTTTACCATCTAAAAATAACATAGGGGATGCCTGCAATTCTCTTTATATGTAGTGTCTATGTTCTTACAACTTGTGACGAATTCCTTACTACTGGTAAACAGATACACTTCCTGTGTATGTTGCGCGACAACTTTGAATAAGCCATTTCTCAAGAAATTGCACGCAACAACAACCTCTAGGTCAGGGGAAGAAACAATTTACATCCACAAAACAAACATTAAACACCAAAGCCAAGAATAATTCTTGACTCCTTCATGTTTCAATATTGGGGAAATAAACAAACAAAGGATAAACAATCAAAGAAATAAAGAAGACAAAATTAAAATTGGGTCTAAAACGAGTAAGATACATATCTATGTTATGATGCCATTAGCCTAACAAAGTTGTGTAAAAAAAATTGAAAGAAGTTTTTATCGCGCATATCACGCAGAGGACCAAATTATATATGCTGTTTACTTTGAGTTTACATTAATTATAAGAATAAAGAATAAAGAAGCTTTACAAAATAAATTATTAGTTCTAATCTCAGCTATCTAATTATTTCATATTTGTTTTCAAATATTTACTTATTTCTTTAATCACATTTTTCTACTTTATGGCATAATATTTTAAAAATATTTGTACTTGAAATTTATGTTAAAAATTTTTTTTTGATTGATTTATTATTTATTTATTTATTTACTCACTTAGTTATATTTAACCATTAGTATTATTTGTATTGTATTATATTTGTAACAAGTGTGGTTCTGAGTATGTTGCTTGAAAAGACTGAGTCAAAACATTTTGTTTAATATTGTTACACAGAACTATTTGTGAAATAGATAGTCACTGAGAAAAATATTACTGATAGCAGGGGCAAATTTCGCAGTAATGAAAGCTACTCATAGCTGTTAGATGATGTCCTACAAGAATAGTTTGGAGGTAGGAAAGGTCTAAAGGGACCATTATTATCGCCCCGTGGACTAAAGTTTCACGAATATGAAGCCTACTACAAATTGTTGCATGATGTCTGCATGTCATTTTTGGGCATTTAGACCTAAACAAAAACTATTTATTTCTTCAGTTGCATTTGTTATTTTGAATCATTTAGGCCTGAGAATGATATTATGAAGGTAGGAAAGAAATTGCTATTATCAGGACGTGGAGCCATATTTCACAGTCATGAAGCCTTTTCCACATTGTTGAATGATCCATGAATGTACTATTTAGCAATTTCAGCATCAAAATAATATTTTGAAGGTGTTCAAGGTCTAAAGGGACTGTTCCTATTTACTCCGTATAGCTATATGTCACGCCTATGAAGGTTATTTCTAAGTTTGTGCTAGCATGCCATATTCGGAATATAGTCCTTAGAAGACTTTTTGAAAGGTCTTAAAGAGAGTTGTTACATGAAAACAATATTTGGAAGGTATTCATGATCTAAAGGGATTGTTACTATCCACTGTAGAGTCATATTTCACAGTTATAAAGGTTATTCAATGTTATTACATTATGCCTGCATGCCATTTTTGGGAATTTAGTCATTTAAAGATTATTTTAAAGGTAGGAAAGGTCTTGAAGGAAGTTGTTGCATAAAAAGAATATTTGGAAGATATTAAAGGTCTACAGGTATTGTAACTATCGCCCCTTAGAATCATATTTCACAGTTATGAGGGTTATTTTCAAGTTGTTGCATGATGTCTGCATGCCATTTTTAGCAACTAAGTCCTTAAAAACTATTTTAAAGGGAATGCTACTATGTCCCTGTTTAGCCATACTTAATTTCTGCTTGGCAATAATCTGATGCGTACATGTAAACATACCAAGAGATTGAAATAGAAAGACATTTGCTGTTTCATATATCTTCCTGACATGATTTGACACCATAAATATAATATCTTGATGGTAGAAACAAATACGGCAATTATTTCTATAAAGGGTTACATCTGAGAAACGTTGAAAAGAAATTTTACACTGAATTAAGAGTAAATATTTTCATTTAATACATGGTACAAATGACAACACAAAAACTAGGTGACGATTTTAAGAATTTATTCATGTTTATATTTACAGCTATATAAATTACAAACAAACAACAAATATACATATTATGAACTAATTTTGTGTATGCAACTGTCCTGAATGATGACCTCAGCCTCAAGGTGGAAGATGCCTTCCAAATCTGCTACCATGTGTATCAGTACCTTGAAGTTGATGAAGAAAAAAAAAGCTGCTTTAAATTATTTTACAAAACTTGAGAAGGCGATCTAAGGTGCCCATGTACTTATTTCAATATATCTATATACATACCAAGATGTACAGTGAGTGATCTCTCTCTCTCTCTCTCTCTCTTCCTCCTCTACACCATCCCACCACCACCACCAACACACACACATACAATATGATGCTCTCATAGGTAATTGAAAACTCATCACAATCCGAGTGAAGAGGTTAACAAAATGTGAAAAACATTTATATCCGACATTGTTTTAAAACAAAATTAAATAATGTGTAATTTTGGGCAGCATGTAGTTAACAATTTATGTCAACAAAGTGGTTCCACTAAATGTATTTAATTTTTGTAGGTGTAATAAAAATATTAAATATAATTGTTTGCGTTTTGTCTGATTTACCTCAGGAAACAGCACCAGATCAATTATTTTTGTACTAATCGGATTAGCGAGACAACAAAGTGGAAGGTTTGAGAATTTATACTTCAAGTTATAATGTATTTGTCAAATCTAACAGGTTCCACTATTCATCCATTGAATTAGATTATAATTACTACAACAAACATGCTTTTACGTAAATTTAGAAATTGTTCTGTGAATATCAAGATTAGATTATTCAAATCTTATTGTTGCACAATGTACTGTGCTCCTCTGTGGACAAACTTTAGTGAATGTATGAAAAGAAAACTAGTTTTTGGCTATAATAATAGTCTTCGTTTACTACTAAGCCTTCCAAGATGGAATAGTGCCTCTACCATGTTTGTAAACTATAATGTATTTAGTTTTGAAGAAGTAATGAGAAAGTATGTGTTTTCAATGATGACACGAATATCAAATAGTAAAAACTGTATCTTGAAATCGTTGTGGAACTATGATATTCATTTAAGTTCTCAGATTATAGATAGATGGAACAAATTACTATTTAAATGTCTCACATGATTTTATTCCTAAGAATGACAAACATATTCTGTAGTTGTAGATGGGTATGTATATTTGCACATAATACACCTATGAACTTCTATGTCTCAAAATACTTCTGTATTTTATATTATATTTTATTGTATATTTTAAGTTAGATGTATGGACCATGCAGTCTAAAATAAAGAATTCTTATCTTTTTATCTTAATTAAATGCACTTTTATTTATACTTTCTCTGAATTCCTTTGGGATTATGTTCCAAATTAATGATATGACTTGTAAGATGGATGTTTCCCATAATAAATTTATGAATTTAGTCTTAAGTGTTTTACTCTATCTTCATTGACAGGTTGAAGCTGTCGTGTGTTATATTGAATATTTATTACCCTGTACAACTCTTTACAAATTGTTGAATCTGTTGTAAATGTACTTGAAGGTTGTGGTCATTTCTCCAAGAGAGCAGATCGTATATTAGTGAAGGTATACAATGATTTGCGATACCACAGGGACTATGGCAGTTGCTACCATCAATAATCAATACAACAGTAGTATAATATTTTGTTTCAGAACTGTAACCGAGTGACTTCAACTGTTTCCATCATTTCTTTGGGTTGTTTTTATTCTCTTCAACTTTGTTACAAACATAACTAAATTTTGCCTCTCGTAAATTCCTCTGTACTTGATTTCTGCATACAAAATCTTCTAAAAACAGCAGGATAATTCATTAAAAACGTGTCATCCATCTCAATATTTGATTCCATTTCGCTTCCCGAACTGGTGGGGTTCATTGTTTGGCCCCGGGGTGACATTCTCAATCCTGTTCCCGGCTACATGGTGTCCCCACATACGGGTAGTTACAAGGACTGCAAGGTCTCTTCCCTAGGGGGTAAGCTCCACAAGAAAAAACTGGCCTTCCTCTTCCATGGGTCGATGCAAAGGATACTAATCTCTCCTGTTCTGCCTCGTGCCTCATGGTGATGCAAAACCGATCGCTCTGTCTATTTATATCGCTTCGCACGGTCACGCAGTTTCTCGAGAAAGAGCGTAATAAGTCAGGATTCCAAGTTGATGCGTTATTCCCAGTTGTCGCCCAATATGTATCTGCAGATTGATAAGTGCAATTCTGAGGTAAATTATATGTCATTTTAGTAGCGATTAATAATTTGGAACTACAGCAGGTAAACTGTATGTTTTGTGTACATAAAACCAGCCGGTCATCATGGATGAACAGTTAGGCCTAGTTTCAGCTACATGTTAAGCATAGTTCCGGTTGCAGGAGAACATCTCCCAATATTCGATAACTACATCGATTTATACACGTACTTGAGTGCGAATGACATGTCCTTAAGATTGCATGGTACATTATGCTGTATTATTGTTTTGCCTTGCCGCTGCACATGGTATGAAGTTTTAAAATCCTCTTTTTTTATTTTTATAATGTTTGAAATCTAAATATAAAAAATTCTATTTATAGTTCAAGGACAACCTAATACACGTTTCAAGGTGCATAGTTGCGATGCGTATCCTCGCGAAGTAAAAATAAAAGTCGGTACGTTTATACTGTATACAACGTGCTAGATACCAACCACTCTAATCAGTAAAATTAAAATAAACAGTGATAAAAATTCTCTGAACCATAAAAATGTCATATAAGTAGAATATACTTTTTTTTTTTTTTAAATTATATACCACACATTTCAAAATAATGCAGTCTGAATAAAAATGGCTTTATAATATTTTTTTAACATTCATAATTAAATATCATTTACAATGTTTGTGCTTTGACTACATTTAAAGTAATAATTAAAATATTCAGATCACAGTTTATTTTACCAAATCAGCAATGAATACAAATAAAAATACAAAATAATATTGTCAAATCAAATGGTTGATAGTTTTATTGTAAGGTGCATTGTTGTGATGTGGATCTATACTGTAAACACCATGCAAGATGCCTACCTCTTTAATGACTATGACTAATAAAGAGAGATACAAAACAACAGTAACAAAATTCTCTAAATCATAAGTGTGTCATTCCCTGATACAGCCTTTCATCATTTTGTAGATGTTTCATAGGTGGCATCACTCTCTCACAACATTTTATGTTTTTATTCCATATGTTTCTTTGTTTTTAGTTATTGCTGCACCTTCAGTTTCATAATGTTATCACTGGTCCTTTTCTACAGTTTGTTTCTAAATATGTTTTCATATATGGTTTTCTTTTCTCTTCTCTTCATGCTTTCACTCTACTGTCTGTTACACTTACTGTTGCTTCAAACATCCAGTCAGTTTCCTTTTTTTTAACCTGTCTTGGATCTTACTCTGCTATGACACACCTCAATCTTGGTTGGTATGCCACATCACCATCAACCTTATTACAGTCCTACCCATTTATGTCAACATCCCCAGGCCCGAGGCAGTATTGTCGACATAAGTGGATGCCAAAATACTTGGGGGGGGGGGGGCTGAAAAAAGCACATTTCTCTGTGACCCACATGCAAGTGAAATTTGTCTGTAATGGGCGACCTGTTGTCAGTGAGTAGGATTTACACTCAGAGAAGATAAACAATGGAAATTTTGAGTAAATGAAGACAAAACCAGTGTGAAATACACTTGTATATTGACAACTTACATTTTTGTTACCTTTGTGTAATAAAATCCATAATGCGTTAAGTACATGTGTATGAAAAATCCATGAATTCGAGTATAGGTCACATGTTAGAAAATACCTGTATTGGTCACATCCTGTTAAAATATACATATACAAAAAAATGGTAGTCCTTGTTTGATCTATATCCCATTGTCAATTAACATGTGTGACTAAACAATTCACTACGATATTCATTATTGCCAGTAGCACGTGGCCGTATAGTTAATATTTACATGCTACATGTATTTAAATTGGCCATGATTTTGGTCTGTAGTCATCTTACTGAGACTACCAAGGGGATGAGGCTATTCATAGGGAAATAAAAACTCGTCAACAAGTTATGCATTCTTTCTGGTCGCAAAACATTCGATGACATTTTTTTTTTAAAAAGTCCTAATTAAGCACAAGTAGAATTTGTGTTTTATGCCACCGTTGGTAGCCATCATAAGCATAAATAAAGTTACTTTTCTTCCTGCAGAAAAGGAAACTTTCATGGCACAATAAACGTGTTTCAATCACTGACCACTTTGGAAAATGCAACATTCAATCAGATTCCATTGCTTTTTTTCAAGTTTGATGATGACTTCAGATGATTAAGGGTGCAGTGTTTTTATTGAAGATTGTAGCCAGCTTGCTTTGATGAAGGGTGCATGCATTATTGAAGTTGCAGTGAAAGGCCAACTTTGGAGGACCAAACAAATGCCTGTTTATTAGTCCGACAGCAATATTAAAGCCTAGCGGCAACATCACATAATAGTAGAACAAAGTATGGGTCGAAACTGGCAGCTTGTCAACATAAATGATCAGAAAACAAAGGATTTGTTCAAGCTGGGACTTGGGGCTTCTGTCGACATATACATTTATTTGTTATTTCAACGTTGACATAAGCATGACAAATTGGTAGTAACAATAGACCAAAGTCTGGGACTTTGCTTTTTTGTCAACATATTTGGTTTTTCAACATAAATGATATCGATACAGATGGGGAGGACTGTAGCAGTATTTTTGATATATTACAATATACAGCATTATTGTTAAATGTCATCAGTGGGCTTGGTTTATCTACAAAAAAATCACGCTGATACAAGTTCTTTATGGTCTCTACACACAAATACAATAAGAATATTATAAACTTTCTTAAAGTTTATGTCTGGTCAATAAAATATTGCTACATTGAATTGTCAGGGGTTGGGGGATCTCAAGAAAAGAAGAGTTGTATTAACTTTTTAAGAATAAATAGATATTCAATATACTTTCTTCAAGACATCCACTTCATTGCAAAATGGGAAAATTCCATATGACTACCTGATGATATGAATATCTTTTTGTATAGTTAATATTCTACTAATTCAAAAGGTGTACAGATAATACAGATAATAAGCTTTATAATAGATATAACCATTGAAAACTACAGATTTACACTTATTAATATTTATAGACCAAATAGAGACAATCCAGATTTTTACCTTGATAAAAAAGAGATATTGTATTGTATTTTAAAATTTATTTTGTTTTAATTGGGGGGAGATTTCAATCTTGTGATGGATCAAAATATTGATACTTTAAATTATAATAATGTAAATAACCCAATAGCAAGAGGAGTTGTCTTAGATATATGTATAGAACATAATTTAGTAGATGTATATGGAGGGAACATAATATAGGGATCCATAGGTATACTTGGAGGAAGTAACCCAGTACAACAATCAAGACTGGACTTTTTTCATGTGTCAGAAAATTTATTCACAATTGATGAAAATATAAGTGTTGAACCAGGAGACTGATCATTCTCTTGTAAAAATGAAGATAGTTTTCCAAAAGGAAATCAGAAGAAGATCCTTTTGGAAATTTAATAATTCATTATTAAAAGACCCTGAATATGTGAAAAGATTAAAGAAGCTATCTTAAAAGTAAAACATCAATATGTATGTGCTGAACAGTTTGATACTTTTGAGAATATAACTTCATCTGATTTTAAATGTGTAATAAATTATCAACTTTTCTTTGAAATGCTTCTGTTAGAAATTAGAGGAACAACAATTACATATGCATCTTTTAGGAACATTATGCAAGATCAACAGGAAAAGATATACCGTAAGTAGTTTAGAAGAGAGAAGCAATGTGAATGAATTACCAAAAACTGGAAGAAACAAAGAAAGAGAAGATATTAGAAACAAAAAGATGGGTGGTGTGAGGATTAGGTCTAGAGCTATATGGATTGAGGAAGGAGAGAACGTGACCCAACACTTCTGTAATTTAGAAATAGGAATTACATAAGTAAAATGATGCCACCTCTTGATGAAAGCAGTGCTTCTTTAACAGACAGAAAGATGAAGAAAAAGTATTTTATATGAATGCATATAAAAAGTGTGAAATGGCACTATAGTATATATAGAAGCTGCAAATGTTTTACAAATAAGGCCTAATAAAAAAAGCCCAGGATTAGATGGATTCACCAAAGAATTATATAAATATTTTTTGAAGCATATTGGACAGTTTGTAGTGTGGGTATTAACTTTGGGTGTGAACTTGGGGAATTACATCTTCCACACAGAAAGAAATAGTTATTATATGTATACCAAAAGGTGATAAACCTAATCAGTATATTGAAAATTGGAGACCCATTTCACTTCTAAATGTATTTTACAAACTTACTTCTGCATGTATTGCAACCAAGCTTAAAGCTGTGCTACCCACAATCATACATAAGGATAAAAAGGTTTTTAAAAGGACAATACATTGGAGAGAACAGTTAGAAACTTATATGACTGTTTTACACCAGAAAGAACAATGTTCCTGGGCTACTTCTTTTAATTGACTTTAAAAAGGCACTTGACTCAGTTGCATGGCCATTTATTGATAAAGTTATGAATTTTTTTCAATTCTGAAGAACCTAAAAAAAATTGGATACAACTTTTTTTTTATCTAAACATCAAATCTTGTGTAATTATTAATTGTCAAGTTTCCAATAGGTTTGTTATCAAAAGAAGGTGTAGACAGGAAAATCCTCTCTCTCTCCTCATATATTTTTATCCTGTGTGCAGAGATTTTAGCCCATACATGTATTATAAGAAAAAAAAAAGATATTAGGGAATAAATATTAATATTGCATACATTCTTTCTCAGTATGCTGATGATATGCGACTTACTATTGATATTTCAGAGAAATCTCTAATGTCTGCTTTACATCTTTGATATCAATATTCCAAATTTTGTGGCCTTCGTTTAAATATTTAAAAAAAACAAAGGTGGTTTGAATCGGAAGTGACGTCCCCCCCCCCAAATGAGTGGGGAACAACCGGTATGTTTCCTAGAAGAAGTTTTCTTTCAGATAGATGGTTACAATTGTGCCCTGGCACCGCTTAAAATGCAGGTGCTTCTGGAAGCATTGTCCCCCCCCCTCCCTCCTCCCACCAGGGGTTCCATCCCTCAGACCCCATGCTTATTTCTTTATACCCCCATAAACGTTTTTCCTGGATCCAGCCCTTGTTATGTATAAATGTTACTTTCAGAGACAGGATGGGTGTTGGGTTGGAGTTAGGTGGGGTTTAATCAATTCATTAGACTGGTAGAGAACAGATACGTCTGTGGCATACTGCAATATATACAAATATATACATGTACATTCAGTATGTAAGGCGCAGAAAGTCGGAAGTTCATTACCTGCAGTGTTTACTTTGTTTTGTAGGTTGGCTTAACAGACAGCTAATCATTCAACTTATTAATGGACATTACAGGTATGTCAGAAAGTATTACTAGAGAGAGAGAGAAGGGGGGGGGGAGTAATTTCTCATTCCATCTCAGAAGAAGTCAAACAATGTAGAAATAATGCAAGAATCACATTTCCTAACTGTAAACAAAAATGTATTCTGGGAAACGTTCCAGTTATTTTATGCTTATTTTTATTAGGAGTTGGTGGGACGTCGGCTTGCTCCCATTTGGCTCCGCACCTGATGTTGATCTCAATTTATGTACCATTCTAATCTCTGAGTGATACACATGCATACAGAGAGATTAAGCCCCTCCAGAAAGCAGAGCTATTTTAAGACAGAAAATGATGTAACTCCGATGTATTTAGAACATGTACGTGCTGGCTATTTAATGTAGGCGGGAACAGACCATGTACTTGTGCTATCGCTAAATCCTAATCATATTTTGGAAAGTTACAGATTAATGTACAAATGATTGCATCAAATATACATTTCATCCTGACTTTTTTATCACTACTCCTTCTGAATGGAAAGTCATATTAACATGGTGTTTTCTCCAGAGACTTCTTATGATGTCTAGTTAGTTCTAAATGAAAATGGTGCCGATCTGAGAGATCCAATATGGCCACCACAATGGCCATCTTGAAAATCTTTTTATCACTACTCCTCCTGAATGGAAAGTCGTATTGACAATGGTGTTTTCACCGGAAGACATCTTATGATGTCTAGTTAGTTCTAAATCTGATGTCTAATATAGCTGTCACAGTGGCCAGCTTGAAAATCTTGTTATCACTATTTCTCTGGAATGAATGGTCACATCAGCATGGGGTTTCCACTAAAGGACTTTTTGTTATGTTTTGTTGATCCTGAATTAAAACGGTGCTGATCTGATGTCCAATATACGGTCTTCTTGAAAATCTTGTTTTCGCTACTCTTAAATGTAAAGTCATTTTTAAATACGGTCTTCGAGGTCTTATGGCATATTGTTGATCCTAAATGAAAATGACTAACTCTCAATATGGCCATGAAGGTGGCTATCTTGAAAATATTATTATCTCTACTCCCAAATGTATGGCTATATCAACATGAGGTTTTCACCAATGGTCTTCTTATGATATCTAGTTGGTCCTAAATGAAAATGGTGGCAGTCATACATCCAGTATGGCTGCCATGATGCCTGCCTTGAAAATCTTGTTATTTTTAAATATGTGTATTTTAGCAAATTTTCAATGTCAAACTATGGAAATCAGACACTTCCTTGACATTATTTGTGTGAAAATGGTTCAAGGCCAGGCTGCACAAAAACAAACAAGTCCAATCATGTTCAGGTACCAGTGTATGAAATAGTCATGGAATTGTACGCTCCATAATGATATAGGATATAATGTAAATTAGATAAATAACAAGCACGATGTAAGAGCATTTACTTTATTTTATATTTCATTGACATATTTCATTAATTTTTTCTTCTCACTTTCATGATAACGCGCGTTTTAGAAAGCACCTTTTGCGATGCTTCCTGCACACTAGCCATGATGTTATCAAAAATTCCTGGGGATAACACTATATGCATACATACATACATACATACATGCATACATGCATGCATGCATATATGCATAGATACATACATACATACCTACCTACCTACCTACCTACACTTACACACACACACACACACACACACACATACATACATACATACATACATACTAGGGCAATGGACCCATTTCATTTCTGACTACCATATAAATAATTCACAACTGTTAGACTCATAGTGTTCAACTGGCGATTCAATGTGTTAATTCATTTAAACCGCTCCAGCCAATTGTAAATAATTTCAATTATTTCAAGTTGTCTAAATGTTTGTTAGCATGTTATTTTTTGTTCTTTGTTCTTTTTTCTTTTCTAGGATATTTTCGACCTACCCATATTGTTATGTATGATGTTTATATAATGTTGTATATGTGTTTTGGGAGGTTATAAATGTTTCTTCACTTTAATATTTGCTTAAATCTCTATGTTTGTTAGGAAAAACATGTATAACTAGTGTCCTTGAATTAGGTTGTTTTGATCAATATATTTTCACAATTTGAAGGTCAAGGTTGATTTTGTTTACAGTTAAAATTCCATTAAGATGACTCATAATCTAGAACATTCTGTCATGTGACCAATCTTTATATATATCATGTTTGGTAGACATTTTGTTCAGTTCGACATTACCATCAGTCTTGTAAAGAGCTATTACAGTTGTGAAAATTCATTCCAAATTCTAAGAGAGGAATTATTTTAATTATTCATTGGATTATTAACAGTGCTCATAAACTTTTGGATTTTGGATTTTGATTGACAATTTTGGAATTTATGTGAACTTATTCAGAGATTTTGGATTACTTCATTTTGACTTCAGCACATCAAGATTTCTAGTACATCAAGACTTTGGAGACCATTAGCACATAATAACATTCAAGGACACATTCTATATTTAGGACTTGTGATTAGAACAATCATTTTTATTGGATTATTAGGATACATAAACACATTACTGTAAGTGACTTTTTGATTTTTCATTTTAATTATCTAGTAATAAATTGCTTGTTGATTTTTACTTGATTTGTTGGTTTCACTTTCTTTCTGTTACATTTTTCTTAGACCATAGAGTCGTGACAGAAATTGGGGGCTCGTCGTTCCGGGATTGAATTTCTTTAAAGCATATTAGAGATATTAAATTTATCTTTGAAATTCATATTGATTTTGTCTCTGAATTTTTTTTGTCTTTGGCAAAGATTTTAAATAGAGAAATTTGTTTTGTGTGAAACCAACAAGCATTTACAATGGCATCTAATGTTCAGAATTTCATTTCAAAACCTACCCAGGAGGGGTTAGAGTGCATGAGAAAGGATGAGTTGCTCGAGCTTGCCAGAAAATACAGTCTATCTGAGGCAAAAGTATCATTGACAAAACAGGAGATAAAGATTATTTTGATTCAGTATTTAGTAGGAAAGGGAATTTTTGATAGCAGTGCTTTAAGTTTGAAGAGAAAGCCTGTATCTGGTTCTGACAGGAAATTAAGGGAATTAGAGTTAAAGAAACAGATTGATTTAGAATTGGCAAAGCTTCAGATTCAGAGAGAGAGAGAGAAGGAAGAGAGGCAGATCCAAATGCAGAAAGAAGAGAGGCAGATCCAAATGCAGAAAGAAGAGAGGCAGAGGGAGAGAGAAAAAGAAGAGAGGCAGTTGGAGAGAGAGAAAGAAGAGAGACAAATGCAGATACAGATGGAGAGAGAGAAAGAAGAGAGGCAAATGCAGATGGAGAGAGAGAAAGAAGATAGACAAATACAAATGCAGATGCAAAGAGAAGAAAGAGAAATGCAATTTAAATTAAGAGAATTAGAACTGGCAAACAGAGCACACTCCACTCCTTTAAACACAAGTTCAGGTTTTGATGTTACTAGATATATTAGGTTAGTACCCCCTTTTCAGGAAAAAGAAGTAGATAAATACTTTCTTCATTTCGAGAAAATAGCTGAAAACTTGAAATGGCCCAGAGAGCATTGGACTTTGTTATTACAAAGTGTACTTATTGGCAAAGCTCGTGAAGTCTACACTTCACTGTCAGTACAACAAAGCACTGATTATGATTTGGTTAAGGAGCACATCTTGAAAGCTTATGAGTTGGTACCAGAGGCATATCGACAAAGGTTTTAGGAATTGTAGAAAAGAAACTGGACAAACTCATGTTGAATTTGCAAGGGATAAAGAACAACTATTTGATAGGTGGTGCTCAGCCAAGAAAGTTGATCAAGCTTATGATAACCTCAGACAGCTCGTATTAATTGAAGAGTTCAAGAGGTGCATCCATAGTGATGTTAAAACCTATCTTGATGAGCAGAAAGTGGAAACTTTGGAAAATGCTGCTCGTATGGCTGATGATTATTCCTTGACTCACAAAATTTCATTTGGCAATAAGTCGTCCTCTCAGCAGTTTTCTGGTAAAAAACCATTTCAATCTCATTCGAGTACTTCCAAATTTCACAACAGCACAACTGTTAGGAATCAAACATCTGATAAGACTGATCAGAAATCCTTATCTCTTCCTACGTGCACTTATTGTAAAAAGAAAGGGCACGTTATTTCTGATTGCTTCAAGTTGAAAAATAAGCAACAGAGTAAAGACAGAGCTTTTCCAAATGCTCTTATTTCTATGAGGTCAAGGTCACGGTCTTGTATTGAAAGCAATACATTTGTTGGGTCAAACAAACCCCAGTCTGATTCTATTTTAGAGGCTTATGAACCATTCATGTCAGAAGGTTCTATATCACTTATTGGTGATTCTGCCAAACCTATCCCAATTAAAATATTAAGGGACACTGGAGCTTCTCAGAGTCTTTTATTATCAGGTACTTTGCCTTTGTCTGAGGAGTCTTCTTCAAGTGAAAGTGTTCTTGTTCAGGGAGTAGAGTGCGGCTTTGTAAATGTTCCTCTTCATTGTGTAAATTTGGCATCAGACTTAGTTTCTGGACCTGTGACTGTTGGGGCAGTGACTTCTTTACCCATAGAGGGTGTTCATTTATTACTAGGAAATGACCTAGCTGGAGATAAGGTTGTGGTTAATCCACTTGTAACTGACAAGCCTTGTTTGGATCAGAAAGTTGATCCTGTCGAAACTGAAATCCCTGATTTGTACCCTGCTTGTGCAGTTACTAGAGCTATGGCAAAAAGAGCTCTTGAGATTGATGTTGATCAGGATATTATTCCTTTAGCTGACACATGTATTGGTCAGTTTTTTGATGAGGTCACCTTTTCCTCAGGTATTGATCAATCAAATGGTATTGATCACAGTGATCCTCTTTTGGCAACTCATTCTCTTTGTCCTACTCAGGATGACAAACGACAATCTCTTGTCGTTGAACAGGAGCAAGATCCCGAGATATCTTGTTTGTTTCAGAGGCCTATTAGTGAAACTGAAGCCACACAAGTTCCAGTGTGTTACTTTGTGAAAAATGGGGTCCTAATGAGGAAATGGAGACCACCTGATGTACCCGCTGGTGACGAGTGGTCAGTGAGCTATCAAATTGTTGTTCCTAAGTCATATCGACAGGAAATTCTTAATTTAGCCCCTGAAACTCCTTTGGCTGGTCATTTAGGAGTCCGTAAGACTTATCACAAGATCTTGAATCATTTTTATTGGCCGAAACTCAAAAGTGATGTTTCTAAATACTGCAGATCTTGTCACACTTGTCAAATGGTAGGAAAACCCAATCAGAAGATACCTAAGGCTCATCTGCAACCTATTCCTGCATTTGATGAACCATTTAGTAGAATAATTGTAGACTGTGTTGGTCCTTTACCTAAAACCAAGTCAGGCAACCAATACTTGTTGACCATCATGTGTGCATCTACAAGATTTCCAGAGGCAATTCCTCTGAGAAATATAAAAACTAAAACTATTGTGAAAGCTTTGGTGAAGTTTTTTACACTTGTTGGCCTTCCCAAATCTGTCCAGTCGGATCAAGGGTCAAATTTTATGTCTGGAATTTTCCAAGAAGTTATGCATGAATTAGGTATCCAACAGTTTAAATCTTCTGCCTATCACCCTGAAAGTCAAGGTGCTTTGGAAAGATTTCATCAAACTTTGAAGAATATGATTCGATCATATTACTTTGATACAGAAAAGGATTGGGATGAGGGTGTTCATTTGTTGTTGTTTGCTGTTAGGGAATCAGTTCAAGAGTCGTTGGGTTTTAGTCCCTTTGAACTAGTTTTTGGTCATACTGTCCGTGGACCATTGAAATTATTGAAAGAGAGACTTCTTTCAAATGAAGACTCAAAGATTAATCTTCTTGATTATGTTTCTGATTTCAAATACAAGTTGTCAAAGGCCTGTGAAGTAGCAAGAACTAATCTTCACACTACTCAGTCAAATATGAAATTAAGGTATGACAGAAATTCACAGGAAAGGAGTTTTAAACCTGGTGACAAAGTTCTGGCTCTCTTTCCCATACCTCAGAATCCTCTTCAGGCTAAATGTTTTGGTCCTTATACCGTTGAAAAGAAAGTAAATGACTTAAATTATATCATTAACACTCCTGGGAGACGGAAACAGAAACAACTTTGTCATATAAATATGTTAAAGGAATATTTTGACAGAGATAGCTCAGCTAATTATTCAGTTAATTTAGTTGTACCTGTCCCACATAGTGAAGATATCAACGATGGAATACGATCAGACTATAGTGACTCTGGTATAACCAATCTTCGGAATTCAGAAATATTGAACAACCTAGACCAGAAACTTTCACATCTACAACAACAGGAAAGAAATGAACTAAAACAGCTATTACATGACTATGAGCACTTGTTTCCTGATGTTCCAACACGAACAAGTAAAATTTATCATGACGTTGACATTGTAGATTCTGCGCCTGTGAAACAGCATCCTTATAGGATGAATCCTCTCAAACAGAACTATCTGAAGAAAGAAATTCAGTATCTACTGGAGAATGATTTCATAGAACCAAGTAAAAGTAACTGGAGTTCACCATGTATTCTTGTTCCCAAGTCAGATAATACATTCCGTATGTGTACTGACTATAGAAAAGTCAACAGTGTCACCAAAACTGATTCATTTCCAATCCCAAGAATGGACGATTGCATTGATAAAATTGGAAATGCAGAATATGTCACCAAGTTTGACCTTTTAAAAGGATTCTGGCAAATTCCACTGACGGAAAGGGCAAAAGAAATTTCAGCATTTGTAACTCCAGATGGACTTTATCAATATAAAGTCATGCCGTTTGGAATGAAAAATTCGCCTGCAACGTTTCAACGTCTGATGAACATGATAACATTTGGTCTTGATAATTGTGACACTTATATCGATGACGTCATTATCTACAACAACACCTGGGAAGATCATTTGGAAACCATTCGAAAATTCTTCGATCGACTCAGTGATGCGAATCTGACAATTAATTTGAGCAAAAGTGAGTTTTGCCATGCTTGTGTCACATTTTTAGGACATATTGTGGGACAAGGTCAAGTTAAACCTATAGACACTAAGGTCAAAGCTATCTCTGAATTTCAAGTTCCAATTTGTAAAAAGCAACTGATGCGATTTCTAGGTATGGCTGGATATTATCGGAAATTTTGTTCCAATTTTTCCAAAATTGCTGAACCTTTGACAAGTTTATTGAGTTAGAAAACCAAATTTCATTGGTCTGACAAGTGTCAGGAATCTTTTGACAAGTTAAAGGCCATGCTTAAGAATGCACCAGTTCTTTCTGCACCAAATTTTAGCCAATCATTTAAATTATCTGTTGATGCAAGTGATGTAGGAGTTGGTGGAGTATTGATTCAGGAAGACAAAAGTGGTGTGGATCACCCTGTGTGTTATTTTTCTAAAAAAGTAAACAAACACCAGAAAAATTATTCCACAATTGAGAAGGAATGTTTGGCTTTGATATTGGCTTTACAGCATTTTGAAGTGTATGTTACCTCAGCTCTTTCTCCAATTATTGTGTACAGTGATCACAATCCCCTTACTTTCATCAACAAAATGAAAGACAAAAATTGGAGATTGTTGAGATGGAGTTTGATATTGCAGGAATATAACATTGACATTAGACACATCAGGGGAAAAGACAATGTGATTGCAGATGCACTCTCACGTGCCTAGAAATGTAATATTGCTTGATGTAATTAAGTCCAGTATCGTAAAACATGTTCTTATGTAATTTTGGTTATTGTAGTATTAGATGTATATTCAAAAGAAAGCTTTATTATATAAATCTTTCTTTTTCTTTATGAGGGGAGGTGTTATGTATGATGTTTATATAATGTTGTATATGTGTTTTGGGAGGTTATAAATGTTTCTTCACTTTAATATTTGCTTAAATCTTTATGTTTGTTAGGAAAAACATGTATAACTAGTGTCCTTGAATTAGGTTGTTTTGATCAATATGTTTTCTCAATTTGAAGGTCAAGGTTGATTTTGTTTAAAGTTAAAATTCCATTAAGATGACTCATAATCTAGAACATTCTGTCATGTGACCAGTCTTTATATATATCATGTTTGGTAGACATTTTGTTCAGTTCGACATTACCATCAGTCTTGTAAAGAGCTATTACAGTTGTGAAAATTCATTCCAAATTCTAAGAGAGGAATTATTTTAATTATTCATTGGATTATTAACAGTGCTCATAAACTTTTGGATTTTGGATTTTGATTGACAATTTTGGAATTTATGTGAACTTATTCAGAGATTTTGGATTACTTCATTTTGACTTCAGCACATCAAGATTTCTAGTACATCAAGACTTTGGAGACCATTAGCACATAATAACATTCAAGGACACATTCTATATTTAGGACTTGTGATTAGAACAATCATTTTTATTGGATTATTAGGATACATAAACACATTACTGTAAGTGACTTTTTGATTTTTAATTTTAATTATCTAGTAATAAATTGCTTGTTGATTTTTACTTGATTTGTTGGTTTCACTTTCTTTCTGTTACATTTTTCTTAGACCATAGAGTCGTAACAATATATATGCATACTTTCGTGCATACATACATACATGCTTACAGACAGACAGACAGACATTTTACACCTGAACATCTGTTCCTTCTCCGTTTTATCTACACCTATTACATGTATAATAATATCTTTATGTTTTATATACTTTTCCAGCTTATAATAACTTTATTGCAAATCAAATACAGATATTACCTACTGGTATATAGTGTACCTTATACACATATCTAAAATGTTTAATGCTCATAAAAAAGCACAGCTACGAATATATTACTCATATTTATAGGAGATTTCATTTGCTTTCCCTGCTGGCTATAATATTAAAAGCATTGAGGCAGAAGATAATGGAGAGTACCATTGACAATGATTGAACTTTTTTAATATATTACTTGTTTACTTTGTTGCATATCCATTAATATCAATTATTTTTTTTATTTTTTTTTTTTAATAAATATTATTATTGATGTTTCTTTCATATTTCATTTGTGATGAGTTTTCTCACTCATGTGTTTCTATATTATGTTTCCCTTAAAGTTTTTCATTTCAAGGATATTTTCCACCTACCCATATATTTCCATAGTTTCAAACATATATTCTTACATACATGCATATAGACAGGCAGACAGACAGGCAGGCAGACAGACAGACAGGCAGACAGAGAGACAGACATTGTACACCTGAACATCTGTTCCTTCTCCCTGTTTTATTTACACCTATTACATGTATAATAATAGCTTTATATTTCATATACTCTTCAAGCTTGTAATAATTTTATTTCAAATCAGTTATGCGGTATATTACAAATATTGCCTATTTCCATTGAGGCAGAGGATAATGGAGAGAACCATTGACAATCATTGAACTTTTGTAAATATATTACTTGTTTAGTGTTGCATATCCAATAATATCAATGTATGTTCCTATTATTATTGTGTAATAATGAAAATAACTGAATGAAATCTCTTTGGAAGAGGAAATAAAGAAAGTCAGTCAGTCAGTCATACATGACATACATACATGCATGCATGCATGCACGCATGCATGCATGCACGCACGCACACATGCACACACACGCATACATACATACATACATACATACATACATACATACATACATACATACATACATACATACATACATGATGTACGTACATACATACATACATTCATACATACATGCATGCATGCATACATACATACATACATACATACATGACATATACACATATATACATACATACATACATACATACATACATACATACATACATACATACATACACACATACATGCATGCATTGCATACATGTTTGCAAACTTTTCGATAAGTATACTGTGATAAAATAAGTCAAGATTTACCACTTGGTGGGTCTATATGCATGTATTTTGTGCATCTGTCTTGTTCCTTGTTTGTTTCTGTATCGTCTCTATGTCTCTCAGTAATTTCTTACATCGACTAAATTAGCATCTCTTAGTTAAATATGTGTATTGACACAAAACATATTAAATTCAGTAATATAGAACAATTTAAACTTAATCAGCTTATTTCTTTATCTTTTAGATCCTTTGCCGGTAACTTGTCGAAGTAGGTTGTTGAACATGTAAGTCCTGTTACATGATTGGCAAGTGAATGGTTGTATTAATCCAGTTATATTTAATGGATGGATATTTTTCAATGGATAAAAACAGGTTTATTTTATGTTTTAATTTCATTTCTTGTGAGAATTCTAATATGTATGTATGTAGGTATGTATGTAGGTATGTATGTAGGTATGTATGCTCTTTATGTCACAGTGGCCACGGGTGGCTGAGTGGTCTAAGGTGCTCGCCTTTACAGATCACTCACATCTCAGCTCTGTCTTCGTGGGTTCCAGTCTCAGCTCGGCCAATGTGGGTGTGTGAGAAAGCTTGCCAGTAGCTTCCCGTGGGTAGGTGGTTCTTCTTGGGGATTTCCCTGGTTCTTCCTCCACCAAATATACTGGCTGCCATGTATAGCCTATCATGTGCTAAAAAATTGCATTAAATGCACAACACTGTGTAGTTCTTTTCAAACATACTATTATAACATTGGAACATGGATGACAGACTAAGAAATATATATTTATAGCATATAAATGTAAACATACACATATACACTGTAAATGATATTATTAATCATTAATAAGAGAGTAAATGGGAATGAAATTTCACAAATTTTTTGCTGGTAAATCTCTTTCCAAATTGAAACTTAATAGTAGACCAAACTCGTAGAAAGATTTGCAAAGTTTAATGCCTTTTCCATGATAATGCGTCATGAGTTAATCATACATGGCCTTATTCAAACCAGATGACAGTGCATTGAACATGTTTTGTGCTAAAGATTCTATTGATCCCTTTTGCTTGAACATGCCAGGGTTGGAATATTCTCTGAGTCTATGTTGTGTTAGATACAAAACGTTAGGGCTAAAAATTATGACATGAGCCTGATTGTACCCATGTAAGCCAAAAGAGAGACAAAAAGCAAGATTGGTTGGACAGTAGGGGCCCTGAAGGGATAGATTTCTAGAATGTGCCAGGTTAGGACTATATTGCCTGATGAATCCTGTCTTTTTTTTCTTTTTCTCAGCTGGTCATTTTTTTTGCTCAGGGCAACATGGTAAAGGGTAGGATGCCCTTTTGTATTAAAGATTGCCCCCTACCGCCACCCCTCCTCCCCACCCCCATCTTTGCAGACCAATCTGTCAGGTCTACGATCAGGGAAAGGGTATTTTTTTGAAGTAAAGTGTCCAGGGAGAGGTTTGTTTTTTAGAATTATGGCAGTATACTGTATCTGTAATTATGTCCAGTGCCCATTTAGGGCAAGACCCAAATGATTGGAGATATATGTAAATATGTGTTTGCAAGAAATAGAAATACACAATAACTCACTCAAGCACATTGTGTTATTGATCATCATTAGACCTAATGTCGGTGTTGTTCTTAACTTGTTTTTAATTTGTTTTTGCTATTGACTCCTCTCCCAGGACAGAGTATAGTAGTTTATTGATTGAATGTAATTCAGTATAGAGGTGTTACTTCAACAATTTTAGCAATGTCTGTAGCAATCACTAGGCACATATAATTAATGAATACAGTTATAAGCATAGCTAGCAAATATTCTGTAGCAATCACAAGGCACAGATAATCCAGGAATACAGTTATAAGCATAGCTAGCAATTTCTGTAGCAATCACTAGGCACAGATAATCCAGGAATACAGTTATAAGCATAGCTAGCAATGTCTGTAGCAATCACTAGGCACAGATAATCCAGGAATACAGTTATAAGCTTAACAATCAACATGTACATGAACCACTAAGCACATATAATCCTGGATTACAGTTAAATAGAATCTAATCCCAAAATATAAGTACTGATGAACTGAAGAATACAGTTCGGATGCATTCTGGGAATACAATTAATAGCACAGTCAGGAAATAAACATCCAGTAAATTATCCTAGCACTGGGAATTCCTAGTGATTTGTTTTAAAAGCAGTGAATATGTATGGCATAGTATGGATTCTACTATTTGTCTCGAGGACAGAAACAAGAACCTCATCCCATGATATTAACTTGCTCGAATATATATATATATTACTGCAGTCTAAAATGCACCAGACTTTTTATTAAACACACGTGTTCCATCCAGCATGTCAGCCCCAGTCTTTCAATAATGACATCTAAATTTATGAATTTATGTCTATTATTTTCCAATGTCTTGATATGCTGGGCAGCATAGCAATTCATATACATTATCCTCACTCTCAAGTCTACACACAGGATATGAAGGATCATCTAGCTATACCACTATTACATTTCACTTTATAAGTCTGCTCCCATAACCACTCAGATGGGATCAAATGCATTATAACACAATGCTTACTTTGTGTAAGCCACAGTAAGGTCGAATTATATCAATAGTCCTGTCATGTTACACAAGCAGTTAGGTGGGTGTTAGGTAAACCTGCTTTTCACAAGATACAAAACAAATGACAGCAGTCAAGTATATATCAAATTACTGAAAAAATGATTGAACTGAAAATGGATGTGTTCCATATTAAACAAAACTATTCTATTTAAATTTAGTAAATAGCTCTCTACTTTAGAATTCCAGCCCTTTTCATTTTCTTTGTACGGTAATGCAACTTTTATAATTATTCCTATACAGAGATATTTGGAAGTCGTGTAACTATGCATTCATGCATGTATGATAGATAGATAGATAGATAGATAAAATGTAGACCTTTTAATGAGTGTTCATAAAGCTTGGTGTAAATTAGCCTGTCCTGCAAACCTTGCTGACTTCAATTGCATTATATTGTTTATTCTAAAAATCAAAATCAAAATAGGACACAGCAGAACATAAATGACATTCCTTCTTATTACCTAATAGAAATATATAGAATATTATATATCCTTTAATCTTATTATCTAATAGAAATATATAGAATATTATATATCCTTTAATCGTATTACCTAATAGGAATATATAGAATGCTGTATATCGTTTAATCTTATTACCTAATAGAAATATATAAAATATTATATATCCTTTAATCTTATTACCTAATAGAAATATATAGAATATTATATATCCTTTAATCTTATTATCTAATAGAAATATATAGAATATTATATATCCTTTAATCGTATCACCTAATAGAAATATAGAATATTATATATCCTTTAATCTTATTACCTAATAGAAATATATAGAATATTATATATCCTTTAATCTTATTACCTAATAGAAATATATAGAATATTATATATCCTTTAATCTTATTACCTAATAGAAATATATAGAATATTATATATCCTTTAATCTTATTACCTAATAGAAATATATAGAATATTATATATCCTTTAATCTTATTACTTAGTAGAAATATATAGAATATTATATATCCTTTAATCTTATTACCTAATAGAAATATATAAAATATTATATATCCTTTAATCTTATTACCTAATAGAAATATATAAAATATTATATATCCTTTAATCTTATTACCTAATAGAAATATATAAAATATTATATATCCTTTAATCTTATTACCTAATAGAAATATATAAAATATTATATATCCTTTAATCTTATTACCTAATAGAAATATATAAAATATTATATATCCTTTAATCTTATTACCTAATAGAAATATATAGAATATTATATATCCTTTAATCGTATCACCTAATAGAAATATAGAATATTATATATCCTTTAATCTTTTAAAATTAATTTCATTCTGACCTATGATCTATAATAAATACATAAAATATTTAATTGTAATGTATTTTATGTTGAATTCAGCTTTATTTTTCAGGTTGATATTTGAATGAAATATAAAAAGTACAGTGGAACAGACACTCCAGAAAGACACCTAATCTGTATGTGCACCAGTAGCCGGGTTAACAACGAGTCCTTGTTCATCTGAAATGGCTGATGAAGAAACCTATAAAGTAAAAAATCATGAGCATAAGTTCATCATGTCTACATGACTCTTATTCTGTGACAAGGCAACAACCTACAGACATGCCTACACAACAGCCTACAGACATACCTATACAGTAACCTACATACATACCTACACTACAGCCTACAGACATACCTACACAGTAACCTACATACATACATACACAACAGCCTACAGTCATACCTACACAGTAACCTACAGACATACCTACACAAGAGCCTACAGACATACCTACACAGTAACTTACAGACATACCTACGCAACAGCCTACAGACATACCTACACAGAAACCTACAGATGCACCTACACAGCCTACAGACATACCTACACAACAGCCTACATACATACCTATATAACAGCATACAGACATACCTACACAACAGCCTACAGACATACATGCACAGTAACCTACAGACATACCTACACAACAGCCTACAGACATACCTACACAGTAACCTACAGACATACCTACATGACAGCCTACAGACATACCTACATAACAGCCTACATACATACCTACACAACAGCCTACAGACATACATATACAGTAACCTACAGACATGCCTACACAACAGCCTACAGACATACCTACACAGTAACCCACAGACATACCTACACAACAGCCTACAGACATACCTATACAGTAACTTACAGACATACCTACACAACAGCCTACAGACATACCTACACAGAAACCTACAGACATACCTACACAGTAACCTACATACATACCTACACAACAGACTACAGACATACCTGGACAGTAACCTACAGACATACCTACACAACAGCCTACAGACATACCTACACAGTAACTTACAGACATACCTACACAACAGCCTACAGACATACCTACACAGAAACCTAGAGATGCACCTACACAGCCTACAGACATACCTACACAACAGCCTACATACATACCTATACAACAGCATACAGACATACCTACACAACAGCCTACAGACATACCTACACAGTAACCTACAGACATACCTACACAACAGCCTACAGACATACCTACACAGTAACCTACAGACATACCTACACAACAGCCTACATACATACCTAGACAGTAACCTACAGACATACCTACACAACAGCCTACAGACATACCTATACAGTAACCTACAGATATGCCTACACAACAGCCTACAGACATACCTACACAGTAAACATACATACCTACACAACAGCCTACAGACATACCTATACAGACATACCTACACAACAGCCTACAGACATACCTACACAGTAACCTACAGACATACCTGCACAGTAACCTACAGACATACCTACACAACAGCCTACAGACATACCTACACAGTAACCTACAGACATACCTATACAGTAACCTACAGACATACCTACACAACAGCCTACAGACATACCTACACAGTAAGCTACAGACATACCTACACAACAGCCTACAGACATACCTACACAGTAACCTACAGACATACCTACATAACAGCCTACAGACATGCCTACACAGTAACCTACAGACATACCTACACAACAGCCTACAGACATACCTACACAGTAACCTACATATATACCTACACAACAGCCTACATACATAACTACACAGTAACCTACAGACATACCTACACAACAGCCTACAGACATACCTAGACAGTAACCTACAGACATACCTACACAACAGCCTACAGACATACCTACACAATAACCTACAGACACACATATACAACAACCTGCAGACATACCTAGAGGCATACATACACAATAACCTACAGACACACATATACAACAACCTGCAGTCATACCTAGAGGCATACTTACACAACAACCTACATACACACATATACAACAACCTGCAGACATACCTACAGGCGTACATACACAACAACCTACAGACACACATATACAACAACCTGCAGACATACCTACAGGCGTACATACACAACAACCTACAGACACATATAGAACAACCTGCAGACATACCTACAGGCATACATACACAATAACCTACAGACACACATATACAACAACCTGCAGACATACCTAGAGGCATACATACACAAAAACCTACAGACACACATATACAACAACCTGCAGACATACCTACATAGTAACCTACAGACACACATATAAAACAACCTGCATACATACACAAAAATCTACAGACACACATATACAACAACCTGCAGACATACCTACAGGCATACATACACAAAAATCTACAGACACATATACAACAACCTGTAGACATACCTACAGGCATACATACACAAAAATCTACAGACACATATATAACAACCCGAGACATATCTACACAACAACTTACATACACAACAACCTGCAGACATATCTACACAACAACTTACACACATATACAACAACCTGCAAGATATACCTACTGTACACAGTAACCTACAGACACACATATACAACAACCTGCAGACATACCTACAGGCATACATACACAAAAATCTGCAGACACATATACAACAACCTGCAGACATACCTACAGGCATACATACACAAAAATCTACAGACACATATACAACAACCCGAGACATATCTACACAACAACTTACACACATACACAACAACCTGCAGACATATCTACACAACAACTTACACACATATACAACAACCTGCAAGATATACCTACTGTACACAGTAACCTACAGACACACATATACAACAACCTGCAGATATACCTACACAGTAACCTACAGACACACATATACAACAACCTGCAGATATACCTACTGTACACAATGACCTACAGACACATATACAACAACCTGCAGACATACCTACAGGCATACCTACACTACAACCTACAGGCACACATACACAACAACTAAGTTTATATTGAATAATGGAGAATAATATATGTACAAGCAAAATGTTTACATTTCTTTATTCAGTGAACAAAAGACTTCTATTGATCTGGAACACACGTTAATGATTTACTACAATCATAGGGCACATATTTTTATTTTGTATTATGTTAGAAGGAATATTTGTTTGAGTTTTTAAAGGTGATGAAATTAGCTTTGACTACATTTAAGAATTTTTTTAAAATATGGTTTTGTATATGTATGATGTCACTGAGTACATGTTCACAATTTATCTAAAAAAAATATCAGGAAAAATGCCATGTTATTTTCGGTATTAATGTCAATCAATCAATCAATCAATCTTCTTGTCATTCACTCTGTTCATTCATCTATTCATCTAAATATGCATATCAATCTGTATGTATATATGTATATATGTATGTTCTGGAGAGGGACTAGGGACAGGGATACACAGTTTGTGGGAAAAGTGTGCTGCCTAGTTTCAATTTTTTTAAATATATTTTTTATTTGCAGATAGTACTTGACCCTGTTCATGGAATCATACACCTTGATGCATTGGCTGTGAAGATTATTGACACACCATACTTTCAGCGCCTGAGGTACATCAAACAACTGGCCTTCGCAGATTTTGTCTACCCGGGGGCCACACATACACGTTTCGCCCACAGTATCGGGTATGTATATTCGGAAAAGTTGTTCATATTACCCTTTGTCACAAAATCTGTTAATATTAAAAGACAATCATGGAATTTTATGCAACTTTGTATCAATGTATGCAATGATTTTTTAAACACCTGTTATGCTTTTTGTTTTAAACCTAGCAAAGTTTGAGCACAAAGATCTTTCATTATAGAAGTTAGCACGACATACGGCCCAAGTGTGACTTTATGATTGACTGTCAAAGTAGCAAAATGCGACCTTCTGTGCTGGTCTTTGTTGATTTGCAGCATCTGATGAAAAGATTTTGCTTTGTGATGGTAATGGGTAGCTTTGTAAGGAATGTTTGTATTCAAAATTTAACTATTCCAATACACTTGTTTCACGTGACTATATATTCCATTTTTATTTTGGTTTGTTGGCGATTTATTCATTGCTCTGATTGAATTTATTCAGGATAGGTATTTAGGATAAATTATACTAATCAAATAATGGCAATCAAGATTCGTCGTAGTACATATATATATATATATATATATATATATATATATAATAGATCTGTCTAACCTGTATGATAATCTTTCTCCATATCGGAGTTTGGTGGAATTATGCTAAAAAAATTTCACCCTGGAATTTGCATCCAAACACAAAGAAAAAATGAAAATAATGCAACAATCTTTGAAACATTGTTAATATTCAGTGAGGTCATCAATAAAAGCATGTAATTAAGCCTAGCATATTAATTTCTCTATCTAGAGTGGTTGTTGCATAAGCATGGTTAGAATTCAGAGACAGATATAAAGGTAGACAGGAGAACATAAATATTAACCACAGCATTTACAGTGGGACAAACAAATGTTAAGTTGATAATTGAGTAGATGGTTAAGTAGATAAGTAAGTAGATGGTTAGGTAGATAAGTGAGTAGATGGTGAAGTAGATAAGTTAGTAGACAGTTAAGTAGATAAGTGAGTAGATGGTTAAATAGATAAGTGAGTAAAAGGTTAAGTAGATAAGTGAGTAGACAGTTAAGTAGATAATTGAGTAGATGGTTAAGGAGATAAGTGAGTAGATGGTTAAGTAGATAAGTGAGTAGATGGTTAAGTAGATAAGTGAGTAGATGGTTAAGTAGATAAATGAGTAGATGGTTAAGTAGATAAGTGAGTAGATGGTTAAGTAGATAAGTGAGTAGACGGTTACGATTTTCTTTGCATAGCATAACATATAGTTTAGTGTGCATTTTTGTTAGACGCTCTCATGTGTACTACTGATACGAATAAAATCTCATTAATTGTTCTTTTCTTAAAATTTTTGTTAATATTTAAAATGAATTAAAAAATATAAACATTTAGAATGTTTTCTTTTTTCAGCACTGTATGATACCCAAATAACAAGTACCTTATTTATATAGCATATCTGTCATAGGTATTAACAGTATATTTGTGTGTACAAATACACCCCAAACACACCCAAATTTGCATTACATACACATTTTATGTGTACAAATATACCCCAAATATACCCAAATTTGCATTATATACACATTGTATATGCACAAATATACCCCAAATATACCCAAATTTGCATTATGTACGCTTTGTATGTGTACAAATACACCCCAAATACTCCCAAATTTGCATTAAATACACTTTGTATGTGTACAAATACACGCCAAATACATCCAAATTTGCATTATATACACTGTATGTGTACAAATACATCCCAAATACACCCAGATTTGCATTATATACACATTGTATGTGTACAGATATACCCAGATTTGCATTATATCCACATTGTATGTGATTTGGGTATCATGTTTTTGATGAAAATATCAGAAAAGTTGAGAAGATACGTAGTACTGTAGTTCAGATTTTTTTTACCTAGATTAACCCAATCACAACATCACTGTGTCATGTTAGCCAACATGTATTTACTTTAGTTGGTTATGATGGTTATGAATTAAAATAGCATACATCCCATGAGCATACAAGTATAATACATGTGCATTTTTTTTTTTCTGCAGTCAACAAAATAATTTTATTTGTTTTATTTGTTTTATTTTAAAAAAAAAAAAACAAACAAACATGCAGGTTGAAATAATTGAACGGGAGACCATAGTAGCAATATGGGGCATTAACATAATGCTGTAGGTTTACATATTGGTGGGGGGGGGAGGTGATATAGAACCATATGGGTAGTTAACATTGAGGCTATAAAGTTACTGAAAACTGTTCATTAAAATCTTGCATCCAAATAAGGTAATCTGCTCACACAGTTGAAAAGTTTGCCAATAACAATAAATCTGTATAGTGGGCACTTGAAGATAAAGTTGCTTGTTGCATGCTGAGTGGTCTATTTTGTTCCATGTAATTCCTTACCTCAATATGAACATACTCTTTCCCTTTCAGCATAGCATACATTTCATGATAATTAATTACAAATGCTGTGTAAAGTTGTTGCAAGAAAAACAACACAAAGACAACATTTACTTTTATAATATTAATCTATAGTTTTGAGAATTCTGTTGCTGCACTCATGTATATCTAAATTCAGCAACTCGGCACTCTAATCTCAAGAAACACTGTGCGACTACACCTTGTGCTTGTGATAGATTCAGTCAGCTCCTCCCAATAAGGACTGTGACAAACCAGTGTTCAAAATAATTGCCTTCACAGGAGGTCACTTGTGTTTTTTAGATCTGTGGTTGCAAACTTTCTATGTTTATTCAATGGTTTTTATCTTATTCTGAGGATTTATACACTTCTGTCATCTTCAAATAATTCTTTGAATTCAGTATGTAAGATGTTTGACACACTCTTGGAATTGGTTATCATTTAATGCTTATGATCGATCAAGGTTTGGTGGAGTTCGTCTTTCCTGTTCAGTAGAATAAACACAAAAATGAATGAATGCAAATACGATCTGCTAAAAAAATGAAATGTTGATATATACTGTTTATTCAAATTTTAAAAAAAACGCTTAAGTTGTTTTATTGCAAGGATTATTGTTGCATATTGTTTTTTCCTATTTCTTTTTTTAATAAAGGAAGATGTGTACATAATTGTATATAATGTGGATAATAACTTTAGTTTTGTTGTTAGCAGTCTCTAATTCTTTTCAATATTGAAACAAATTATGGAAAGCAAATTTCATATCAGACCCATTATTAGAATGAATACAAATATTTGATATGAATATATTTTTTTTATCATTATAAATACATCTAGTGTGTTATGACAGTGTAAACATGATAGAACACTCATCCTCACAAAAAAGAAAGAACTCAGAAAGTGAATAAGGATGGGCATTTCCTTACTATGGTTTCTTTAAATACTTTGGTCAGATATGCACAGACAATCCAAACGATTTTGAAATACTTTTGACCCATATATACATACTGATAGAAAAATTCATATTTGCATAAGAAGGAAACGACAAATGAATGTACGATGTTTTGGTCTTCTACCAAGCAAAATTTAAAACAAACAACATGCACAACAACAACAACAGAAGGCTTGAATTCAAATCCATTGCGGCTAATACAACAATAAGAAGTCCAACCATGTATTATCATAGTTCCAAAAACCCTCTTTATTAATGTGACAACTCCTATAGATTAAATTATTTTAATTTGAAAGGACAGATTGGTATATTTTGCTGCATTGATGCATCATGTTACCGAATGTAGTGTTAATTGTTGTTTCAGAGTCTATCACTTAGCATGCCAAATGATCAAAGCTATTGGAGCTCATAAACTCCCAGATGGTGCAATTGAAATGTCTCCAGAGGACGAAAGGTGTATTCGTGTGGCAGCATTGTGCCATGACCTAGGTAAAAGTCACAATAATCATTTAATGCTTGGGTCAAATATTTTCAGGTACAGTTTTCCACATTTTGTATGCAAATGCTGACATGATTCTTTTAAATGCACCATAATAAGTTTTATTGATCTGTATTGTAAATATGATGCATGTTTATAGAAATATAATTTAATATAAAATAAATTGTTTAAGAAAGGACACATATTTTATTAAGCAGAGTTTCATGATCCTTTCGTTAAATCATCATTTAAAAAGACTTTGTTCCTCATTCAGGTACACTAAAGCAACTTTTATTGGAAAAATTAACAATAATTTTAGCACTAACTAGAATTCTTGCATAGCTGAAATATTTTAATTTTACACAACAAAGGTTTGATTTTGTTTAAAGTGGCGAGTCATTTATTGAAGGAGGTTTGGTATATAAACTTCTTCTTGAAAGAAAATATTATTTATGTTTTACATAAAGAGTATCCATTCTTTTATTGCTATAGGTGTTTATCATATTTTTTCCTTCCTCATTGTAAAATTGCCTTTTATAAAGCATATGATATGATTGATAATGATATTTATAGGATAAATATTGACTAATATAGCAAACATTATACACCTCATTGCAAGCTTCCCAAATCAATTGATACAGAAGTTGACATAAAAAGTTTATCTTATTTCCTTAAGGGCACGGTCCATTTTCTCACATTTACACGCAGATAGGTAGCAAAGTACTAAAGGAAGATGATGGATCAGAACTACAAATGAAGGTATTAATTTCTAAAATTGTATTGTATATTACAAGTAAGTGAAACTCAATTGAGAGTGATCATACCAGAAAAGTTTTTGTACAGTTTTACAATCTCCATCTTTAATTTATCAAGTCACTAGCATCAACAAATTTTACTTCATTTGAAGCATTTTAACAAATAAGTAATCTTGACCTCATTCCATCCCTGACCACATACACAAATTTGCAAAATACCAAGTGTTCATATTGCACCCTATACATGATAAAGGAAATGATATAACCCTTCAGTGAGAGGAGAATGCTCTAAGAAAACAAGATCCATTACCTTTTGTCAAAAATACATTTACACAGATAGAATTCTAAATGCATTAAATTTTGTTAGCCAAAATTAGAGTGGTTTTTTGTGTGTGTGTAATGCAAGAAAATTATTTTGATGTATGACATAAGTTACATACAAGGAACGGTTATGTGTTACCAAGCATTTCATAAATTATGTTAACTTTGGCAAAGTTGGCAAAAGCGTTAAGTCTCCCAGTCATTGGTATATATATTTACAGTGAAACCCCGCAATAATGTGCCTCGCGATAACACGAATTCAGATATCATGCGATCGTGGCGTGGCTCCCAAAATTTCCTATGTTCACTTGCACATGAAATTTTTTTTTTCAAAGTATGAGAAATAGTGTATAAAATGTGTATATTATCATTTTGGGGAAGAGATCACGCATTAATTCGAGTATAATATATTTGTGGCGTGGTTCCTGAAATTTTACATACATGTATTTTTCTCGTACACGGAAAAAATTTTTTTTTTAAGTACGAGAAATAGTGTATAAAAAGTTTATTATCATTTTGGGGAAGAGATCACATATGAATTCGATCGTGGCATGGCTTCTGAAATTTAACAATTTCACCAATTTCTTGAAGTGTTATGCCAAAATAAACATTATTGGAAATGTTACTTATTACTGATCCATGAGTAAAGCCAGTAAGTCTTCTTTGTGTTTGTCTTCAATTCATTCTGTATACAAACATTGCTCAAACAATAGCCGATATGTGCTTCTTCTTTAACTGCATACACAACCGAGCTTCAGACAATGTGGTGGTTGAAAAAAGATTCTCACAATTTAATAAAAATCAAAAAACATAAGCCGAGAACATTTGCATTGGACATCAATTCATCCTGTATACAATCATTGTGCAAACAATAGCCGACTTATGTTTCTTCTTTAACTGCATACACAACCAAGCACCAGACAATACGGTGGTTGACCAAAGATTGTCATATGTGGGTGCTTATGTAGGGACTGAGCTTGGACTCTGTAAGTAACACTTTGATCATTATTAACTCTTTAACTTCTAGTGCTACTGTAGTGGCTGCTGAGGTCACTACTGCAGCTGATTTGTGGGCTGACTACCAGAGCCTGATGCTGCTGCAGCCAAATCATAACTTTTTAGCTGATGATGTGGAGATATAGGCTAATTGTGTTAGTTATTTTCTGTATAATAAACTGATTTATAGACTAAAACCATGCATTTATAAAAGCTATAACTACCTTATATATGTTTGATTCTTTTATCCTGCTGACATCCACAAGATTGATATAAAATCCAGGAATATAACACAAAACACTGTTTGTAAACACTAAAACTTATCTGTGAGTCTTTTATACAAAGTTATTTGTCAAATATACACATGTAATTACTAAAAATGTTATCTAGTCACTGTGTTCTACTATTTCTTAAGTAGTTCCTCGTGGTATCTAGAGAAACAGTTTATAGAAAAAATCAATTTCTTTTTTCCCCTCATCCAAAACGAAAGTTGGACTGATGCTTTCCGTAAACTCGGTGACTTTCGGAGCACGTGGATCTCTTGTCCACACTTCGCCGTCTTCATCATCGGATTCTGTCTCAATTTCTGACAGACTTGACAAAGAAGATAGATCAATGTCACTCCCAATACTTCTTAATTCAATATGGCCAAATTCGTCCTCAGAAAAACCTGAAAATTCGGAATCCGAATCACTATCGTAAGCAAACGCCATTGTTCCACTGTCAACAACAAATGCATGTATTAACAAACACGTGGTACAAATTTGAAAAAAATCCCTGGATTTAGTAAGAACAATCATTTGTTAACTCTATTTTGATTGGTTGAATGTCCTTTTACTTCCATTTATTGACCAATAAGACCGATTGTAACATGAACATACAGAGCGGATCTATCCGTCACTAGGGTATAGGAAGCATAACCGGCAAGCGGATATATCAGTCACCGGGAGTAATAGTGCTCTGTTTACAAGCGGATTTATCAGTCACTGGTGAGGCTAGGCACATTTATGCAGCGGATATACACGTCAGTCGAAGTGAAAGAGTTAAGTCTGTGAAATCTATTAAAGGATGCAACTGAACACATGTCAATTGTGCAGCAAGATCACGGAGTTCAAATAACCACTCTCTGTTACTTGGCACTGGACAAGTATCAAACGCGCGGCTCAATCAAAGGGTTGTCATGTGGGAAAGCAAAGACGGCTCGATATCAGATAGTAAACGGTGTTGATACCCTATTCATGCTATACATTAGACGTGTATACGTTGTTCTCTGAATAAAGTAAGATACAGTAAAACCCCGCAATAATGTGACCCCGCTTTTTCGGCAATTAATGTTATGGACCCCAATTATCGTGTTATTGCGGGGTTTCACTGTATATATATATATATATATATATATATATATATATATATATATATATATATATATATATATATATATATATATATATACACATTTATATGTGTGTGTTTAATCAAACATTGGTATATAATGAAGTAAGAACAATTGTTGATGAATTTTAAACCTTTTACAGCACGAAGATGTGTCTGTTGCATTGGTGGACAAAATGTTCAAGGATGACCATTACCACCTCAAAAAAAAACTGGGACCAGATGGGAAAGCTGATGAACTTCTTAATCTCATTAAGCAACTCATTAAGGTATCATTTGGATTTTACTAGAGAGTTACTTAGGTATAAAGTTTGTAAGCATTTAGAATAATATCTGTCATGGTATGACATACTATATGCTTATTTGAGTTTTAGAAATGTCATATCTAATCATCACATACATTTTTATTAAAGCTATAAAATATATGTGCCATGTATTTACAACATTGTTATTTGCAGGTTTTATACCTGGCATACAATTTTTTAATTGGACTTTATCACGCTTACTATTTTGAATGTTATATCTAATAAATGCAAGACAGTTATGCAAAAATAAACAAAGATCCTGGCTGTTAGAACTAAAATTTCTTCAATCTAAGCTTTTCCAATTTTGTTGTTGTTGTTGTTTAAATATGCAAATTTATGTACACCATCATGGCTGTAACTATGTGTTAAATTCTCATCTCATCTCATCTCTCCCGTAACCTGGCTGGTTGTAGGGTTGCCACTGATGACTTTGTGACAGTCTCTCTCCATTTTGCCCTGTTCTTCACTGCTCTTTGGGACTTTGCAAAGTCCATGCCTGTCCACTCTTTGATATTATCTTCCCATCTCTTCTTCTGTCTGCCTCGTTTTCTCTTTCCTCTCACTGTGCCCTGTAAGATTGCCTTTGACAGGCCAGATGAGCATGAGACATGACCATACCATCTTAGTTTGCGTTTCTTTATGGTGGTGAGCAGATCTTCATATGGTCCAATTGCACCTTGGATTCTAATGCACACCTCATTTGAGACGTGGTCTAAGTATGAGATTTTCAGGATTCTTCGATAATATCTCATCTCTAAGGCATGGATTCTTCGCTCTAGTTCTGCAGTCAGGGTCCATGTTTCACATGCATGCAGGAATATGGACATGAGGGAGTGCATAAGCTTGATCTTTGACCCAATCGTGATTTTGCTGTCCTTCCAAATTTGCTTCAGCCTAACCAGTGCAGTTGTTGTCTGCACAATCCTGGAAAGAACCTCAGGTTTTGAACCTTCATCAGAGGTGATAGCACCTAGGTATTTGAAGCTTGTCACTGTGTCCAGCTTCTGTCCATTCACTCTTATTTCCTTTTGGATACCACTCGGGTTGTTGGTCATTAGCTTGGTCTTTTCAGCGCTGATCTCCATCCATTACCTTAGTGATGCTTGGTTGAGATGGTTAACTAAGGTTTCCAGTTCTTGTTCATTACTTGCTAAGCCATCGATATCATCAGCGAAGCGCAGGTTGGTGATTGTTCTGCCTCCAACACTGACACTGCCCTCATAGTCTTCCAAGGCATCAGACATGATCCTTTCCAGGTAGATGTTGAAGATAGTTGGTGAGAGAAGGCATCCCTGTTTGACTCTGACTGAGGTTATGAACCAATCTCCTATGTTGCCATTGACAAGAACTGCACTAGTGGCCTTGTCATACAGGTTTTCGACGTGTTAAATTGCATTCGCATAAAGACGCTCCTTTCTAGGACACATTCTTTACCTAATCTAAGACATTTGAATTTAATAGCACATTTTCCCAACTTAGTGATAGTAATATTATACTTGAAACATTGATTATTTATTTTTCAACATGTTCATGGAAAAGCAAATCAAAGCAAGAAACTATGAGCTTATTGTGGAAAAAAGATTAATTTTCGTCATTACGGAATTGTCAGAAAATATTTTACAAAATAAATTAATTTTCAACTTTCAGTATTTTAAAGTTGTGAATATTAGTGTGCTGTCCAACAAAGTTTATTGTTAGTAAACAGTAAATCAGTGTATCCCCTCAAAGTCTTCCTCATGCATCTCTACATGTTTTCTCAGTCTGTGTATCCAATTATTAAATGTCATACACTGGAAAACTGCATTTCCAACCACATGGTGGCTTTCAAATCATCTACCCCTGAGAGTATGTTTGATAATGGGAATCAGCATAAAAATCACTTGGAGTTAAATTAGGGCTGTATGGAGGATGTAGCCATGTTTGGATGTTGTGCTTTTTCAGGAAGTCTATCACAGTGGTGGAGTTATGCATCTGTGTGTTTTCATGGAGAAGATGGATACCTCGGGTACCAGTGTGCAAATGGGTGATTAGGTAGTGTTCTGCAACTTTTGGCAACATTTTGGAGGCATAAAAGTGTCCACTAGCAGAGTCAGCACAGGTTCCTGGATTGAAAAATTGAAAAATTGAAAAATAATGCATATTAAACAGTCTTGACAGCTCGACTACGTCAAGTGATTTGTGGTCTCTGCTTGTTTTTTCCAATCCCAACTTCATTCTTTACTCTTGAATCGGATTTTAAAAAATATACCCATATTTCATCACCTGTGACAATCTCATTCAAATGCCTCTGGTCACTCTTTTTGTATTTAGCGAATAGCTGTTTGGCAGTTGCAAACTGAGTGTGTCTTTGATCAGCCATCAACAAATGTGGGACCCATCTTGCACAACAATTTGTGAGCTTCAAATGATTCTTCAATATAATAAAAACAGCTGATGAATTAATGCCCATGATAATAGTAATATCTTCCACTGTGTATCGAGCATCTTCATCAATTGTCCCATTCACGGCAACCACTTCCCACTTACCAATCAGACAACGGTCTTCCATAACATATGTTGCCATCCATGGATTTGTGACCATCTTTAAAACTGTGAAACCACCTCAAAATTGTACGATATGACCGAGAGTTACATCCATAAACTGTGTCCAAGTTAACCTTGATATCAGTTGAAGTGTGCCTTAGGAGCACCCGGATTTTACAGTACACTCTTTGCACAGTAGCAGAATTCTTCTTCTTCTCCAACATATTTTGGTGACTGTCATTTACTCATGTTACATCATGCACATATCTGCAGGTGTCCGGCGTGCTGCAGATCATTTTATAGAACATTATTTTGGCTATCGATCGGAGTTAAATGCATTGACAGGTTCAGAGAAACAAAAAAATATAACAAAATATTCAGAACTTTTTTAATACCCCTCTTAACTGTTGTGTTAGTAAAAGCGATAGAACCTAAGCTACAGAAATGACCTCATGAATTTTTGTCACATTGTATGGTAATATTAAAAAAAAATTAAAACTTTACATATCAAGACATGACTCAGATTAGTATTTCTGCAATAAAATTTTTAAAAAGACAAAAGAAAAACATTCCTATTTCTGAAAAAAACTTTTTTAAAATGTGTAAGAAAAAATATTTTATACAGGATGTATCAGAAATGACCTTTGAGCTGTCATTTTTCCACTTTTCTCTTTTATCGCTACTTGGGTTATGGAATATATTTTCCTTTTTTAGATCAAACAGAATTTCTTAAATGGCTTGGTGTTGTGATTCTTTTGTGCATACACTTTCCTTTGAATACTTTAAATTTAATCCATCTTTTCCATATTAGTCACTATGTGTATTTAATTTGGCTTTTAGATCCTCTTGCCAAAGTTGACATAATTTATGAAAAATATATCTTCTTACATTGGCCAAAAGTATGACTTGTTAAGCCTTTGTTATTTGTTGATTATGAATGATGTCTGATTGTCACACTTTTGTTACCTGGTGCCTTTGTTGTTATGCCGTTGTTATTTAAATGACCATCATTGTTTATCTGGTTGTGGCATGTCAGGTGATGAAAATGTTATAATTGAGCTAATTTTCTCAGGCAGACTACATGAATCAAACTCTATAACCAATTAAATGTTGTAGCAAAGAGATGTTATAACAAGGCCTTTGGATTCTTCGACTACTTAATTGACTAAAAATAGCAAGGGTGATTTTGTGTTGCATGTCTTTTCCTCATAGGTAAAACACATGCCTTTTAAATTCATTGTTTTAATTAGATTATAAAGATACCTTGCATTTTTCTGTGTTATAATTAATAGGGAAAATGTGAGGCTGAAATGTTACCCACAGAGAAGAGGAAAAAATACATGTTCCAGGCAAGATCAATAGAGTTTTTTCTTGACAATTAACTCGTGTTGGACATTGTTAAAGATACATAAAATTCTACTTTTGCATTATAACTTTTGCATAAAGATAATACAGATGATTACCACAGAAACAAAATATCTTGTTCAGGTGTTTAATTAGGAACAAAAAATATATCATGCCAGATGAACACCTGTAATTGACTTTAAACCTGACATTTGTATACAGTGTATATCAATATGTTTTGTATCATAGAAATTATTGGCTATAAGAACATCATGTGTTCAAGCATAGTTGTAGAAGATACTTCTCTCGACTCAAGAGATCAGGACCTCTTTTATATAATGGAAGACCCACATGGAACATCAACAGGGGTGCGAAAATTGTGTGCTTCCTTCATTGATAATCATATGTAGATATTACTCTTGTATATTGATACATTTTGATTGGAAGTTACTGAATATCATGCATTGTAACACAAGGTCAAATTTTCTTCTTTGAAAGATTGTTTCCAATGTGGACAGTGGGGTAGATGTGGATAAATGGGACTGTTTCAACAGGGATGCCATGGCTTGTGGTATTTCGGAGAGATTCCAGTACGATAGGGCTTTGAGTGTTGCCCGAGTAGTAAAAACCAGGGATGGTGTGTTTGAACTGGGGTACCGTGACTATGTAAGACTATTCTCAATCAAATGTTCCATGTTTGCCTCTGATATCTTGCACCTATGTCTGTCTGTGTGTCTGTCTGTATGTATGTATGTATGTATGTCTGTCTGTATGTATGTATGTATTATGTGTGTGTATGTATGTATGGTTGATGCATATGTATGTATGTATGTATGTATGTATGGTTGATGCATATGTATGTATGTATGTATGTATGTATGTATGTATGTATGTATGTATGTATGTATGTATGTATGTATGTATATGTATGTATGTATGTATGTATGTATTATGTGTATGTATGTATGTATGTATGTATGTATGTATGTATGTATGTATGTATGTATGTGTGTGTGTGTGTGTGTGTGTGTGTATGTATGTATGTATGTATGTATGTTTGTGTATGCATGTATGTATGTTTTATATGTATGTATGTATGTGTGTGCATGTATGTATGTATGTATTATATGGATGGATGTATGTATGTGTATGTATGGTTGATGAGTTAGTTAGCTAGTTACTTGATTAGTTACTTGATAGGATGAATTGATGTATGGACATGTAAGCTGATGAACTGATGTATCAGTGCATAACTATGTCTTTTTGTTTCTTTAGTTAGGTTCATTTTTTGTATGTTGGATGTCATTTCCTACCTACTAACATTAATATGAATATAAATATCAATTTGATTGTTCTTTCTTTTCTAGGATGCATTCAATCTGTACAGCATGTTCAATACAAGATTTACGCTGTATCGAAAAGTCTACAAGCACAAAGTTGTGGTTGCTGTGGATCTGATGTAGGGTATTATTTAGCATCTTAAGGATCTATGTGTCTTTTAAAAACAAATAATAGGCCTGTTTTAGTCTCGACATTTCATTTGTGCATTGAAACATTTACTGTTAGTTTTTAGTGTTTCTTCCTAAACACTGAGATATAGAGGTGAAAATTCAAAATCATTATTAGTGAAAAAGTTTTTGAGATATAGCAGTGAAAATTCAAAATCATTATTGCTGAAAAGTTTTTGAGATATAGCAGTGAAAATTCAAAATCATTATTGCTGAAAAGTTTTTGTAGATGTGCTCAGTGATTGTAGATGACTGTTTAAGACTAAAATTTTCCAAAAAAATGCAGATCAAAAATATGAAGTAATTAATTACTGAGAGAGGATTTTGATGAAGATTTATAGTTTGCTTGTCCAGAGAATTTATAAAATTTAGTATGTACACAAAGCAATAGATATATATAGATAATATGACACATAGATCAAATATTAGACCCAACATTTTCATTCTTGTTCTGTATCAAATGGCACAGACACTTGTTTCTGCCAGTAAAAAGGGAAAGTATTGACAACAACGCCCATTCTACCAATTAATACAAGGTGTCTAACTCATGCTGGTTGAAATCTGACCTTCACTGATTCCATGCTGATTTTCTTATATTCTGGGCATGTTCAGCTACTTGTAACTTAAACCAATGTACGGGAGACATCCCAAACTTTTCCCCCATGTATGACTTATGGACTCACTGTACTAATTATATGAAAAAATAGAGTATATGCAGGTTTGGAGGGCCATGATTCGTTCATTATTAGAAGTAAAATTATAGTAAAAGAAAATCTTTTGAGAGATTATCTTATTTGTAACTGAAAACATTACAGACAATATTCCACTGATGCAGTTTAATTTTTATTTCTTTTACAGACTTAGAAACACTCATCACTCAATACTAAAAGTATCACCTGATTCTTTGGTGCAGAATGGTAACACATGTTTCATGCACAAATAGATGAAAAACAAATGCTTTGGCACATATGGTTTTCCTCCCCACAGAAGCTTGCCTCAGGAATGGGTATATACTTAGAGATATAGGTTTGATTGTGAGTATTTAGAAAATTAAAGTTATTGAAGTTTTAACTATAGGAGTTGAATTAGTGCAGTAAGCAACAGCCTTACTGTGGTTCCATATATGCATTTACAATTAAGTTACTATATGCCATATTCTGGTTATATTTATGGATAACAATCAAAATGAATACCTTTTGTCTGTCTCTGAAAGATTTTCAATTTGGAATTAAACACACTTTAAGATATGACAACTGTTGTCATGAAAGGTGTGGGGTTGGTTTGAGTGTGTGGATTTGACTTTGTTGGGTTGGTTATGTTGCATTTGGTTAATATCTTTGCAACCAGATATATCAATGTTAGACATTTAAACATTTATAGAGTAATTATGGTCACCAATTTGATATTTCCTAGCTATGTTTTGAAACATTATACTTCAGGTTTGATCACTTAGATATCCACGACCAGACTTAATGCTGATGACCCTTTGTCCCACCAGTTTAATTCAGTGAATGATTTGGAACTTCGTATTTTGTATTTACACTGGTTTATGCCTTCCATACTTCCTTTTTAAATGGTATGTGTTCTGGATGAATATGAAGTACTTTCTGACAATAAATCTTTCTTGAAGAAATGCATGTGGATATAGATAGTCAATTGACCTTATACTAATTGAATAATATCACAAGGATGATACTATATTTCAATCTTAGAGTGAAGAGAGATAATGGTGATAGCAAACAAAGTAATTCTTGATTAGACAGATTTATTTTAACATTTTTCTGAAATGAAGCTCAAATGCTTAAATGTTGCTTGAAATGCACTATTGCTGATGTCATTATACATGGACTTCTAGTATGTTTTAATAATTACTAATGTAATCTTTGACAAGCAGAACTATTGACTTATGCACTCAACTACTATACAAAGGTCTCAAAAGTAAATCAAGAGTGGACATAGGACTCACAGTATTAATTATAGGGAAATAATGGGAACAAGTCTAGTAATGGATGGACATAAAATTGAGTATATACGGGTTTGGAGGGCAAAGATTGGTTGAGATCAAAAGTAAAATTATAGTAACAAGCTAATTTGAGAGTTTATCCTTGTTGCAACTGATAAACATAGAGACAATATTCTATTAATGCAGCTTATTTTTTTAAATTTTTTTTTACAGACTTGACTTAGGAACACTCAGTACTGAAAGTAGCACCTGATTCATTTGGTGCAGAATGGGTAACACATGTTTTATGCACATGTAGAGCAAAAATATGCTGTGGCTCATATAGTTTTCTCCATTAATATTATGCTGGTTTTATAAATTTACTATAGGAGTTGTAATAGCACCATTAGTCTTAAGTACCTTACTAATAATTTAATGATAACTTTTACTCTGTGTTTCTCTTGCTTCATGTCTTGTCCATTTGAACACCATTGTAAGATATATATTTCTGATCTACATCACAGTGAACAGGTTACATATAATTTTGATTGGTGGATTTTGTTTGTTCCAGTCCAGTGCAAACTATAACCACAAATCAGAATTGAATGTAGCCTATTCAATGCAAAGTAGACTTGGAGTATATACTGTAGTATTAGAAATTTTCATGGGGGACCAGTTTTTGTGGTTTTTGTTGTTGACCCGAACAACGAATTTAAATACCCAATGAAAAATTAGCCAAGTATGTTGATGACCCCTACCCACTCATTTTCTTACTGTGCATCATTCCTAAAGATTAAAGAACCTACTAGTATTTGCTAAATCGATGTCAATACTGTAATTTGGTAATAAAATATTACCTTTTACATGTGTTTTTTTTTAACCCTTTGAAAAAAGAATTATAAAGCATTTTATATTGTTTCAATGTACACCTATTGATAAGGTATCCGATAGCTGTAATTTCCACTCACTGCCTTAAATCGATTTGTGAGATAAGTAAGGATCGAGAAAAACGAGAAAAAGTATAAGGTATTCAAACACTAGTAATGCTGAAAATGAAAGAAAGAATAATAAAAGAAACTAATATATAAAAATTAAATTTAATACTTATTCAAATCAATCCTTCACTCGAGTACAACTGTTGTTGAAAAATTTACATCCTCCTGAAACCACATTTCGTTTTATACACGCATTGCTTGAAGTACTATTATTAATGAAACACTATGTATATACACTAATTACAGCAGAGTATTAAAGCTCACACTTCACTGATTTTCGGACAAAGCCACTGTATCAACATCCTATCAATGAAGTCTCAAGGTACACACAAATGCTTGTCAAGTAAATAATCTCCAAATTACATAATTAAACAATTCCAGCTTTCTCAAAACCACTGATAATTAGGTCCGATCTTTCACTCATTGTCGTGTGAGCTGCAATTATCCATTCAGCCCGATTGGCTTGATTAATGAGGTTGCAATCAGTGATCATCACCAGTAACATCCTCCTTTCAAGTGATTGCCTCCATGACCTGTTTAGCATACCAGTTGTGGAAGTGCGATTTTAATTCTTCTTTGTACTCTTTATTTATTGTTAAGTCTAGTGGTTTAAGTTTGTCTATTCATGAGGCAGGCACAAACAAACGCTTGATTCCACTGTCTTTCAATTTAGTTAGCATCTTCTCACATTGGTGGGCTCTAAACACATCAAATATTGCCACTATCTGCTGATTGCATTGAGCAAGGGGCTGCAGGCCACATGTTTCGTTCACTTTATGGACAGTGGTTTAAGTAAGAGATCATACAGATGTACTTTAATAACCGATTGGCTTAGTGCTGTTGGCTGCGTTGGCTTCCTATGATGTTAAGCACTCAGACGAAAACCTGGTGTAAGTGATTGATCTTGACAGGTGTTTTATTTGCGTTCATAGAGGTGTGGTATTGTTTTAGTGTTTTTGGCTGCGTCAGCTTTCATTGATAGTATTCACTTGGACGAAAACACGGTGTAAGCATTGAACTTGTCAGGTCTTTGATTTGTGCTCATACACGTGGTCGCATTGTTATAAACTCTTTGATTTGTGCTCTTACACGTCGTCGCATTGTTATAAACATTCAAGTGACCGCCGTTTGCGTCTGCTTAGTTTTATTCTTTTTTATTCTTTATTTTGGGTATTTGTAGAGGTTCAACCACGAAATTAAACACTTACTAATATGCAAACTTTGACAAGCAAAACCACAAATTTAAGTACCCACAAAAATGTCTTTTTTTTACCAAAACCACGAAAATTGAGCCCCTCGAAAATAAATGATACTACAGTACCTTTACAACTGTGTTCAGATGGACAAGGCATGAAACAACAGAGAAAGTAAAAGTTGCCATTAAATAATCAGTAAGATAATTATCTCATACATAGAGAAAAGTTTCTGATGCCTCCTTTATTTTTATGTAAGTCATCGGTGGTTCAGTGTGCTAAAGGTTTTACAAAATTAACACTGAATCGGCGAGGGTCAGATTGTGATCCATTAAAGTTAGGCACCTTGTGTTAATTCATAAAAGGGGCGTGGGTATTACAAATTGTTTCCATTTTTTACTGACAGAAACAAGTGCCTATGTCAAACCCCTGAATGCATACAGTATTTCATCTAATAGTAAGGAACAGTTAATTTGCAAGCAGAATTATTTTATTATTTTCTAATGTAGCCTTAATATGAACTTATATTGTATTGACACCATCCTGGTCTTATATTAAAACAATCCCACAACCTTCTGTTGTTCTTTAAAGATCCTTAGAGAGTTTGCATCAATGTAGTTAATACCCAAAGTAAATTTCTTTTAAATCAATGGATGTCAGTAGTTTCCATTACAATAACATTTCTGTGAAATAAATACTTGACATATTTCTGCAAAAAGTTTTGTAGACATGGTATCAGTTTTTTTTAACAATTAAGATATCAAAATTATTTGTTTCCAGGATGAGAGATGTATTTCGGGCAGTCCAAAGGGGAAATAAAACAAAGAATGAGAATAGGTAAAGTCATTTCAATGTTTTACTTGAATGAATTTTAAGAAATTTAAGTCAATTTTTTCCAGAATTTCAAGCTCAGATCAAATACGACAGGACAAGTTTCTCAAAGAGAATTCTTTTTTCTTGGGAAAATACTCCCGCAAAATTTTAAAAGATTTTTCAGAGATTTTCAGATTATCGCTTTTGAAGTATATTTTCAATATCAAAATCCAGTGATAGACTTTCAGATTTTTTTTTCATAAGGAAATTAAAACTTTGATAATTAAAACCTTTTGTAATGAAGCCAACTTTTTCAGATATATTATTTAATATTGTTCGAGGGGGAAGAAAGGAGTTTGATTACTTTTTCATGTCTGGGCATGCTAAACATGTGTTATATTTGTATATGTGATCTTGAAAAATATACAAGATCTTCAAAAGATGGCTTTCAGCAGTGAAGAAATATAAACCATACATGTATTACATAGCAATGAAAAATTTAAAAAACCCCACAAGATAAACATAAAATACAGAAATTTAGTGTAACATCAATTGAAATGCACATAAGATCTACAGATCCTTTTCATAGGAACTACATCGGGAATAAAAGTAGCCTGATACAAATCTTTTGAATAGACAAAAATATTTTTATTAATATATTAAACTCTATAAATTTCACATCTAACTGCAATGAAAGCATTTGTGACAAATATCGGTGCTGACAAATACATTGGAATGTAAAGCAAACTAGACTAATGGATGAAATACAGGAAAACTTGTCTTGATAGTGTTGAGAAGTTCATTTTACATAGTGTGATATTAAAAAGAGGACCCATTAATTGATAAATAGTATGTCCCCTAACTTTTCATGAAAATATTTTAGATTCATTAAAATGACTTTTGAACTACTTGTCGTTCAGTATTAAGTGCTTTGATAAACAAATGCTTCAGCTTCAGTGTTGCATGGATGCATAGAATTGTCCATATTGTAGAGCTATCTGGGGCCTTATGAGAAGTTACTTGTGGAATTCTTATCGAAGATTTATGGTGTAATGTTCATACTTAGAGGATAATATAGGAGTAATTTTTATGATAAAATTGAGACGTTATAGCGGCTCGTAAATCCCCAAATATTCAGAGGCTTGTCATACTGAAAGTATTCACTATGTATGTATGTATGTATGTATGTATGTATGTATGTATGTATGTATGTATGTATGTATATAGTATGTATTATGTATGTATGTATGTACGTATCTAGTTTGTATGTAGTATGTATGTATATATGTAGTATTTATGTATGTAGTATGTATGTATGTATATACATGTATGTAGTATGTATGTATGTAGTATGTGTGTATGTATGCATGTATATATATGTATGTATGTAGTATATATGTATGTATATATATGTATGTAGTATTTTACTATGCATATGAAGTTATTATTATATGATCAGATTTTGCACAAAGATGGATAAATATGCATACATATATATTTTGTTAGAGACAATACAACCATGTATATAATGTGAACTGTTTTTCTTTCTATCAATCAGTTTACTCTGAGCTCAAAAAAATTAAAATCTACTAGATGAAAAGGAATAAATAAAAAAAATATGAGTTATGTTCTGACTTTTCCACATTTGTATTGTATTTTATTGATAAGTCAAGATATAATATAGTATAATTTTTAACAACTCTGACTCTGACTGTACTAAAAGGATATTACTCTGTCATTATAATACAACTCCATATGAATAACATTGTGATTTTTGTACCATGAGTTTAGGTATGCAATTGGTCTCATTCTTCTTATAAACAATATAAAATAGTGAATGGACAGATTGTATTTATAGTCCATTTGCATTCACATATAAGAAACTTTAGCTTATTGGATTGATTTTACTGACTATAAATAATAAAATAACTTTAACAAACAAAGATATGCATACATGTATACAAAGGGACATACAGACACATGCATACATAATACATACATATTCATACATACATACAAACATACTAATATAATTGATTATGTTACAAGTTATTTAAAATCTTGTTTCAAAGGTAAAAATATATAATATGACAATTCTACTCAGATGAGCAATTTATACAAGTAGACACTTGTCAAAAAGTTTTTAAGCAGGAGTTAAAATTCACATATAGATATACACTCATACTAATTTAAGTTTATAAGGCCAAAGAATTGGAAAAGACTATGTATATACATACAGAAAGAAAGGACACATAAGATTAGTGTAAAATGCACTTTAAGCATATATACAACAGCATATAACAATTAAGAGCAAATTACAGGAAAACATATGAGAAAAAAGATAGAGTGTGAAAACAAATGAAAGCTACAAGCAAAACTACAGAACTAAAACCTAAAATAGCAAATATCTAACTAAATAGGAGTGGAAAATATATATTAAACTAAACTAACAAATATGTAACTAAATAGGAGAGGAAAATCAATATTAAACTAAAATAACATATGTAACTAAATAGGAGTGGAAAATATATATTAAACTAAAATAACAAATATGTAACTAAATAGGAGTGGAAAATATATATTAAACTAAACTAACAAATATGTAACTAAATAGGAGAGGAAAATCAATATTAAACTAAAATAACATATGTAACTAAATAGGAGAGGAAAATCAATATTAAACTAAAATAACAAATATGTAACTAAATAGGAGAGGAAAATCAATATTAAACTAAAATAACAAATATGTAACTAAATAGGAGAGGAAAAGCAATATTAAACTAAAATAACATATGTAACTAAATAGGAGTGGAAAATATATATTAAACTAAACTAACAAATATGTAACTAAATAGGAGAGGAAAATCAATATTAAACTAAAATAACATGTAACTAAATAGGAGAGGAAAATCAAAATTAAACTAAAATAAATAATATGTAACTAAATAGGAGAGGAAAATCAATATTAAACTAAAATAACAAATATGTAACTAAATAGGAGTGGAAAGTATATATTAAACACAAATAACAAATATGTAACTAATTAGGAGAGGAAAATCAATATTAAAAGAACTAATATGTTACTAAATAGGAGAGGAAAATCAATATTAAACTTAAGTACAACAAACAGGGCATCTAAACACTATAAGAAAATCTACAATAATCAAAACTGAAACACTACACCTACACATGAAGCAGATTATGGCATTAGTAGCAACATCATAACTTATAATATTGTTAAAATCTGTGGCTGTTCATAAGTTGTGTGGGAGAGAATTCCCAATTATTTTTGCTGCCTTCTTAAAATAGTGTAGCTCATACCCGATTAAATTTATAATCTCAAAGGTGATTGCATACCAAAAATAATAAGACTATATTTTAAAACAACCAGATCATTTAGGTTGGACAACAGCTTATTTAAAATGTTTGAAAACTTCAAGTGTCATGGTTTTCAATGTTAGGATGTTGAGAGCTGACACATTTGCTAGATCCAGGAGTTCATAATAAAGCTTCTTGTGGTCATTAAAGACAAATCTTAGAGCTCTTTTAGGGAGTGACTCAAGTGTGCTCATATTATTGAGACTGCTGGAATTCCAGGTTAGGGGACAATAGTTGAAGTTTGCCATGATGAATGAGTGATACATGTAAGTCATCTTTTATTTCTTAGGTATGTTAATATTCGTTTGAGCACATTTAATTGATATCGGTAATTTGCTGACTAAAGTTTAGGATATAGTCCAGATTGACTTGCAGGAGATTTAACAAATTAATGATATATTAGTCTCATTGGTTGAGAAAGTCCTGAGACATTTATTAATTTTCTTATCCAGTGAAACAGCTTGGAACTTATTAGCATTTGCTTCCGTTTCATTCTCTGAAAACCACCCAGTCAAATTGCTGCACTAAGATTTTCATAACATTGGTAGTGTGATGAGCATAAACTAGTGTGTTGTCATCAGCATAGTTATATAGATCAGAATCATTTATGAAAAAGATGTTATTACTTAAAACTTTTAAAAGGTATTGGTTTGCAAATTCATCCCTGAGATACCCCTTTCTAGATATTGCCCCATGAACTAGTCGAATTTCTTGCTTTGATAAAATTTCTTCTGTTTGAGAGGTTTTCTGCCATAGTCTTTGCCTCTGAATCTAAATGTTCATATTCAGCAAATTTCTTGAGGAGGTGTTTGTGGGGTAGAACATTAAATGTTTAAGAGAAATCCATTAAAATAGCTGTAGTGTACTTATTTTTGTAGAGGTCTAAGCACAAATCTTCTAGTAGTCTAATTGGGGTAGTTTGGAGGTCTATGGAGAAGACAGTCAATTTTTTAAGATAAATCCATCAAAATAGCTGCAGCATCCTTTTCTTTTGAGGACTAAGCACAATTTTTCTAGTAGTCCAATTTGGGTAGTTTGACAGTTGGAACCATTTCTGAAAGCAGAAAAGTGTGGGAGTAAGATATTGTGAATGTAATTCGTAATCTAGATAGCTTGTTCAAAGAGTTTTTATATAGTTGGGAGAACAATATCTGGATGATGTTTTGTTTATCAAGTGAATTTTTTTTCTTGTACATTGGGAGAACTTGGACTTCCTTGAGTCTGGTTTTGAAAATGTTCTGATCAAGGCTGTGTATGAGTTTGTTTATAGGACCAGTCGGTGGTTGACTGCCAAGTTTGAATAGGTGAAATAAGACAAATCCTTGTTGCCTTTTTAAATCATATATTTTATATCTCTTCAGTGACAAGAACAAAATATGTCTGAGTCTTGTCACCAAATTCGTTTGTTTTATGTGTTAGTTCCAATTTTTTGAAGTTCTAGATCTCTGTTATTTTTGTAGTAGTTGAGCTTTCATTGGTATAGATTTCTTACCTTAGCATTGATAAAGGGAGCTAATTGCTTTTTGGGTTTTTTTTTTTGTTTAAGACAAGAATGTTCCTCAGACATATCAGTAAGTAATGTCTCAAAGGTCAAGTAAACTTCATTGGGATCATCATGTATGTAAGCTACATGAAAAGGTGTAAACCATAGGTCAGCATTTATATTTTCTTAATTTGAATTCTTAAAATTGCAATAAGTAAATTCACTGCGAGTTGTTATCAGTACTCTTCCTTTGGTCATTGTGAAAACCATATTATGGAAGTCACTAATGCCAGTGTTAGAATTTCCACAGTTTTACAGATATTGCTTTTTGTAGGCTACAATAACATCTACAAGTGATTGTTTGTCCAGATTTGTAAAGCAAGCTGTTGCAGAACTTAAATTTATTATGCTAAAAATATCAAGAAGGGGTTGACATTTGTTTTGATCTAAAATATCAAAATTTCAATCTTCTTGAACCATGAAGTTATCATACTGGATGGTAATCTTATCTAAAATTGAAGTACAGTCCTTGGTAATAGTACTGTCCAGCTTGTTTGGAAGTTTGTAATCACTGGCTAAGAGTCATTATGGTTCTGAAGAGTAATGTGTGTACAGTTTCTATAGGGTAATTTCTGTACAGATACATTTAAATTGTTCAGATTCAAGGTATGTCCTTCTGGTTGATAGGTCTGACCGAACAAAAATAAGGACACTACCACACCACACTGTGCTGTAGGGTCTTTTCCAAATATATGGTAGCCAGGAGTTTAAGCAGTAAATTGGAGATCTGAGAAGGAAGAATCTAGCTTAGTGTCTGTTAGAGCCAATAAATCTACCATTTTGTTGATAAAGAAGTCTGAAACTTCATCAGATGAGTTACAAATATTGTTTATATTAAGATGAGCAAGTAGAAAACTTCTGTGATGTCTTTGTTTAACTTCAATGATAGGTTAGAAAGGACTAATACCATGTCAGTTTTTTTACTTTTAGTGGCTTAGATGTGAAGGTTCTATAGTTAGTTCAAAAGCGTAAAAAAGTAATCAGAAAATTCAGTCAGGCGCTCACTGCATCTTGAGCTGAACAAAGTTTGCAGTATTCCTCAAGAGAAACTCTTATGCATGTACGGTGAGCCCACAAATTATATACGACACATTGAATACCTTGCTGATTTTATTTTTCTGGTTTAAAACATGTTTTGAAGGGAAATTTGTAGTTACTTATTTGGTCCTGGCTTTAAAGCAGTGTCATTACTGAGTAATATTGCCAGGAGCCTTGGGTAATTTGCAGTAGACTGGAAGCTTTTTTGTTCATATGGGCGCCACTATCACTGCTTACAAAGAGTATCCTGGGAAGGCAATAGCTTTGACACGGCTAATTTGGGCTCTGAGTATCATGACGAGTTACCATATAGCGTTCAATCATATAAGTTCCATTTCTGGCAGGGATGAATCGGAAGATAATTGTGATGGAAAAGACTTGGTCAAACAGTGAAAATGAGCATCATCATACTGGGTGCTATTTCTCCAATCAAGACATCCACATCCCTTTCCAATGCAAGTCGAATAACTTTGACTCTTGGAGGTTAAGTATTTGCCTACCCCTCTACTGATTTTGAAAACTTAAAGCCTCAAGGAGATAAAAAAATGCACAAAATTGATTCATTTCATTCGTCAATTTATAATTTCTAACCTGATCGTTGCCAGGGTGTCTTCAACACTGTCATCTTCTTCACGTTTCAAACCAAATGGGAGTTTGTTTACTAACACACCGCCATATTTGTATGGGAGAGTCTACTTTTTCAGAAAACAGATGTGATGTAGTTCACTGTCTTCACTAAGCTCTGAATAATTCCATAAATTTCCATAACTTTGGGAGTTACATTACTTTAAACATTTGTTACACCGAAAAAGGACAGTGTGCAGTCTGTCTGATTTGTTACATTAACAGTTTCCATTTGGTTTGAAACGTGAACAATATGTTAGAGACTTCCTGGCAACAATCAGATTAGATGTTATAAATTGATGAATGAAACGACTAAGTTTTGTGCATTTTTTATATCGTTGACATTTTCTTTTTAATAATTGGTATGGGGGTACAAACCTTTGGGGGGCGATTAGGCAAATACTACAGTCGTAGTGAAACTTCACAAATTGGCATGTTTTTGGATGATGAACATCTAGCTAGATGTGCAAGGAATACATCCTTATAAAATTATAGGTGTTGGAAATAACACTCGACTACATTTCAACCAGCAACGAAATACTTGGAATTTTATTTTTTAATGCTATTCCTGCAACTTTTACATAAAAAAGTGAATCATTTGGTTTAAATAGCCTCAAACTAGTGCTTACATTGCTATTAAAAATCCATCTCATTGAGACATTGTGACAGCAACTAAATTATTGTGAAGTAAAAACAACTTTGAGGGCAGTTCAAAATTTACACTATTTACACCCGAGGCCTTTCTCTAACATGAGATGGAAAATTCACAGGACGTTCTGATTACTGTGCCACACCTCTATCATTTGGAAATTCTTTAATTGGAACTGGTTTAGTTTGGCAAGGCACAAAGTATTGTACTTACTGGTTATATTGCTCCTTTCTTTCAGAGAAAGAATAGATTTATTTCCACTCAAAACACAAGATGATCTAGAAAACCAAGATAGTCTTATCAAGTATCTAAAAATGACTGATAACTTGTTGTTCAAGATACGAGATAGCTCTGCGGAATGTTACAGCGATGCACAGGATTTGATACAGAGGATTCATGAAAGACAATTGTACAAAGTGGTCATGGATATTCCAGTTAAGGTATAATTTCTCTGGATTTTTTTTCTTTTTTGTTAGAATGCATAACACTAATTTTTCCCACATAGTTTATTTATTCTTTACTTGTTCTATTCTTACCATAATTAACATTTTGATAACCAGACTCAATTTTGCATATTTAGGGTAACTGGATAACTAGGCTAAATCTGTCTTCATGACACTTTAATCCCCGATTACAATCTCAATATAAGATTGAATATTCTTATGTATCTGACCTTCCTTATATAAAATACATATCTTATGATAAGATATATCTTATCTTATATAATATACATATCTTATGATAAGATATATCTTATCTTATATAATATACATATCTTATGATAAGATATATCTTATCTTATATAATATACATATCTTATGATAAGATATATCTTATCTTATATAATATACATATCTTATGATAAGATATATCTTATCTTATATATAATATACATATCTTATGATCTAAAAGCAAAACAAACTAGTTTTGTAAAAGATGTCCTTTGAAAAAAACGGAACTTCTTTCCCAGTAGTAATATACTGTAATGATGAGTGTAAATGTAGCAAACTTTGTTATCAACATTAACCAACTCAAACACACATGAAAGAATATCTTAAGATGTATGTATGTATCAAGGAATTAACCAACTCAAACACACATGAAAGAATATCTTAAGATGTATGTATGTATCAAGGAATTAACCAACTCAAACACACATGAAAGAATATCTTAAGATGTATGTATGTATCAAGGAATTAACCAACTCAAACACACATGAAAGAATATCTTAAGATGTATGTATGTATCAAGGAATTTTTTTATTTCTTTCAGTGTTTGAAAGCACTTTTTTTTTTTATAGAAGATACCTTTATGTTAACCAATCATGAAGGCATAAAAGTATTTAGGGTTTGTTTTATCAAAGAATATTATCTATTTTGTACACTGGACACTTTGTCCTGTAAATTATTTTCTTCCTGTTAGCCAAGTATTTTTAATCTCCACTCTGTGTACAACATAACAATTCAGAGGGTATAGAGAATCATGCATGAATGAAACTAATCTCATGTCAGAGTCATATATATTTCAGGTAGTTGAAGGTGAGGACCTAGGGAAGAAGATGGAAGAGGTATGGTAGCAAATTTTGCTTTTGATGATAAAAAAGTAATTTTTTTCCTCAACAAAACAAATTCACTTTGAATGGTCTTAATCTTTTGTAATAGCCCTAAACTTTAGTTGTAAACATCAGCAGAATATTTTGAGCATTTTCTTCTGCAAAAATATATCGTTTAAAGGATTGAGTGAAATTTGTATAGCGATGGGTTAACATTATGTAGTTTATTAACATTACATAGACAACTGAAAAGTTCACGTCTTTTGTTAAATATACATCATGCACTTGGTCCAGGTAAATTGAAATGGGAAACTGGGAAAAGTTGGTGCAGATAAGACAGGGGTTACATGCTACAAGTCATCAGTCTTGAGTGGAGTATGGGTGTAAAATTCAACAGGGAATCTAAATCCAACTGCATGTTTTATGAAAGGTCTACATTTAAGCTCAGACATTTTACAACCAGATCATTAGGAACAAAGTTTAAAATGCCCAAAAAACAAAATCTAATGTGTTGAAACAAATATATATATTTTAGTTGTCTTTTAGCAATAATTTTGAGTGATACTCAATCTACAAAGCTTGTTTTTATAAATTTGGTTTTATTTTGAAGAAAAAGAAAATGGAAACATTACAGACTCATTTGATTAGGAAAAACAATAATCAGGTGTGGAAAAAAATGATTTTCAAAATAAAGGACAGTTAAATTATTTGATACTTGTTCAACTCCAGTATCAAATAATCAATTCAGTTTATTAGTTTAAATTTTCATCTATAAGAAGATACATACAGTACAATTTTTTCAATATTTATATTTAGTCAAATGGTATTTCTCAAATTTAGGGACATAGATAACAATTGCTAACTTTGAACTGATATTTTAGTATTTACAGTCAACTCATTTACATATTAAAATTTTTACACTGATTAAACATAATTCTTTTGGCATTTTTGTAGCATCAAAAACTTGTTATGCCTTTGTATGTAGTTATAATTAATACAAACGAACATAACATGTAGAAGTTTTTTTTCCAGACATTACATTTTTGTGATTTTGTTAAGAAGGTGGAGATTGTTAGGGATAAGTTTGACAAGTTGTACTTCTTCTGATTAAAGATTTTCCATTGAGTGGTGACAACAACTACTCCTTTCTATCCGCACCAAAATTTGCATTTCAAGAAAAATAAATCACCCGTAAATCTTTCACATACTTAGGGTTCACAAGTGACATTCTACAAACATGACGTGAACAGTAACTAAATATTGTCCATAGGTGTGAATGTGTTGTTTCTTTTAAGTTTTGTTGGTACTATCGATTAACAGCAAGTGCTGATGATGAAAACTGACCATTTATTTTCATGGTATTATTCTAAATTGTGCTGTAGCTACAAGTTTTCCATCACTAGAAATATCGGTAAAAAAATCCTAATGACATTCATGCTTTGCTTTAACTAATGTAAAACCACTTGCATGTTAGCACAAACCTCATAATGTTATATGAGTGGTTTTTAAAATCAAATAAAAAGGTACCAATCCAATAAAATCAATAAAAAACAGTTAACCCACACATACAGGAAACTGGCATGATAAATATTATAAGTGTTAAAGATCGTTAGTAAATCAAATCGTACGACTGTAAGAGCTTATAAATTTGTTGGTCTTGTTAAAAGTGCACATTGCATACTACAATAAAGTTGTGATTGAGAAAAATATAAATGAAGTATATGGCACAATGCATGTGGAATAGAATGCTAATTTTGTGTAATTCTCATGCTTTTAATGTGATATCTATCTTGTTTTTCATATCAATATTAATGTTGATATTAATATGACAATATGTATAATGTTGAATGTAACACCATCCTCTATTTGAATCCATTAATGAATTTACATATATTTTGATCTTTTGCCAGGCAGGTTAAATCCATTAGAAATTTACACTGAATAAAACTTTGATATTGAAAGTGTAATGAAAGTATCTTAAGATAAAAAATATGCATGCTGCAGACCAAAGTAAGCCAGTTATAACTTGTGTTCATAGAAAGGCATGCATTCAGGCCATACAAGGGCTAGTTTCCTTATATTACTATATTTGCAGATATATTGCTGACGGGTTTCATTTCTGTTGTATCAGATATTTCAATAAAAAGAATAATTACCTTTATGTGTATTCTAAATATGCTATATTTTGTGTCTAGAAAGAATAATTACCTTTATGTGTATTCTAAATATGCTATATTTTGTGTCTAGAAAGAATAATTACCTTTATGTGTATTCTAAATATGCTATATTTTGTGTCTAGAAAGAATAATTACCTTTATGTGTATTCTAAATATGCTATATTTTGTGTCTAAAAAGAATAATTACCTTTATGTGTATTCTAAATATGCTATATTTTGTGTCTAGAAAGACTTGATATATCTTGTTAGATGACTCTTCTGTACAACTTATTTTCATTGTCACTGTGACACACCACCTTTTATTATTTTATTTCAAATTTGAAAGCTGTGAGATTTCCACTTGAAAGTCTAAGACTAGCATAAGTTACTTCAGTGAATTTATCTCAGAAGTGTCGAATAGAGCAAATTAAACCTTGAAATTGACTCGAAAAGTGCACATTATTGCGTGTTATTCATACATTCTAATAAAAATCTCTGGTGTGTTTGCCCATCTTTATAGCAGTTATCATTTCAAATAAAGTTGGTGATGGACAGATGGATTTTAATATATTTCACATTTAGTGTAGACTTTTAGGCAAAAACATTTTAGATAATAATGTATTACATTATTTTTGTCAAAGTAAATTTGATGCCATATATATGTATATACTTGTATACTTGTGTGCTCTCACAGAACAAGATACAAAGAACACAAAAAAAGCAATAGAAAACAAAACAAAGAACACAAAAAAGCAATAGAAAACAAAACAAAGAATACAAAAAGCAATAGAAAACAAAACAAAGAACACAAAAAAGCAGTAGAAAATAAACCCAAAAACCCACAAAAGCCAGTTCTAGTAGTTTCATTGAAAATGTCCATCAGTGCATACATGCATATGTAAGTGCTTTCTCATTGTCTGACAACATCACTTACTCGTTATAATTTGGAGACTTATAACTTTTAGACTTAATCCTTTTAAATAGTCTTATTACTTTTTAAATAGTCTTATATAGTCTTATTACTTTTTAAATAGTCTTATTACTTTTTAAATAGTCTTATTACCTTTAAATAGACATTGCTTTTTAAATAGACTTATTAATTTTTAAATAGTCATTACTTTTTAAATAGTCTTATTACTTTTTAAATAGTCTTATTACCTTTAAATAGACATTGCTTTTTAAATAGACTTATTAATTTTTAAATAGTCTTATTACTTTTTAAATAGACTTATTACTTTTTAAATAGTCTTATTAATTTTTAAATAGTCTTTGTATAATAAGTAGATGTATGCAAATTTCCTTGTGTTTTGATCCATTTGTTTAAGTGGAAATGGAGGATAAAATATTAATGGTACTGACCAAAATAGGAGCGAAGGGATATGTAGTATTTTAGGTGAACAACTGCATTACAGGTGAGGTACATGTGTATTTGAAAGACAATGAATTAGAAATTGGTGATTTAATTGTTAAGCTTAAATGACATATTGATCAGAATGTGCTCATACATTATTGCCTTTCAGGTAATATATTTACGACCATCATGTTAATAGTTAGCATCGACATATCTTTCAAAATTAACTCAATCATATTTTTAATTCCTCAGTGTTTATTCCAGATCAGAGTAGACATAGAGAATATAGTGAAGAAAATGGAGCTAACAGTTCCAGAGGATATAGAAATAGAGGTTTGGGTGCCATTCGTTTTATCTTTTGATCCAATTTTGTATCAGTGATGGTTGTTAAAAAAAACAATAGATCCCAATTTAAGTCATATTCACGTTTACAGGCCTGTGAAGAAAAAACACTAGCTTCTAAATATGATAGTTTTTGAAAACACAGAAAAATTAACTGGTCCAGCTATAAGTAGACACCATTAATTTTTATAGCAATTAAAAACATAGACAAAATAACTTGTCTATCTATATGTAGACACCATTCATATTTATAGCAATTAAAAACAAAAAAATAACTTGTCGATCTATAATTAGACACCATTCATTTTTATAGCAATTAAAAACACAGAAAAAATAACTTGTTCATCTTAAGTACACACCATTCATTTTTATAGCAATACAGATTGTGCATATGTTTGTACGCAATTGTGCATATGTTTGTACACATACTGTACACACATTTTATACAGATAGTCCATTTGCAGAAATTCATGTGTAATAATATAATAGAAAGTAGGTGAATTGCATAATCAGCTCATTCCAGTTTAAAATTAGGATTGCTATTGAATGCTTTGTAATTTTACATATGGAAAGCTTTGTGGTGTATTCACATTAGATTTAATACCAGTGATTGATTACACAACTGTGCTTTACAGAAATCTCAGGAAGGAAACATTGCAGGAAAGAATTACACTTTTCTTCCCTAACAAATATTAATATTGCAAAAATTAAGAATTGCTGTATATATCTCCCGACTTTCATGAAGACTGTGTTCATGCTATATATTTTCTGCAATTGTTTTTTTTTACTCCAGATTGATTACAGCTCAAAAATGAAATTGTCCATCCCTTGAAAATATGGACAAGTAGGTCCATGAAAACATGTTGTTTCTTCTTTCTTGATGTCTTTATTGTTGTTGTTGTGGCTTGACTTCTGCAATTTGAAACATGCGATATGTCCATTATTAAAATGTAAAGCATTTGCTTCTTAACACTTAGTCTGCATAGTTGTTGGCTCGAGTCCATTCCTGTTCAAAGTATTTTATTTTGAATAACCACTGGTTTAAGAAACAAGTTGTATGCAGGATTCACCCAGTCAGTCAGTCCATCTTTCCGTATGTGCGTCTGACACTCCCCATCTCCGTAACATCTTGGCTGACTGTGCTACTATTACTGTTTTTATGGGAAGTTTGTTTTATAATGTACACTTTTTGTTGACAAGTCACAACAACCAATTTGCTGTAAACACTAATATTAGATCAAATTTATGCCTTACATTTTGATATGGTTGCTTTTTATCCTTACATAATAAAATTATACATGCTTTCAGGAGCTCAGATTTGACTACGGTCAAAAGTCAGAAGACCCCGTAGTGAAACTGTATTTTTATCGTAAGGGACAGGAGGACACAGGTGTTAAACTGGAAAAAGATATTGTAAGTATCCTTTGTTTTCTTTTTTTTGTTTATTGAACAATAGAAGGTCATCAGCAATGTCATTCATATATATTCATGTGCTTTTTTTCTCAAGGTTAATTAAAAGTGATATGAAAATGGATAGAAAGCCCGAATCTGGTACAAAATATATAGTTCGTGTATCAAATGGCTTGACTGATAAACAAAATATACCATGTATAATTTTTTCCATTTGCTAGTGGATACTATCAGGATCCATATATATTTGTGTATTTATGTAGATAAATAATTACATAAGTAAGACCAGGATGTATACAAAATAACACTTTACTCTAGGTCAGGTAAAAATGTATCTCCCTGATATATTTTCAATCGCAATGACAGCATGTATTGAATATTTAGATTTATTTAAAGAATTTGATATATAGAATGAAACTTCATTTTCCAGGTATCTCCTGTCTTACCTGGAGTTTTTCAAGAATGTCATCTTCGACTTTATCAGAAGCTAAAGGCCACCGACAAGGAAAAACTTATAAAACTGGATAACTTAAAGAAAATGTTAGCAGGTATGGTGTTTCACATTTATTACAAGTATATATTTCTCATACCGGTGTTTGTATCAGTTTTTCCAATCTATGCATGCAAGTATAATATACATTTTAGGGTATTATTAAAATGCAAAAATCTATTCAATAAGTATCCACAATTTAAGTATTCAATACATGTTAACAAAATGTGAATATTTATTTCTGTTCGTCTTTCCGTATGACTTAATATGACCTGTTAATTAATTACTCATACATACACCTCTGTTTGTCATTTTGTGTCTTTTTGATGTTTTTCTCTCTGTCTAGCATATTTGTCTGTGCATGTGTGTATGCATGTATGTGTATGTATGTAAATATGCATACCTCATCTATCATTCTTTCATTTAATAATATGCAACAGATATTTTTTTGAACCATAGCAATGCATCTTAGTAAACAATACATTTTGTTTAATAACAGGGCATTGAAGGCACAAGGAAAGCAAACCCGTGGTCAAAATCATGGTAAGAATCATCCTTGCACATAGTCAGAATAATGTAAATCAGTACAGTTTAGTATCGCTACATTTTTGCAGATGCAGGCAAAATTGGACCTATGTGCATACAGTAAAGGTCAATTTTTACATCTATTTCAACAGGAAAATTTGAACTTTAATAAAGACAATTTTTGGAACTGATGCATCCATTCATGAGACAAAAGATAACCTTCAGAATAGGCCAGACTCAGCATAACAATGCTCATTTTGTCCAAATGTAGAACATTCAGTGTTTTCATTAATAGACATGTTGATTAATTATGTCACACATGATGTCATAGCATGACGTAAAGGAAAAAGCATAATGAGTTAATTTCAGTGTTATTTCACTATACTATTCTGCAATATCATTAAATGAAATAATTGCATTTTGTCGTATTATAATAAAATCATATAATTATGCTCATTTCTAACCAAATTTATGAACTGGATGTGTAATGTCAAACTTTTGGTCATCATGCCTTCCAAAAGTTGGAAATTATTCATCACAACTCATTTTGTAAATTGCAATGGAAAGAGCATGCATGTAAGATCCTATATATTTTGTGTCATATTTCCATTATATTATAGAGACATTTTCCAATCAGCTTTAATACTTTTGTAATACAGAAGTCAGTCAAAGTTCTATTGTCTGGTCAGGGTTTATTCACCCAACACAAGACAGACACCAAAAGGTCTACTTAGAAATAACAGGGTCAATACGACCAACTGAGGAACTACATGCCAATCTAAAAACATAACATTGATACAATTGAGCTTTTAATGCCATGATATTAACCATTCCTACATTTTCATCATAGATAATGTTGAGCATAAACCTGCACAGCCAAACTAGTTAATTATATAATGTTTCATTTACAGTGGTCATGTTTTACATTGCTTCTCTATTATCTTCCTTTTTAAAAGGCACTACTTTTATGAAGATTTATTTCTTTGGTTATAGATAGAAAGTTATTGCTTCACAATTTTTAAAATATTTATCCAGATTATATTCATCACACTTTATAAAATGAGATTAGGTAAATGCTATGTTGCTCACAGATTCTTGCTGTTTAGTTCAGGAAAGACTAATTGAACAGTAAACAGTGCTATGTGTATACACATTTATGAGGCCAACTTGAATAGAACAGTAAATAGTGCTATGTGTATACACATTTATGAGGCCAACTTGAATAGAACAGTAAACAGTGCAATATGTATACACATTTATGAGGCCAACTCGAATAGAACAGTAAACATTGCTATGTGTATACACATTTATGAGGCCAACTCGAATAGAAACGTAAACATTGCTATGTGTATACACATTTATGAGGCCAACTCGAATAGAACAGTAAACATTGCTATGTGTATACACATTTATGAGGCCAACTTGAATAGAACAGTAAACAGTGCTATGTGTATACACATTTATGAGGCCAACTTGAATAGAACAGTAAACAGTGCTATGTGTATACACATTTATGAGGCCAACTTGAATAGAACAGTAAATAGTGCTATGTGTATACACATAGTGCTATGCATATAGACATTTATGAGGCCAAATTTGGCTGTATTGTTTGCAAGAAGCACATTTTGACATTCTAGATGTAGATCAAACAGAATAAAACATTGAATTATTGTATAATTTATATAAGACAGAAATAGTGTGTAGTTACATACACCTCTTACACCAACCATAGTGGTATAAAAATTTTGCCACACATAGGATTTCAATCAGAAGTGGAAAAAAACTATTATAATAGGAATCAAAACACACTGCATTAATGTAGCTTTTGAAAAGATTCTGTTTGAATCAAGAAAGTTACATGACAGCTATTACGTTGAACGATGTCAGATTGTGATGATTAATTTTCTGGCTTCAAAACAGTATTGTGACATAAAAGATTGAGCTATTTTCATAAAATGAGAAGAATCTTATTTCTAAAATATTTCTTTACAAACAAGAGCATAAACTCTGAAATTCGTGAAGAAACTCCCAAAGACATAAATTCTCATTGAGCCGGTCATGTAGATATGTTAGATGGAATATATCCAGTATTGATACAGGAAAAGAAAATGTTAATTTTATCATATACCACTCTTTCTACTTAAGATATTAAAGGTGATTGATTGCAGACCTTGTCAGCATGTATCTTTAAATTCAAAATTATTTGTATCTATTAGAATTGCATATATAATATACATACTTACATATGTCTTGAAAGGTAAACTGCATTTCAGTTGCGGTATGAAGTATTTACCACCTTACTGATTTTTTTTTTTTTTAATATTTTCACAGAGATTTAATTTTCTTTAATAACATTAGTAAATACGTCTTCATTTGTAGTTTTGATAGATTTTAGTGATTATTTGTTTGATCATGGGATATCGGTCTCTGAAGATATTTCTCAAACAAAATAATTAGCCAGTTAGGTACAGGCGTCATACTAATCTGTATTCACTAAGCTTTAGGGTAGCATGGATTAGTTTCTTAAAATGGCCCCTGTCAAATTTCTTGATGTAAGGATTGTATGGGATAATATCACTTATAAGTGTTAGTAATTAGAATTAGGAATAATTATGTCTGTTAGATTTTGGGAACTGTTTTGTGGTATGTGGCACTAAATAAGAATCTACAACTTAGAATTGTGTACTGGTAAAATCATACTAATTTTGAAGCAAAATAAACTATACATGTGGGATGTTAGAGTCTTGTAAGTGTTTTGCCCTTAGTTTGATTAGAGGAAAATTATGTGTGGTATTAGCGTGTTTTACAGAACCTTTCCGAGACAATGATTGTTGTCTTGAGGCCCTTGGAAATATAGGGAAAACAAAGATCTCAAGCCGAATGTTCGCAGTCTTGATGTATACATATGAACTAGTTGATTTTAAATTACTGGCTTCTTACAAGATTTTTTTTTGGTGGCAGCCATGGGATACTGGATAGCTTCGCAACAATTGTTTTTTTTAGCTGAACTTGCACATGCAAAGCGAGATACTACTATTTGTCCCTCATATGAGATGTCTTACAGCCTAAGTGAATTAAAGATTTAGTAATTGTCATTGTCAGGCTATTCAACATGACACCTGGAGGGAAACACTTGTAATTGAAGTGATATAGGGTGTATAAATAGCAAAAATATGTGAGATATCTTTTATTGCATAATGTGAGCAGATATAGTTTTTTTTAGGAATGAATAATGTATTGTTACATATGCGATATAATTATGCGGTGGAACTAGGTATTTTTTAAATAGATGATGATAGTGATCTTTTTAAAGTGTGCCACATATTTAGCAGAAATGAGGCCAGTTGAACTGTATTTTAAGCTAGAAGAATAAGTGATTGAAACTTCATAATCTCTAATGTCCAAATTGAAAGCTTAAAAATGATTTTTAAATGAGTTTCTTCCCAGTCAAGATTCATAAATGTATAATTTAGTTTTCCCTTTGTAAGTTCATTACCTGACAAATGCAGTGGGCCCTGGAATTTTGTTTAATAAAGTAATATGCGCTTCATAGAATGTGTGCATGTCTTAATGTACTCATCAACTGATACTTCCATGTGTTTTCTGTATTTTTTTTTCATACATAAATAAATGAATCTGGAGACTATTTTGTCAATAAAAAAAATGATTTCAAAACAAAACCTTATATCAAGCAGTTGTGTAATATTTGGCCCAATGAAGCAACATATTTGGTTTTCATTGCTTTTAATGTTTTCCAGCTCTAATGACCAGTACATGTAGTTTGAGCTTCCAAATATAATTTTTGATGTAAATTGTGACCTTTTGATGGGGATAAAATATGTGTATCCCTTCTGCTTAAAAGTTTTTTTTCAGGGCAACAAATGATATAATGTTTTTCATATGTTTCACAAGCTGAAGACTTAAAATTTAACGGTTGACTCTTAGCAAAATAAATAGAGCGTTGCTCTTTAAATAATTTCCATGTATTATTGTGCTATAAACCAGGGAAAAAAACATATTGGCCCATTGCCAAAAGTTATCTATTGTATGCAAAACTCATATGATGTCAGTTGAACAATACATAAACGTCTTCACAGAATGCATTGAATTTGTGATTTCCAAATTTATTGTGTAAGTTAAACATTAAAAAATTTGTCTTCCATGGAAACTTTTGATGAAACTGGAACTATGTGATATATGTAGATGCATGTAATACATATTTATAATATATATATATATATATATATATATATATATATATATATATATATAATAATAATAATAATAATAATATTTCCTTTAATCAAGAAAGGCAGGAATGATTTTTCAAATAATGATTATAGTATTTTGGTTTATGTCATCTTAGTGTGTTGCTTTTATATTTTTTTCAGAGGAAACAATAAGCACATCAACACTGAAGAAGTTGGCAATATTTCCAGAAAATGTTTTTAAAAATTCTCATTCTACATGCTTTTTTCTCTTTTAATGTAAGAAAGTGAGATAGAATCTAATTTCATCTGTTTGAGTATTTTGATATTCTGGTGAACTGAAAACATTTGTATTGCAGAATTTCTCCATTATTTTCTTTGTATATCTGCATCTTAGTTACTTTCAGTGTATGTCTTTTACGCTTGTTTTGTCAGAATTTTTGACCACAATAGTTAAAAAATAATATCCAGTATTTATTTTATGCTAGCCCGTGAATTAGTGGATTTTGCGTGAGAAATATTTGTGATAATTCACTGAAGTGAATCATCAATTTTATTTGTTCACTCCATTTAATAGACATCGATAACAGTGTGGCCAAAGAATTTCATATGCTATATTGTCTATTGCTTGGACTAGGGTAAGCATGGCGACCTATAACAATTTTCATGTATTATATGGTGACATGTACAAAATTTAAATTAAAATGTTTAAAATATTAGTTTGTGGGGGATATGACAGAAGTTTAGATAGTACAGATTAGATGTTTGTCCTGTTGTTTAAAATTTTGGTTTGTAGAGAAAATGACAGAAATTTAGATAAATAAGTACAAATTAGATACTTGTCTTATTTTTTGAAGAAGGAAATACAAAAAATTTTAAAGAAGATTTTTGTTAGATGATACTGTCTGTTAATTTGATTTATAAAGTGAATCTTAATTTATTATTAATATTGCATACAGTGTATGTGTCATGTGTTTTCCTGTTGTTCATTTCCTTTTTATTATTCATCTAGGTGCTAGGTTTATGATCTCCTTATGTATAGTAGTCTTAACATTTTAACTTACCTATATTCAGATATAATTAAAACATCACTTGATCTGAATTGTAATATTTTAACTGAGTTCAGTGAGATTGAAATTATATATTCTTTACATTATTATTACTGATCAAAGAAGGAAATGGCAGCCTAGGAAACATGTGGCTTTGATTTATTTCTTAATGTTAAGGAAGTGCCTTGTACTGAGAAATAATTTTCAGAATTATCGTAATATATGGATGATTCTTTAGTTTTATTTAGGCAGTTCACTATCAGCACGGATATACATGTACATTTAAGTCTGTTACAAAATTGTATGGTGGCGTGATTGATGCAAGCAATAAAAGCATGCCTATTACATGCACAATAATTCAGTCAATAAAATAAATATACACTTACCCAAAGGCTAAAACAGGTACAGTGCAAAAATTTTCAAGTCTTCAACTTCAATTTTGTTCACTATGGCAAACGATTGCGACATAGGTTTATGCACCTGGAAAATCTGCTTCTGACAGCACATGCAGTTGATATTCACTTAAATTGTATGTTCCGTCTGTGGTTTTATGTCACTTACAACTATTTATAGTGATAATTTTTCAGTATATTTTCACCGCACAGCGGCTTCGTTAGAAAGTTATCTTCATCATGATAGCGATCTTTCAGCTGTAGAAGTATGTAATTGCTGTAGACGATCTTCTATCGTTTTCCTATTATCTGTGTTTGATAGGGTAGTTTGCTACTTTAAATGTTTTCGGAATTTATCCTAGACTTGTATAAAATCAGGCAAATTCATATGGGAAAATGCTATTAAATTTAATATAGTCTGTTTCATGTTACAGTATTTTTACCTGAATTGCCAAGTTGAGTTGAATTATATATGTTGTATAAGCAAATGATGTGAAGCATTTTAAATGTTTTATAATTCCATGTGATTATTCTTGTTGTAGATAGATTCAAGTATAAACTGAATTATCATGTAACTCCACAGTCATTTAATGGAGAACAGTTTTGCTGTTTAACCAGGTCTTTTCTTGTATACACATACAAAACATGTATAGTGGTGTTGGTACTAAAACACACAAGAATGTATGGCTCATGTATTACATTACAATTTTATAGATGTGTGTTTCATATGTGAGTATCATAGCATCATAATTTGATGACATCAATCATAGACTTCGAATTTCGTCAAATAAGCAGAACAATTTCAGATATGTTAACAGAGTCATGTAATCAGTGCTTATTATATGCACAAGATAATGTATATAGTAAACTGCACAACATGTGGAAAAACCTTTCAATACTTCATTTGGAATTCAGCATGTCATTAAAATAACAGTATTTATTGCATATGTAGACTAATTCCAGAGAGTAATTTTATAATCTAAATTGAGAACTAGATCGGAATGGGATTGTTTGGTTAGGTGGTGTCAAAATTGCATGTTAGAATAGAGCCGAATTCATTACCATGCACATGTACATCAATCTATGTCTCTTCACTAATCTAAACCCACTAGGTCCATGCTTGTGACAGTACATTTCTTTATTAGCAAGAAACTCTATCATTACCATATCTGAAAATAGTGACGTGATGAAACATTTTAGTCCACTGACCTAGAGACCCACTTCTGCTTACAGAGTAAAAAATAGTTTACTGGGAAAAAGATTTGTGTGACTACACAAAACAAGCAGATAATGTGAGCTATTTTTAAAGATTCCGAGTAGAAAGGGATGTCAGTTTAACCTCTTGATCTGTATATTTACCCTCTGTGTAATGTGATATTTTAATGATAATTAACCATCTGATTCAAATGCGAGAATTTGATTTTATTTCTGTGATAAACCTTTTTTAATATTTGCTTTTATTTCTTAGTGTATTTTTAGTGCAGAGTTTTGTTAGATCATATTTCTGACATCACAGGGTGTCATATTAGGAAATATTTTAAGCTTGTCATGTCAATTTGGATAAATAAAGGTGTATTATTATTATTATTATTGCAGTCCTCACCATGATCACCACCACCATTACCACTATTACTACTACTGTAACTAGTACTGTTACTAATACAACTTATACTACTGCTGCTTAATGTTATTATGGCTACTGCTGCTGCTACTACTTCTACTAGTAATACTACTAAATATTAAAGTACTGATGCAAACTATTCTACTGATACTACTTGTACGGCTACTACTACTTACATTGCTACTATTCCTATTGAGATTCAAATGTTTCTTTATCCTGCTAAACTTTATCACCATCTTCCATGTAAATATAAGCTCTGAAAAAACGTTTGCTTGTTCTGTTTCATCAACTACTAAAATTGATCACATAAACTGCAGGATGTCTAAAGAAAAATGTGTCCCATTATCATAAAAATTAATTTAATGTAAATGAAAAACATAACAATTTCATTGTAGGTATTTCCTGAAAAAAGACAATCTGTTAAATATTTTTAAGATATAAATAGCTGCAATAAAACTTTCCATATTTGGTTGTTTGCTTAACAAAGGTCGAAAGTTAGAATAAGTCCTTATTTAGAAGAAGAAATCAAATATAGCTCATTTACAAGTATTGGAAGCAGATATTTGCAGCAGAAATGGGCAAGAATGATATTAAATGCCATCCTGGCTCACTTGGAAATTTTAACATAATGTGTTCTAATAAAATAACCCACTGTTAAATTCATGATTCCCAGAACGGACACTTACTATCCGCTATCTGTCCCTACTATATCTTGCTGCCTGTTCTGAAACACCTTTACTACAGTAACTGGAGATGACAACATCTTGCTGCCTGTTCTGAAACACCTTTACTACAGTAACTGGAGATGACAACATATTTAAGTTGTGGTACTAAAAAATAAGATGAAAAACTAACGTTTTAGTGACTACTCAATTGGGAATCGGCTTGATTGTGAATTTAGTGGAGCCCCAAAATAAGTTGAAATGCTTAAAACAATATACATATAAATGTAATTTATATTGAAATATTGCCATATAAATAAACCATTAATGAATAGTCAATACTTGATTTACCAAATCAAAAGTGAAAATAAAATTGAAAACTTATTTAATAAGTTTGAAAACTTTAAAAGAAATAAGACATACGAGTAAGCAAACTTTAAACAAAATCATATTGAAAACAATTAGCAATTTATTCACGAAAAATGTAAATGAGTTCGGATTTTACAGTGGCAACCGTGGCAATTTTTATGATTTGTTTTTTTACTTACGATGGCAGAGCCTGTGCAAAGCACCATTCAAGAAGTAGACCCTGCAAGCCAGTTTTTCAAATCAAAGAGTGTTTGTGGGTTAAGGGAAAAACTTTCTTCATTTCAGACTGATAACAATGGAAAGAATGTTTTGCAAAGGGCATACAAAAACATGTATGTTGAAATGTCTCTTTTATCACAGAGAAATTTATCAACAGATGAATTTACTGAGGTCATACAATCACAAGATGGGGACACACCAGGGTCTTGTATTGAAAAGGAAACTCGAGTCTCAGTAAAAGTTTGTTTCATTTGTTCTGTTTCCAATTATTTACAAATTCTTTTTGAACATTATTTCTGATGAGATTATTTTTAGTGGAGAAGGTTTCCATTGCCTTTTTGCCCTTGCTGTATAAGACCACCAAAAGCCTGTATTTTCTCTGAAATCTTTGATTACAGTGTAGTACTTTTGAATGATCACCCATATTGTTATTTCAAAAATTTATATTGCTAAAAGCTCGTTTTGGCTTGATTAGCTGTTGCTTTTTTTTAATTGTCATAAATGTTGCCACAATCATCCATTAGAAACAACCAGTAACACTAACCACTTGTCTAGTAGTTTATCTTTCTGGATCAATCATAATCACATTTTCATCTTTAAATAACCATTTTATATCACAAGAAGTATTACACATAAAATTTTCACAGATGATTATGATTTAATCAAAAAAGTCTTTAGTGACAACAGTCTTCAACAATTAGCCACTACTCAAATCACCATGCAGTGGGTTTTGTTTTCAAATACATTTATACACTGCTAATAGTGAATTGATGTGGCTTGTTTTGAATATTTACCTGATCTTCAGACAAAATAAAAACGCATCATGTGGGCATCAATATTTTTTTTTTTTTATTAATTTGAAAATGAGTAGCTTCTTACATGTTGACCAATTTAAGACCATTACCATGCAATCTGTTATCGTGTGTACTTCTCAAATCAAGCTATAGACAATGAATGGCAGTAAAATAACTGTTAACACTTGAAGTTTATGTGTGTTTTTGTTGTACGTGAAAGAAATACTTAGTGGCTTCTGTAAACTGTTGAATGAATTGAAAATTCTGCGAATAAACTATGTTTAGCAGACCTTCCATAGTCACTGAGATTTTTTGTCTATTGCTGAGTCGTAAAATATTTCAGGATTACTTTCTCCACTCTTTTTGCATGATATCAAGCAGAATCAAACTTAGCACGTAATTTGTTTCAAAACTTGGGGAATGTAAAATTTTTATTGTCTTCGTCTTATTATTCCAATCTGTAATAGATCAGTCGTAAGTTGTTCTCAAAGATCTGATCATTAATCGATCCACATTCATTTTGTTTTTTTTATGACATTTTCTTTTTTTTGGGCAGGGGGGAGGGGGTATTTCCGTTAAATAATTCTTCTTTGCACCTGTGACAATGTATTAGCATTGGCTGTGGTATTGTCTTTGATGTTACTAATGATTATGCCAAAATGCTATTCATTGGGGTTCTAATATCTTGATCGTTCTGTTGGGTTTACTTAGTTAAATCTCTCCGTAACTGAGATTATAAAGTGCCATACTTTTCCAGAGATTTGTTTATTTCTCCATGTCTCTCTCCAATGCATCTATCTCGTTTATCCTATGCTCAATCGGTTGTATATATTGGCTGTTCTTTTTCTTATATTTTGCAAATCTTGTATAGCAGTTGATAGGCCTCTGAATCTCTGTGTGAACTATTCATGTGAATGTAAAATCTTTCTGTTCTCATCAATGTTTGCGTGTAGCATTAAGATGTTGTTAGCTCTTTCAGTATCACTCTGTTCAGTAGCTGATAATTGATTGGCAACTTGTTCCCTTCACATATTAATGCCTTTCAAATTTATATTCTCTAGAGCCTTACGTATTTGAGTATTAACTCTTTTTTGTACACAGTTTCTATGAGCCGCATCAGATATTTATTCTGGTTAGCCTACATTGTTAAATACAGTGATTACTGAGATCCAAATCACTGTTAATCAAATGATCTTGTGAAACATTTTTTTTTTCTTCATATGGTTTTGTCTCAAAATGTAAAGAACCTTTAAGCAATATGTTTCTCCAATCATTATATACATGATCTACTCTGTTAATTTATATGGAAAGCATACGTTACCATCATATCTTGAAAAACTTATACTTTTCCATCTTTGTCTCTAATGCTGATATTCAGTCTGTTAATTGCATCCTTCTTAATTGTTTGTAATGTCAATTAAAATTTTGTGAAACAATGTCACCATGAAAAAAATAATAACTTGCAAAGACCTAGCGAAGTCGAATAATTTCCATTGAAATAACTGTTATTGAGCTGATAAAGGAAAATATATAGATTTTGGGGTTTCAAAACCTGCAAGCTATGCCTGATTCAGTAGATGCATGTATAGTTTGCTGGCTATTGAATCCCAATATTTTAATATTGCAGTTAGCTGTGTATACTGTACAACTGTCAATTAGAATAATTTCATGTTCTGAGTCGTTTTTTCAGAAGTTCAATATCAATATTTTCTTCATTATCACTATCTGGAGTAATTACCTCTTTCACTTTATTGATTTAGATATCGAGATTATAAAAGCTATCAGGATATAAAACAGTCATTGTTTCATCCTTGTCATTGATGTAGTAGAAGATATATTGTATTTGAGTTCATCTGAAATATTTTAACATCCAAAAACAAAATCTTTGCAATAGAACAGATATATTTCCATTTCAGTTTTCAAGTGGATTTCGGGGAGTGAGACTATTGTAATATGGCTCTCCTGCTTTTGCACCATATATTTAATGAGTAATAATTTTGTCGGGTTTCAGGTAGTCAATCTGGTTAAAAAAAACTAGAATGATTGTCTTGAAACCTTCTTCAAATCAATTGTTGATGGTGGAACAATTGTAGACATAATAGCTTTTTTAAAAGGCATGCTGTATACAACAGTAAGAACAAACCTTAATGTTGTGTGACAAATTGTGTTGATAATGCTTTTTGTTTCTCTAGACATCTCGTTATCTATTGCCCAAAAAGTAAAAAATTTATACTGGAGTGTTAATTGAATCCGATACAAGTCCACGTGCTACCAATTAGTCGATTGTGAAATGGCTAAGATTGATGGTGGACCAATTCACTTTATAAACAGCTTTTCAAAAGCAAGATGTATGGAACTGAAACACCAGCTTGAAGAGCTGCATGGAAAATAGAGTTGATAATATTTTTTGTTCCACTCAACATGGTATTTATTACCGTAAAAGTTAACCGTGGACTCGCTAATGCATTTCTGGTACAGGCTTCGACATTGTAAGATACTAACATGGTTTTGTCTTGTTGATGTGCCTTGGTTGATTGTTCATTTTTAAGTCCAACATCTTTTGCCCCTGTATTTTAAAGAATCTGTGAAGTATACTCTGACCAAATGATCAAGATGATAAAAACAGCTACACCACCACTTATAAAAATAGACTGTGCTGTTTGAATTTTTTCATTTCTTTCAAGTAGTGTGATTTGATGTAGTGTACTTTCAACATATTTTTACTCATAAACCCTTGTTCTTTGTTTAAACGTTCTGCATTTCCTTTTTTAATTTATGTGAACGTTCTCCATGTTGTCTTCTAATTTGAACTCTGTTAATCTTTGCTAAACTAGTTTTCATTTGCTTCTTGTTTTTAAATTCTTCCATTTATTTGGCAAGGAAAATTTTTTGAGGTTTTCTAGCCATGAATTTAAGATGTTAGAATGGTTACTTGCAAGATGACTTACAATGTTACTTACCAGTAATGTGATTATGATTGAAATGTAATTGGGTAAATAAAACATATGGACTTCAAGACATGTTCAAAGTGTTGCAGTTGATTTAAGAATTGCCACATATAAAGGTAAGAGAAAAAATTTAGCAGCTTTTGCGATAGAGAGAAAACTTGGAGGATCAAGATTTGTCACTGAATTAAGAAATGAAGATATTGCAAACCTACAACCAGAACCCACTTCCTCGATCACATCCATTACATTCTAGTTCATGACCCTTGATACTTGTATCTATTTATTGTGCCTTCTTTGTTGCCTAAGGCGAGGTGTGTCTTTTACACATCAATTATTTTAACTGAATAATGTTTTCTGCTATCTTACAACTGTTATACAATTCATCATATCCTTCCACTTCATGAGTACCTTTTTGACACTTTTTGCTTGTCATTCTAATGGTCTTCTAAATCTTTTCAACTTTCCTCAGTAAGGTTAGGCAAATATTCCTTTGCAAATGTTGTTTTATATTTCGAAATTCTGATCGTTTCGCCAATTTTGGATCTGGGAGTTTAAAATGTATCAGTTTCCAGACAACTGAATAGATTGAGCTATGCTCTTAATATTTTTTTCTTCTGTTGCTTCAACTGGAGGCAGATCTAATGATGTGTATTACGAGTGTTATCGTATGACTCAATTAGCTTTAGTAAAATGACAAGTTTTTTTTTTGTTGTTCTTGTTGTTTGTTTCATTTAGAGCGAAATACTTCCATTTTATGGTCTTTAGGGTTCTGTTAAACCTTTCTATTACATATTTATGCTATTTTGTCTAAGCAGAAAAATACTCAAAGAATTCATTTTCAACAAATATATTATTTTCCTGTCATTAAACTTTATTCCCTCGCCAAACTGTCTTTCATGCTTTCTCTCTTTTAATTCTTATCTCAAAGCATTGAGTACGTCATTTCACATTTCATTCTTACTTTTTCAGCCCAAGATTATGAGAAATCTAGCACTGTCAAGATGTATTTGTATCCATTGCTGTATTTTGTTATTTTTTTTGCATGCAAACAATATCTGCATGACACTGGTCATCTACATTACTTACATAGACCTTTCTTTTGGGAGAGATTTTTCTAGACTTCTTGTGCGATTTGTATGTAGCTTGCTCAGTTAGCCATTCTTTAAATTTTGCTCATTTTCTTTTCTTTTTCCCGCGTTTAATTTGTTCCCACAGTTGACTGATATTTGTGTAAGCAACTATACCTTTAGGATTGTAGTTATGGTGGCATAATACTATTCATTGTCAGCCATTTAAAACGGCATAAAACCTCTACAGAATACTTTACGTTTGACAAATTAACTGCAGGCTGTATCAAAAAGCCAACTGGATATCCATCTGCAACGGGAACATTTATTTTCATAAAGTTGCAACATTTAAATTTTTTTCAAAGGTATAAATGATGTCCGATTTTAGTCAAATTTTGACAATCATATGATTGATTCAAAAAAAGCTACTTTCTTATAATGAGTTGTGTACTGTTTTAAATGAAACTTTGTTTGCCATAAATTATACCTCTTTTTTTTTGATTTATACAAGATCTTTGAGTTGGATCGTAAATTTAGACGAATATTAATGTGCCTATTTATCAACATCTAAAACGTTCCCTAATCCTTCCTCAAACTACAATGTTTTGCCATCAGAGTTGATACTGCTTGTCTTGATGCTATGATCATAGAATATTATCTTTAAGTCTGCGTCTTTTCTGAAGCATTTTAGGATTACATTTTTATGTTTGAAATTGACAAATCAAATTTTGTATTCTCTTGGATGCTATCCTGCATCACAATTTGTTTTGACCATTACTTTTATCCCATTCAAACATGTAAACAAGTACAAGATATCAATGGATAATGAGATTGTTGTTTGTTGAATTCATGACATATTTGTATCACCTCTCTGAAAACTGTTGAGTTGATCACAACATAGCTTTGCACCATTATTTATGGTGTTCATAACATTTTAAATTGGGTTTGCACTATACTAAATTCACAATCATCCCGCTTCCTAATTGAGGAGCATCTACAGCACTGGTATGTGATATTCCATTTCTTTATGTGACTTTTTTAGTACCACAGTTATAGCACTTTGTCATCTCCATTTATTGAGATATTAAGGTTGTTGCAGAACTGGTAGCACATAGAAGGGATCTAGAGTAACAGGCATGCAATATCTCCATTTGTTGTAGCAATAAGTGTGTTTCAGAACACGCAGCACGATAGTAAGACCTAGAGTAAGTGCCTGTTCTGGGAATTTTGAACTTAACAGTAGGTCATTTTATTTTTCATTTTGTTAGGCCAAAAAGATTGTACTATGTTAAAATTTGCAAGTGAGCTAGAAGCTGCACTTGCTATCTATTGAAGTTTCTTAACAATTATTTTTTAAGGAAGGAAGGAAGTTTTTTTGTTTTATCCCAGTGACACTAGTAGCTAGATGAATATAATCGATGTTGGGGTTTCCACTTAGACCAGGAAATTCTATTTGAGGGGTTGTATTATTTGTCTCCCTGCAGGCTCTGCCGAGCGGTGAGACAAATAATGTAACTCCGCGACTGGGATTTTCTGGTTTTGGTGCAAACCTCAACATTATTTTTCTCACCCAACTTTTTCAATTAAAATTAAACGAACCCTTTATTGTTACAATACATTTTAGCACACATGCAACAGAATCCAACTATATATGCTGCTTATACCCCCCCCCTCCAAAGCCCAGCAACAATTTAACAGTTATAATTGTTACGTGTTGTAAGTATTGCAGCAAGAGGTCTCAAGCCATGTGCAATTGTTTTGTAAACACAGCACATTAATACGAATATGTTAATGAGGGCTGTGGCATGACTTGATGATCCAAAGTACGCAAGTTCTACACGCGAGAAAATAACAACATAAAAACGTTTGATAGTATTGAGGTATTATCACATTCAATCAATGGATGTCATATTAAATTAAGAATAAATAATTAATTTTTTTTACAAGGATAACTTTTAACTTTCATCAGTTCTAATTTGGAAACGTTCTATGGTAGCCAATTATAGGATACTGAGTACACAGCTCTAACGAAGAGCAAAATGTTGAATGATTGACCATGTGCTGGATTATTCATGGGTAATCAGAGATCCGTCTCACTATTGTATATAATTCTCTTTTTCTTTGGAAAAGGTGAAACTGTTTATGACATACTTCTGTTGTAATTGATACTGATTATAAAATTACCCAGGTGTATAAAAGACTCTCCAAACACAATACCCAGCTGAGAACCATGTTTGGATTTTTCTACTTCACTGTTTCTTGGGAGATTGATATTTTCTGTACTGGAAATATTTTAACTGTTGCTATTACTATTGCAAGGATATGCTACAGGGAAATCAGCTTGTGGAATAATATGTGGACGGATAAATGATCCACTCTCATTGGTAAGTGCAGGATTTGTTATTTATGATTTCATGTTCGTGTTTGATTCAACTGGGGTAGAAGGGGTGTTTGGCAAAGTTTAAAGAAATCGTAGCACATTTCTGGTTGTTATTAAGCTTGCGGTAGTTGTTGAAAGAGTTAGGATTTTTGTGGCCAGTAATGTGTATAGCCTGTGTATCTGGAACATTATTTTCTATTAGTTTCTGACATAAATATTTTCTCATGCTTGAGTTTGTAATGTGTATAGAAGACAACTCAGCAAGTTTGCTTTCACAGCCATTTTTTTCATTAGTGTACTAAGCTTTCTTGTCCCAACTGGTGCCCGTAAAAACCATTGCTCATTTGGCCCAGGTGCATCTATGCGAGTTACAGGGGCAAGGTCAGGGTCACAAAAATCACTGGGATGTCTGTTCTTATAACATTTGTAGATAGTTACAGGGCACCTATCTGGAAAGGGGGGATTAGCATACATCAGTGGTTTTTAATTTCTTGTGTTTCTTACATCCTACCCTGTCCTTGTCTTCGTCTGTCTCTTGTTAAACTCTAAATATTCTAGATTAAATTCACAATCTTGCTTTAAAAGATTTATTCTCACTTGATGTTTCTATGTTCTTCACCCCCTCCCCATACCCCAAAGTGCAATGTATTATTAAACCATAAAGTGTTTAATAAACTTGATGGTGTGTTAGGACCCAAAAGCAAGGATTCAAACAGTTTATTGATGGCATCTCACTGACGGCCTCAACAGTTTTGTGTTTTTTTCCTTTTTTTCTGTTTACATTTTAGTGCCTCTTGTTTTGTAAAATTAAGGGCCATAGATCAAGCTGCAATTGTATTTGTGTCGTCCAATACTAGTCTAAGATCAGCTTCCACATAAGCAAATTAAATCAGATTGAGAGACGAGAAAAGATCCACTCCATGAAAAGCCCTGGAAAATAATCAGAAATCACCCACAATATTGGTTGCAATGTCATATTACCGATTCAGCTTACCACAGTGTAACCAGCTGAAGAACTTTCCCATTTTGGTTACTTTTTGAATGGGGGGGGGGGGTGCATTGGAAAACATTTCAGTTCATGGCTTCACAATGCATCTGCATGTAGAATGCAGTCCTTTCCTGCTCAGAAACATCAAGACTTGGGTACATTGTTGCAGCCCTGTGTAAGACATACAGATTGGTTTGATTGACACCAGCATCTTTTCTAACCACAGAAACTGCTATGTGTCTGATGGGTTTGATGCAATCCTCTGGTAAATGGAGAGGAACCAATTTCCCACTTTTGCCAGCCTGGTAAGCAGCTTTAAACTTACAAAGCAGCAGTTTTTCCAAAGGGTCATCAACTATTTCTGTAGCCAATTTGCCATACCACATGTTGTAAAATTGAGAAAATAAATAAATCTTATAACCTTATGTACATAATGTTTATAACGATGGGCTGGTCATACGTAGTATTTTAAACATAAATATTGACATGTTTACACATTCCTTATGAATTTGCGATAATCAGATAGATGCAGATATATTGAAGAATTTGATTTACGATTACTTACCTAATTCCAATGGTTTTTGATCTTTATACAACTAAGCAATGCTAAAAGATTATATACATTTAGTCCTTAATTGAAGTCGCCATATTGTTTGCATCGTATTGCACTAGACGCTTTCCGATTGGTTAATTGCCCGGATGTCATGCAGGTGTTAAGTCAAATTCCCTTTGCACATTCTTTCGATGTGTATCTGCAAACAATCTAATCTTTATACTGGAATGTTTTTATAATCCTATAAAAATTAAGTATTATAGTTGAGGAGTTACTTTTTATTCCTGTTGTTACAGAATTATATCATTTTTCTTTTAATAACGGTATAGTTTATTAGTTTGTGATCTCTGTTCTTAGTCTAACAGCTGTCATCTTGCCATGAGTACACATACGGTAATTTTGATCGATATTTCACTGAAACTTTAGTCATGTCATGTGTTTTTAGCGCCTGAGGTTTGAACTTTTGACCTAGATTCTATTATTCATTTCTAAAGTAAATACGTTATTGACTGTTTATAAACGATAGTACACTGGTACTTTAGAGATGTCACGCATAACCTAATTTCTGATTGGTTTGGAGAAGGTTGCAATATTTCGAAATGTCCAGTTGTTTATCAAAGACGTAATGGGTTTTTATTTTGTGGGAGGCAGTGGGAGACTATATTATAGGATTAATAGCAGTATTCTGGCATTCTTCATAGCTACACTGGATTGAGAGGTCATAAACAAATTTGGTTCTTTTTGTGTGGGGGATATTCTATTTTTATGATATTATTATACAGTACATTCTGGACTAGTACTGTTTCTTGAAACTTTAGTAATAATACAGCTCCGTGGAATTATCGGAAACATTTCTAGAACTTGTGATATTCCATTCACAGGGATTATTTGGAATTTATAAAACTTGGTTATACTGATTCTTATTAACACAGCAGAACAACAAAGGTTTCATTTGGAATCTCATTTAAAAATTTGGATTAACTTCCGGATCAGTGAACTTTAGAACAATTTAGGACTTTTAAGGATATTCTATACTGTAAGTTATTTTTAATTCTTTCACTTTGATTGTTTGTTGAAATATTTTAATAATTTAGGAAATTAAAGATTTGTATTTTAAATCTTGAAAGCTTGTTTGTGTCTTTTCTTTTGTTACATTACTCCTAGTCGTAACACTGTAAAGAAACATTTTGTAAACAAATGAAGATTATATTGTACACATAGCCCAGGTATATAAACAAACACCCTGTGGAAAAAAGAGGGGGAATATAACAGCGAAATGCAGAACACAAGTGGAAATCAAGGGTAAAAGAGAACTTTTGGTCTCTTACATGGCTTAATGCCATTTTAAATTTATATATCTCTTTATAAATAAACAAATCTTGATATTACCGATATTTGTTTAGATTTTCATGTTATTTTCTGGGATATTTGATCTTTAAATAGTGAAATCCCATCCTAAATCGTTTGCATTCCCGGACCGTTTCGGACATTGTAATAGTGTAAAGTCACTTCAAATTTCCTAAATAATAAAATAAGAAATTTTCCATATAATCTAGAGTATGTAACTTTAAAATTTACAATCAGTTCATTAGTTTCATACGTTTTCTATGGTTATCCTTCTTGAGTCATCTACGACGTAACGCATTCATTAGGCATGTAGTTTCTTTTCGATTGGGTAACAAATACTGTAATATGATTACCCGAGAAAGATAATTTTATAAATAATACAGTTGAACTTCATGCATACTAGTGTGGATAGATATTAACACTTTCAATTAAAGAAGTTTTTCATATAATATTGTTCTCACATGTTCTCGTTGTTGCTCATATATTGGAATTCGTTTGGTGTTACTGTGCAACGCATATGGAGAAACATGCTAGAAACATGTTAAAGTATGTTTTTACTTATCTTGATGTAGTAATTCACCTACTGTATTCCATACCTCTAAATTCCTGATTTATAAGTAGGAAAATAGTGAAATGCTACAATCATTCATAGACCTACAAAATTCCAAAACTTATTTTCGGCATGTATAATCCGTTTCTTCTTAATCATTTAGCATATGTTGAGGGATGCAAAAATAGCGTAATGCTAATTATTTCAATTAACATACTTTCTAGATAAACACTGATTTCGAGATGTATTATTATTTGATAATCTGACAATTTGATTTTTGCGGTGCAAGTTTTAGGCAGCCGTTTCTCCACATGCGTATGAAATAGAGTTTAAATGGAAAGTTATTACAAATTGTTTTAATTTTATGTCTTGTGAATAATACATTATTGTTTTGTGAATTATTGTGTATCTTAATTCATTTTGTGAACATCATATGCTATTTTGATGAAATAAATAAAGTGTATTTACTGTTTATGTGTCTTGTTGATATATTTAGTTAAGTTTGTTAGCACTAAATTGATAAGCTACAATCCCTATATTGTTGATTAAAGTTGGCTACTCGATGCTTAGTTGTTTTAAACTTAATTTGCATGAGAATTAAAGACAAATTCGGTCAACCAGAGAAAAATTTCCACTACACACACATTATCTTCTGCATCGTGCTACTCCTTTAAAAGCAATCTACATGGCTTTCCTCTGTGCCTGGCATTGAATAGCATTAGTATGTTTAGAAGATGTCATCAAAGAAATTAAGGCAGATTCTAGAACTTTGAAGTTAGCTTTATCAAAAATATCTAAATTTGCAAGCCGCCTCATGTCTGACATTATGATTTTCGTCTTTATCTCTCATATCTTGTTTTCCTTCCATTGTGGAAAACTCGGTAATTCCAAAACCTTTTATTAGTGAATCAAACCTGCAGACTTCACCTCCTTCATTTGGATGAAATTTGGTCAAAACTTTGGCATGTAATTTCAATGGAGTGCCAGTCTTATTGCATCAGGAGAGCATTGGCTTTCTGGGCATATTTTTTTGTGCTCGTGATAACAGATCCTGGAGATGCTCTTTTTTTCTCAAGACATCTTTTTTGACTGTCCATATGCCCTTTTTCCTTAACACTGCCAAAGCCCTAATGCGTTCCATCTCAGCAGCTTCTGCAAAAAATTGAAGCAAATAAAAATTGTAGATAAATCACTTGATACCTACAAGTTTACTAGCTTTCTTGGTTTTTCTCTAAATAACATCATTCTAATGTATTTATCTCTAAATAACATCATTCTAATGTATTTTTCTGATGTTATATTCTCCATATATTTGTTCGTATTTGTGACGACAATACAATTTTATCTAGGATATTTAACCTTGTAATTCGATTTGTATTTACTAATATCTGCAGAAAAGCTTAAGATTTTGTGGGTTCAATACGATATTTGTAAACTGATTTATTGAGGCAAAGCAATGACAATATAATTGATAGAGGGCTTTATCGTTGTTAACAAGTGTGCTAGTTTATTATATGGCTTAAAACCATTCATGAGATTTGACACTTGCATATTTATGTAGTTAAATTGTATTATTATACAGCTTTGGAGTTAGAAGAAAAAAAGTGAAGAAACTTGAGCACCTAGATATAAGACATGCAATGTAGTCATGGTAAAATAATATAAAGTTTAACATAGTCCAATTCACAACCCAGACATAACCGATTTACTTTAGCATGAGACGCTGACATTCAAAATCAAATTATGATACAAAATGATGATATTTTGAACAAAAGTTTACTATATATGCAACCAATTTTGAGAATATTCAAACATCAACCTAGATATATTATATCATCACCATCGTAAAAAAGTTATGTGACATATACTATTATCATATTAACATACATTTTCAAATACTTTTTGTCCCAAGGATCTTTTATGGAAAACATCAGCATAAAAACCAAAGAAGAAAACTTTAAAGCATAAAAACATTATAAGGTTGTTTATGCCAAGTCGTCCTATTTTAGGATTATAGTTATTTCATGCATACTTTCTAATCATTATTAAAACTAGTTTTACTCCCCCCCCCCCCCCAAACTACATTTTAATATCAGTAATACCTTATATGTGACTATTGTTAAGCTGAATTTGTCAGTAAGGAGGGTGGCAGATGGAATGCAAGGAGTAAATCTGGAAAAATTACTCATCTTATAGGCCAGCCACTCAACTGCTGCTATGCAGCAGTAGTCTGGATCACTGTCTGTGCAGCAACTATACGACCCAGAGAAAAAATACCTTGGCTTTGGTTTGCTAAGAACCAAAGGTAAAAACTGAAACTGGGGATCTCTGCTGGGGATGGAGGTACTGACAGAACTTGGTTTTTAGCAAGGATACCTTGCTGACATAACAATGAAACCGAATCGTAATTCCCATATAAGTGTAGACATCCCTCCTCAATTGATAATGATTGTAGTTCGCGTATTCTTTGAACCGACACAATGGCCAGAAGAAAGATGGTTGTAAGCTTAAGATTTTCGAAGGAAGTCTCACTCAAAGGTTCATAATGTATTTTTTTCAGTGCATGCACAACACATGAAAGATTCCATATTGGTGTCAACGAGTGAGACCCCAGTCTCTGTAGCTTGAAGTACTTTATAAGATATGATAAATGAAGATCTGAACCAATGGATTGACCTTTGGAGAATTTAAGTGTGTTCGAAAAGCACCTCTATAACCTTTGATTGTAGAGGTTGAACAAGATCTCTCCTCAAAGAGTAGACACATCTGCTACTTCAGCAAAAGAGGGCAGCTAGGATTAACGTGTTTCTCAGTGCACCAATCACAGAAGATTTTCCACTCTGCATCATAGACCTTAGATGCAGAATGTCACCGGACCTGGATGATGCAGTCGGTAACTTTGCTCAAAAACTTTGCCTGGAAGATAGATCGCTCGAGATGAACCAAGAGTGAAGGTTGAACATCTGAGGATTGGTGTGATGCAGAATACCTATGTGTTGTGAAAGTAGATTTTCCCACTGAGGTAATAGGTCGAGGAGGTTGATGAACCAAGACCTTGGAGGCCACAGAGGTACAATCAGGATGATATAGGCTGAGAATGCCCTGATCTTTTGAAGTACTTCTGGAATCAACCTGAAGGGTGGGAATGTGTCCATTGCCCAGGCTCCTTTGTATGGGATTTGGGAAACATAAAATGGGAACTTGTTGTTGAGTTTCATTGCAAACAAGTCCACCAGAGGTTTCTCTATAGAATAAACAGAAACTCTACAACTGCTTGATGTAGAGACCCATCTGTTAGGACTACCGTGCCTGTTCTGAACACACTGTCCACAAGGATGTTTTTCTTTCCTGGAATTAGACAAACTCTGGGTGTAATCCCTTCTGACTCTGCCCAGTATAGTAGGTTCCAGACTTTCAGGCAGAGAGAAGGAGCATGAGTACCTCCTTGTCTGAGGTATGCAACCACTGATGTGTTGTCTGAGGAGACCATGATGCAATGCCCTTTGACATGATCTATTTACCCTTTTAGGGTGAAGAACACAGCATTACATTTCTAAATTGATGTTTACGAGACTCTCTTCCTGTGACCAATGGCCATGAAGAAGGACTCCTTCTGGCTCAAGCTGAATCTGATGCGTCAGTAAGAGATAGGAATGGGGTTCGGGGGCATGCAGAGGAACTTCCATCAGAAACTTGTCCAGGTTGTACCACCACTTGAAGTGCACAGTACTGAAAAATCGACCCTAGAGAAATTTGATCTGATAGTGCATCCTTGTGAGGTTTTGAGACCACCAACAGGAGAAACTGAAGAGGAGGTATGATGAAGTCTACCTAGAGATACCAGGTCTGCCGTAGAATTCAAGGTTCTCAGATGAGATAAAGATGAGCTGACAATGATGTTTTGGTCTGTAAAGTCCTTAAAAGTTCCAGGATTTTCTATATCCTTTCTGGGGGAACATGAACCCAGCCCAGAGAGGTAAGGAAATTCATTCCCTGAGATGGGGATGAGATTTGATTTCTCTATCTTTGGAATTAGTCCTAACTGAGTTGCTACAGACCAACAGCAGGTCATCTCACGTAACAGGGACTGTTTGTTGTTCTTGTGTAGCAGCCAGTCGTCAAAGTAATGGATCAGTAGAGTATCTCAAGCACGCAGCTAGTAACTCCCATGACTCTGGTGAAGACTTGGGGCACTGAGGCTACACTGAAAAGCATGACTCAGGATTGAAATACCTCCTGTCCGATTGAGAACTGGAAATAATTTTTGTGTTGTGGAAAGATCTGGAAGTACGCACTATGGAGATCGCTGGAAACTGCCCAGTGTGCCGGTTTGATAGCATTCCGAACTGATATTGCAGTTTCCATCTTGAATGTTTCCTGTTTAGGGGGGAATAGATCTATAATCAGCCTCATTTTTCTGCTCTTTTTTTTGGGGGGGGGGGGGACAAAAATATGTGTAGGGGGAATGAAACCTTATAGTTAGAGGCTGAAATTAAGGGTCTCAATGTATCAAGGGGGACTGACCACTCTTTATTTTGTCTCGACGATTTTTGACCTTTGCCCAGTCATTATGCAACTTCTCTGACCATCAGTGAGTGAGGAAGTAAAAGCAGGTCTGGTCTGGGCATTACACCTGACAATTGTTTCTAGAAAAGAAAGAATCTTAGTGCCACTTGAACACGTAGGCTTAAGGCACATATCAGGAAGAAGAAGACAGTAGACTCCATTTATGTCCTTGTCGAAAGACGATGTCTCCTCCTCCATGACTACTTGTGATGCTTAGTGAGAAGAGTTTGGAGATCTTCAAAGGGGAAGGTGTACCCTATCCTCCTGATCCTCAGTAAATTCCTGGGAATCTCCTATAATTGACAAGGCATCATCATCTTCCTGTTCCAAACTTCAGTGGAATACAGGAGCATTGGATCTGGAACAATCCCTCGGCGGGGAAGGCAGGAAGATAGGGACATAGATGTTCTGCGACTCAGCATGGGGAGTGACAGAACTGTCCCTAATGGGTGTCTTGTTGGAAAGGTGAGAATTTTTCTAGTCTCTCCTGGGCCCTTGTGGGAGGGGGGACTAACCCTCTCCTTCCTGCATAACTAGTGGTGGTCTTTGGACATCATCACTCATACTTGCAGGGGGCCACATAGAAGACATTCATAGAGGCATAGGATGATCTCTCCCTTTTGAATGGGGAAACTCCACATGCAAAAAGGTTACATTGGAACATGGGAAAGGAAGCGACATTGGTCTGATTTCCATTCCTGAGAGCATTCATAAAAGTAGGCTCTGTCCCTGTGGTTGGATAAATAGGTAATGTAGAGGCAGGGGGTACTTCAAACCTATCCCTGATGCTATACCAAGATTCGGCATGTTTTGATGTCCGGTGTCTGGTACCTGGTGTGTGGTGACCCATGCCAGGTGGCTTGTGGTCAGTGACCAGGGAATGATACCTGGTGACTGGTGGTTGGTAACCGGTGATCTGTATCCAGTGATAAAAGTGACCGATCAATTACCGGTCACTTACAGTCAATGGCAATATAGATCTAAGGGAACTTGAGGAGCTAGAACAAAGTCCTGCTCTTAGCCCGACCTTGGGTACTATGGAATTCTTGCCCCTCCCTCGAAGGGGGGGGGGCATACATTCTCCATATTAGGGCTCAGTTCTACACCTATTAATGTGCTTGAGCTTTGAACGATGCTTCCCCTCCTCCCTATAGCTGAATTTTCATGATTTATTTACAGACTTTATTCGTTTTATTTTGCTAACGAATTATAAATACAAGAACATCATTGTTATAAATTATAGTAATCCAAAATCATTGCTGAAACACTGGGGTCATGTGTAATCTACTATAAAACTATTAGGAGATTTCATGTTGTGACCAAATGCTATTGCATTAATAACAATGATCACAATAATATTGGAATCCCCTTCAAAATGTAAACACTTTGTGTAAACACTGAATAGATAATTTATTGATGACCCGTAGTACTTATAAATATTCCTACCATAATTTCCCATATTCTTACCTAGGAGTAGGAAGGGTAGATGGCTCATTGTGCGAAATGCACAAATACCTCATGTGCACTTGACATACTTATGAAGAATCGGGCATTAATAATAGACTGCATCAATAGATATGTCTGGTATTAAAATTACACGTATTGCTCATAGATAGGCATATGTAGAGAGGTCCGTCATAATAACCTGGAAGCTATAAAAGGCAGAATACATAATTGTGTTAGAACACTAATCATCCAGATTTTCAGTTTTTTAGTATCTTACAAAAAATATGTTAAATATTCACCTTCAACTCCTTTGACAACTTATTCTCCACCCTAACTGTATCCTTGTGTGATTAAATCAATTTCTGCTGTTCGTGTATGTTCATATACATTAGAACATTACGTGGATGTCATCTTTGAATTGGTTCCTAGCTTTGGGTCCCATTATTTGAAATAGGAATCGCTGCAGTATTTAATTCAAACGTGAATTTCGCATTCCTGATTTTCTGTCCATAATAATTATCAATTTTTTTCTCTACAACCTTCCCTTTGAATATACGAAATAAACATCTGTTCATATAGATCTACACAGATATGTATTTCCATTATCATCTTTAGTTGTGTATTCTATAACTTTACTCTCTGCATTTTGCATGGCATTCATGCTGATTATCACCAATTTTTGGAATGCAATCTAGAGATATACTCTATTTCTGAGTATCCGACATATTTCAGTGATCATCTCCTTTAAAATTGGGAAGGTGGGGTATTTATTTATTTTTAAAATTATTTGTACCAAAACTGGTGTCATGCCAATTTTAGTGGCTTATTTTTATCAGATGGTAAACAATTATCAACCGTGTTTACTGGTGTGGAATAAGAAAACCATACACACGAAGACATAATTCGTTTAGATGGGTTTTGCTTCAGCCCATGAATTACAATTTTTTTTTATTTCGACAAAGATGCATACCATAGGGACCAATAGCTTTCCTTACTATATTTGTCCGTAAATGTCAACTGATTCCTTGAAATTTTCTATCTGTACTAAATAAATTCAAACCTTTGGGAAAATTGTGCTTCTGAAGGTACAATTACTGAATACTCTTAATTATTGTTTTATATACAGCCATTTATACCCAAATATTTAACATGACATTTTAAATGTATCAGAAACCCATTTGCTTAGTAGCTCTCGAGCACTTGAAATACCAACGAAGATAACATTCTGTGAAATACATTAAAAGAAAGACTAGAACTATGTGCAATTACATTATTGTTAAAGAGTAATCTGATGTAAATGGGTTGGACAAGGGCTTATGCTGATATAGTGCATCTTGTTAAACAAAGAGATGAAACAATTGCATTAGAACAGTAAGTCATGCTGCAACATTTATCCCACTCTTGTTTTTATAGAAAATTACCATAAAATATTCACCTTCAAATCTTACTGCTTCACTGTTTCCTCAATGCCCTCCAGATGCGACTCGCCTGATTTCTGTTTGTCCTGTAATGTCACAGAAATAGAATAATCAGTATTTTGTATCTTTAAATGGAGTTAGAGGTATATATGATCGGACAACTCAACCTCCACCAACCCAAACACACCTCTAGAAAATATTTGGCTAATTCTCAGAGATAACAAAATCGTCCTTTAATTGCAGAGATTTCACAATAAATCAAACTGCTGATGTAGCTGTCAGACAATCAACAGTATTTTTTTCACAATTTCCCGAATCAAGTTAGTTTATACATATATCTAAAATTGTATTTTCCACACTACTATACTACTACATCATTTATTTTACCACAGCAATATGTAGCTATGAAGTCACGTCTGTTTCATGCCATAAAACTGGATTGGGGATTAAAAGAACAAAATACTGTTCTTACATATTAAAGTCACAGCAGTAAGGGTCAATTGGAGTGAATGTGTTTCAATATTTACAATGAAAACTGCCTTTCAAGATAATGGGCATACGATTTTGTTTTGAACACATTTATATTTTTTCTGATCTAATAGTTTTATGGAGTTCATTCCATAGAATAGCACCAGAGTAAGCAAATTATTTTTTTAAAGTATTTCTTTTTGGAAATGGTGTTCTGCAATGATCGTTAGTAATTGATCTCAATACTCTACCAGAAAGAAAATAATAGTTTTAACCCACCCAGGATACAGGAAAAAAAACCCCGAAGTTCTTCAAGCTACATTGGAAAACTCTTCTACAAACAATGTCACCAATAGCAATAAAGTGTCTTCCCACCTTCGTCATAACAGCTTTAGGTTCCATAATACACTGGATTCTTCTAAAAACAGAGGAGAAAACATCAAAGAACATTATAATTTTGGAAACAAACACTCTAATAATTGGAGACTCCATTATTAAATATGTTAACTAAAGAAGTCTGAAACCTTGGGTTCAAGTTAAGTGTCTACCTGGGGTAGAAACTTGTCATATATTTGATGCCATGAGAAAAAGTGATCTTTCTCGATATGACACCATCACCGTCAGTGTTGGTGGCAATGATGTTAGTAACAATGTTCATATTGACCAGATTGAAACCAATTTTTATAACAAATATATCAAGTATCGAATATTGACAAGATTCGATGCACAAATATTCCTTAAGAACTGAAAGATATCCCTTGGTCAATAATTGAATCTTTTGATGACCCATCAGACGCTCTTGACATTTGGATAGATATGTTTACTTACACTCTGAACAGTCATGCTCCTATTAATTTAAAGAGAGTTAAGCAACAACATCAACTCAATTGGATCACAAGTGATATATGGAATGCTATTAAAACAAGAGATACATTTCATAAATTAAAAGATACTAGCAATTACAGATCATGGAGAAGCAGAGTCAAGTCAATGATTCAAAAGGAAAGGAAACTTATCATTCCACTGAAATATCAGATAGTATTAAGAAAAAGAACCAGTACAATAACCAGTGCGATGATACATGGCAGAGTAATCTGAATTGTAAAAGAACAGTTAACATGTGTACACAGCAAGCTGGTAACTCATTACCTTATTGTTTTAATTTGGGGAGTTTAAGGCCAAATGGGGGATGTTTTTTTATGTGTTATAAGTAATAAAAGGATCAAAGGTGGCCATTATGTCTTCTGAGCCTTTTATGAAAATCGACCAACCTCTGGTGGTGGAGAGATAAAATGGAGATAGACCATAAAAAATTATTTCGGCAGACACATTAGAGTAAGTATTTTGATTTTTTTTGTCTTGTTTAATTGTTATTGTATTGTTCAAGATGTTTTAAGAGCAATCAATATTTAAGGACAGCTCTTACATTTTTTGCTCAATTCATGTCAAAATGCAACAGGAAAACTGAAGTTAGAACTTCTTTGCAGGCTGAGCATGGTTGTCCTGTCATTTCCACATTCTAATGCGGAGATAGAGAGGACATTCTCCATTCTTCACAAAATACAAAGTGATTCAAGGGGAAATCTGGACCAGAGAACTATTGAGAGCTTGTTAAGTGTTAAGCTTAATAATCACAATGAATGTCATCAGTGGTCACCAGACAGTGATCTTGTGAAGAAAATCAAAAATGCTAAATCTTTGCATTTAACTCTAGGATAAACATCTCTTCCTTTTCCATTTAATTGACAATATACTGATTCATTATTTATTATTGTAACATTTTCCTTCAGAATCTGAATCTGATTCATGTTCAAAACTTGCTGTTTTTTAATAGTATGAAGAGAATACATATTATGGCAAAAAATGCACTTTTGTTTTCAAACCCCTAAAACACATAATTTATGCTGATAATAAATCTACCAATTTAGAAGCCAAACTACATATACAAATTTGTAAATCTACTGGTTTGAAATCCTAGTTCTGTCATATGTATGCAATACTGTTACTGTGACTGACTAACTGCTTGTTAGACTACTCTGAATGTGATGCTCACTCCAGTCACAAAACAATTGGCCGATTTGAGAAGAAAGGTTTGGGAAATTAAAGACAGGATAGGAAGACTTGGGAGAAAACTATAAATTGCCCAAGCGAGTTCTGCTCTGCCACTGCACACTACTACACTACTAACCACTTGCCCTTACTCACAGGAAAAGGAGACAGCAAGATGTAGAGAAGAAAGGTAGGATTGAGAGAAGAATAACAAGAAATAAATCACTACACCACAGATTCCACTTATAACACCTTCTCAATGATGTGTCACTTAACAAGAACTTCCTGCACTACAAACGGACTCTCAAACAACACAGCTCATGTACAAATAAATGTGCATTGAAATTAAATCTGAATAATATGAACATACAATAACTACAGTACAAATAAAAATGCGATTGTTTTCAATAGTGCTCTAAATCCATGTAGTTATACTGTTTAAAATAAATATTACATTATCTATTTAACATATCAATCAATCTGGAGGTGTAATAATAGAACTATACCCAGCAGACCTATCTACCTATGCATATATATATATATATAAATATACACAATATATACAAATAAATAAGCATTTAAGCAAATGTGAAGAAACTATCATGCATATCAAATAGATACAATAACGTGTACACACAAGTCATACCAGTAAATATCACAGAAACTAAAAGAACAAAATAACGACAAGCATACAATACAAATACAAATAGATATCAACACGTACATGTACACAACCATGCTGGCACACAAGACATAAATAATAATACGTGCACAAAATGGATGCTTATAAGATCACTTTCTATATAACCTGGACTTGAATTTTGACAATAATTCCACCACATGCATGATTACAATATCAGTGTTATATGACCTTGACCTTGTTAATATTTAAAACCTGTCCTTGAATAATAAACCATAATTATTTCATATGGCATGTTTTATTTAATAGCCAAAATACAGAGACATTTCTCTTGTTTAATTTGATTTTGAACTGGTGCACCCATACCTTCTGTTACATTATTTTGTATGTCTAGTTGCAGACTTTTACTGACTCAGCTAAGATCCCCCTACATAGCCCTAACCAATTTGGAATAGCCATCATCTTGAATACGGTAAACAAATACAAATAAATAAGTATAAATGCAAATGTGAACAAATAGTCATGTCACATCAGGTGTACAAGTAAATACCCTGAAATATGTTAAAGTCAATGGCCTTGACCTTTTACTTTTTTGATCCCAAAAGCAACAGTTCTTTCCCTTACCCAAGCACAATCCATGTACAAAGTTTAGATCAGGTATGTCATGTAAAACTAATGTTATAGCACAGAAATCATTTTCCTTCTTTTTTAGAGTGACCTTCACCTTTTTTATCCAGAAATCGATAAGGTTCTTCTGTACCCCAAGTGCAAGCCATCCTCAATGTTCGGTAACTGTAGACTGTGTAGAACTCGAGTTATGGTCCAGAAACCACATTGGTAACAGACAAACGGTTAGATGTACTATTGGACAACATCAGAATATATTGCCATATCAAGCAGACCTACCTACATATACATATATATAAATAAATATACAAGATATACAAATAAATAAGCATGAATGCAAATGGGAAGAAAATATGCACTATAGTAGAAAAATAGAATCAGAAACACACATGCAACACTTGTACACAGCAGTCATACAACTAAATATCATCGTCATTAGTGTAAGACCAGAGGTAGCGTTGCTGTAGATGCAAGTCTTCGTCAGTAGATGTTGTCTTGTGCGTTTTGCCATCCGGTGTGGAGTCCAAGGTTGAACTCCTTAATGTCCTGCTCCACCATTTAGAGTTAGTTGCTTTTCGGTCTTCCTAATCGGCGCTTCCACCCCCATGCTGGTTTTCCAATTACTGCTTTAAGTGCCCTGTGATGTTGTTGCCGACATGAGGGTTTGTTGACTTGGGGGGTGGGTTTTGCTCTTACTCTAGTTGATCTCAAGGCCAAAAATTGTCATATCAGTTGTACAAGTAAATACCCTGACATATATTAGTAATTGACCTTGACCTTTTACATCTTTGACCCCCAAATCAATAGCCTTTTTCTTTACCTCAAGTGCAAGCCATGCAAAGTTTGGTTCTGGTATATCATGTAGAACAAATGTTCTTGTGCAGAAACCATTTTTCTTCTTTCATTTACAATGACCTTGACCTTTGAGCTTAACATTAAGAGACCTTCCTTGCTCCAACTGCAAGCCATTCACAGTGTTTGGTAAATGTAGATGGTGGACAATTAAACTTACTGTGTGGAAACCACATTGGTAACAAATGGATTGACATAGATGGATGAACATCACAAAATATTGCCATATCCAGACGATGTACATACATAATACATATATATAAATATATAAATAATAAGCATGAATTCAAATGTGAAAATAGCATACACTATATGAAACAAACAGAATCACAAACACACATATACATCAGTCATACCAGTAAACATCGCAGAAACTAACAGAACAAAATAAAGGCAAGCATACAATACAAATACAAATAGATATCAAAATGTACATCTTAACACACCCCTGCTGGCACTCAAAACATAACAAATAACGTGGACAAAAATTATATTTTCTGGTTAATTGAAAATTGCTTATATAAGACAACTCAATCACAGCATATCAAATGGTACAGGCATATCACATGGCACAACATACAGTATCTTTCTAGACACAGGAATCAAGCCAATCAAATTACAACACACATCTATGTACTAATAAAGGTATTCAAAGACCAAGTGGCTAGCTGTTATCAACAGGCACATGGGTGCACCAATTCATATTGATCAGCACCTGTGTACAAATCATGTTCCAAATGAAGTCCCTTTTGACACTTGTCTCACTCCCCCAATAAAAGAAAAGTTTCTGGAAACAGGACCTGTCCATAGATGTGAATCCTACATGACCTTGACCTGAAAAATTACAGTATCACCTGTTATGTGACCTTGACTTCAACCTTGACATGAATGAGTGCAAGAATTCCACTATATGGATGATCTCAATATCAATGTTTTATTGACTCTGACCATGACTTTGTCATCAATGGATACAATAGTATAACCAAAAAGGCCTAGATTCAATGAGAAACTGTTGAATCACACCTTTTCAGCTATTCCTTCCAAATGAGGCGCCTTTTGAACCCAGCCCCACTCCCCTATATAAAACTTTCTTTGAAGAAGGACCTATCCATAAATTTTAATCCTACATGTACCGGAAACTTTATGCTAAATAAGACACAGCTCTATAAAATGACAAATCATTCTAAACCTAACACTAACACACTGGTATCTAAGTCTAACAGATCTACTCTAAAGCTCTAACTAAGATAGGTAAGTAGTCACCACTATTCGCAAAACCCAACACAAATAGTAAGAAAGAGGCAAAATCATGCACCAATATGATCCACAAATAAAAATGCAAAATCATGACTACAAAAAAAATAAAACATAAGAATCTAGAGTTTTCCTAATTTACTTGTAAGCTGTGCCTTGTCTCTACCTAAGTCCAGATTTCCTTGCCGTAAATATAAATGTTTAATGGGTACTGCAGGCCCCTACCTATTCCCCACCCCACCCCCCTGCCTCCCAGAATGTTACCTCCACCCACAAGTAAACCTTACCCCCGCTGTACCCACCCCCTTCCTGAGGTACCCTTTCAATTACCTATTTTCCAGGCACCTCATCCTAAATCCCCAATTTGTATGTCCCTAAATGCAAGGTTAATGGAGGTCATTAGGCTGTGACATATAGGTCATGGCAACCTGGTTTTGACTGAAGGGTGCAATACATTTCCTAAAACATTTACATATTAGCTTATGTGATTAAAACAAGAAATAGTGTCTTAGAAAATGACAAACATGAACCTTAAGCACAAAGTTTCACCTCAGATGCACTGATAGACATAGCTATGGACCAACACACGTCCTGAGAGACAAGACGGCCATCCACAAGCTGGAATTGCTTTGCAACGCAGATGAAAATGTGAACAATATAATCTTTTCAATTTTAATCTTTTCAATTCTAGTTTCAAACTGTTGAACTTGATAATTTGTGTCACAACATGGAGTACAATTTTATTTCTACATCAAATTTAATCTCAAAGCTTTTGCTTGAAATGACAAAAATGTAACACAGTTCATGCAGTCTGAGTTGTTTTTTTGAGGACTTTTAAATACGTTTTTTCAAGGACTTCCAAAAGTATTCAAGGAATATTTTTTCTGGTTGAAACTGATCTATCTCCGCATGTTACTTTTTTATCACTTAATAAATAGGTATGTAAGTAGAAGAAAAAACACATAACTTGTGTGCCACTAGAGCAAACAGATATTACTCCATCTGGTAACTTCCCATGTCATGTGTCATTCGATTCAAATTCAAGGAGTTTGTCAAGAAATGGAAGGACTTTTCAAAGATATATACAATATTTTTAAAAATTCAAGGTGTTTTCAAGGCAACCCCTCTAATTCAAGGATTTTTTAAAGTTGTACGAACCATGTGTAACAATGATCAAACCTGCCAAAGGAACGCACCCATTACAAGCAACTCCTTAAAAAGCCCTCCTGTTATGGTGATATAAAATGATACACAAATTGGAGCAGGACTTGCTTGAACTAAGATACTTGCAAATGTAAATAGCACAGTTTTTAAACTAAACTACAGAGACTGGAAATGAAATCTACATTGGATTTTATCAGGAAACATTGATAAAATGAACAAGCTTTTGGCAAGTGATATTCCATAACCGGCTGTGTACTAGATAACAGAACAGTAGGTTATGTTTCAGATCTTAAGACCCTTGTCACGAAATTATATAAATCCCTTTTATTAAATACATGTACTCGGGTTTCGTTTTTCAGTGTAACAACGATACCCGAGAGTGAGTTATGTATATTTTACAATATTTCGAAACAGTGAGTTCGGTTCACCCCATACAGCACGTGCTAAGTGCTTTCGATGGGAAAAACCGAATGCATCGTCTGTGTATAAATGCCTCACCGTAAGACGAAATGTTTACATTACGGAACGTCTTGTCAGTGAGCAGTCTACATAAGGATTTGCACGTCTTCAGCTGTAGAGGTATGTAAAATATTTATTAATTCATGGTGTATATTTTCTATGTAGCTTCCACTTGCGTAGTACAATGCAAATATTTTCTATTCTTGTTTGTTCTTAATAAGAGCTTTATATTAGCAATATAAAGTGGCATTTTTAGGAAACGTTTAGTACCATAAGATTCTTATTGGACACGTGTAGGTTCACTTCTGAACTTGTTTATTGCTTTGTAATGTTGTGCCGATAATGTAATTTGTATAACTTACCGTATATAACGTCATTACGTGTTATCGTATATGCCCGTGTCAATCATACTACACGATGTTACATTTATTTTCAGCTGTAGAGCTGTAGAGATCAGAGTCGACGTCCCAGCTATAGAGGGGACAATAGAAGTTGACTATAGCAGATGTAAAGCTAACCATAGCAGCCGTGGAGCTGAATAAACAGTGTGTTGCTTGAATACCAGGTGATCGGGCGTTGTTGACCCATTGGTGGGCGTGGATCGCTTGATTGACCAGTCCGACTAGCAGCCAAGTATGCTAGTGACGGAGTGTTTGTGAGTCACTCCATATATGTAATCTTTTAGCCGTGGGCTAATTTTGGGTTTTTGTGATACCCAGTGGTTTGGGAGTGTAAGATATTTTGCATGATATCTATCCCATTTGTTTGCACCACATTTTATTATTTGAATAAAGTGCCTCTTGTTTCATTATTTGAGGGTATACATTTTTGCTATATGAGTAAAAATACATCATTTTTGCTATCTGAGTAAAACGCATCATTCCTTTCATTGTATGAGATGAATCATTAGCCTTTATCATTGCACTGTGTATTTATTTATTTGTATTCATATTTGGGTTACCGTATTAGGTTCGTGTGGATTATGTTAATTTGTCCAATATTTGGACCCTATACACGCACGTATTAATCATAACCTTTCTTCTCATTCAAGTCATTCATCAATAAACATTGCATTTTTATCACCGTCAACAGTGTTCTGTTATAAAATCCGAAATCCAACCCGGTTATCTTGTTACAACCCTTGCACATTGCAAGTTCTGACCTTTGAAACAATGACATAAATGTATTTTATTTTCTCTGTATAACTTGTGCTGAGCAGATAAATGTCATGGACATGACTTTTAAGACTAAATATTTGCCCAGGACACTGGAAACATATGCGACAGTACAGAGAAGGCTGCTTAGGTCAAATCGGGAGATTTGCAAAATCTGGTCGGGAGTTTTGACTTCAAACGATTTTCAATGAGAACGGCAAATTTTTCATTGCGGCACATGTCTTTGACTTTCTTATGACAATGAGGACCCAAAGCTTGGGTAAATATGTAAGTAGTTATCGTCGGTTTTCCTGAGAACTTTTGTGTGATTTCCAAGTCTGGACACATTATTTTGGCTAGATCTGAAAAATGATATGCTACCGTAAATGGAAGATTACATTTGGCTAAAAAGTTGGCAAACAGTATCTCCACATGTATATCTTTATCCCCATTTAAAGCAGATTCTACAAACATGGATTTAAGTGATGGCGTATTTGTTGTCGCATTTAATATGCTGTACGACACGTAATGTCCTTCTTGCCACCGTAGCAGATTATAAATTTTTTTTACAGGAAGGACAGAATGCATATTCATGTCCTTTGAACTTGATTCCAAACACTTAAATTCCCGTTTCCATCCATCACTGAATTTCATGTGATATTTCAGTTACTTAGATTTTGGCGTTTTATAGCGTTGGGAGATCACGCACGCTTAGACATCTCAACAAACATTAAACACCGCAACCAAACCAACCCCGTTTATACTGACTGACTCTTTAGTAAGCCAGCCATAATCAATTAATCTCTTTAATCCTTTCAGAATTACTTCTGATCATACATAGTATAATCCATGTCAACAAACTTCAAACACTGAAGCCAACCGACCCTGTCAACAGAATCAAAGGGATCTCGGCTGTTTTATGCTGATTGAAACAAGCAACAAAATCATCTTGCCCTGCTTAAACCAGTTCAGTCATGTGATCACAGGCAGTATTACCATAAATATACTACACTGGAAGCAAGGTGTGAATAAAATGGAAAAACTAGAAATTTTCAATAATAATTTTGCGTACATTGGAGATTTTCAGCGAGTGAAGAGAAACACCCCTCATCTCGGGAGGAAAACCCTCCCGTCCAGGAGGTTCACATGTGGAAATAACAGCATGGGTTCTGCCCATACTTTCTTTACATTTACAATGGATATATTTTTAATACTGTTTCATGTAAAATACATACCTCAGCTTCTCTCATCTGGGCCATAGACCTTGTTACAACTTGGCTGCACACTCCACTGTTGCAGTGATAGTAATTCCACAACGGAATTAATATTTCTGCAAATACAATTTCTTTCTAAATACACAGATTAGATGGAAAATTAGAGCACTATTGAGGATTTCTGTCACTGTTCACATATTACTGAAAAAGACAAAAATACAAGTACAGATTAGATGGAAAATTAGAGCACTATTGAGGATTTCTGTCACTGTTCACATATTACTGAAAAAGACAAAAATACAAGTACAGATTAGATGGAAAATTAGAGCACTATTGAGGATTTCTGTCACTGTTCACATATTACTGAAAAAGACAAAAATACAAGTACAGAAATATTGCATTGAGAACTATTTGAGAAAGAGGAAGAATTAGAGAAAGAAAAATATTATACAATTACATACTCTGTGCTATAGACCTGGTAACAAGCTGACTGCAGATGCTGCTATGGCAGCAACACTAGTTTATCAAAGGAATAACCATTACTGCCACCAAAAACCTATTCCTATCTAAATATTCTCAAAGCACAATATTATACAATTATAGACTTTATCTAGGTGAATATCAAGGTTTATGAAACAGTAAATCTCGTACTGTCTGATGTGAAGCAGAGATTAATATATTTGTACTTGTTAATAAAACTTCATCTTCATCAAAACAAAGGTCTGCAATTGTTTTATTACATGATTTAAAGAAAACAAATTAAATGACTGCTTTAGAATTTTACAAATGTCATTTCAACTGCATGATGCCAAGAACTTAATGTTATGACATCACATAAAAGTCAATGATATCATGATAATGTGATATGATGTGAAACCATCGCTCACACGAATCATGAGTTTACATTATTATTTTTTATGTTATTATCATCATCAAAAATAAAACATGGTACAGTTGAACACTCACCTGCAAATAACACTTTAATGCTTGTGAAACATGTATACCCTCTGGGATGATTCCAACAAATAAATTTGGGGGGCCCCATCCTTAGAATTGGGTTTGGTTTGGTTTGGTTTGGTGTTTTACGGCACAGCAATACAAGTAGGTTATTTAAAGCCGAGGCAATTGGAGTAAAGTGCCTTGCCCAAGGACACACCACAGTAGCTGACCCAGGCTGGTCCGTTGGTAGGATTCGAACCGGTGCCCTTTTGATCGTGAGTCCGGCACGCTAACCACTGAGCCATAGCAGCTCCTCCTTAGAATTGGGAATTTTTCATCACAAAACGAGTATTTTGGAAAATGTTAACACACCGGCTTGTAGTTTCTAACCTCCTAAACCTCATCACTCACAACTTTTTGATATGTACCATAATTTATGTTATTTGAGTTTAATTGCAATGTTCAAGCCCCATGAAGTAATGCATGTTGGGGTAGGGATTCCCCATGTGTACCAGCTTAGAAAGAGCCAATATCCCCACCACATAACTGTATATAGGATTATAGGTCATGAAGAAACAATTACAGAAATACATATTAGGCACACTGGATCTTGCTCCTAGGGACAAGACCAGTCTCCATAGAAGGAACAACGGGGTGGGAGTGGTTTTTCACAAACCTCATAATTTGTCAACAGCTTTACACATTGGTATGACATTTGTTGTGGGTCTTCATCTAGACCACATAACTCAGTTTAAGATTTCTTATTCCTGTCTTGCTCCAGGGTGGGGAATGGGGGTTGGGAGCACACACATGGGTACTTATTGGGAACCTGTTGAAATATATACCGTATAATCATATACTGGTTTAAAAGGCACGAAGAAATAATATAGGATAACTTTGCATAATGGGCAATTCATTTTCATGAAAAGGTTAGGCATTGTGGGAACTAATTTTTGTCACAAAAAATATAGTTTAAAGACACCATAACAGTTTTTAGTCTGGACTGCAAACATAGTGATAGAAAGGGAATCAAATATGTATATATGCTTGATGTAATTAAAACAAAATCAATTGGATACAAAATACTTGCACTCAGTTTCTTTACAGTTTAAACCAGTTTCAATCCAATTTATTGATCACATGACCTGATGAAAGCAGCAAAAGAAATGTTCCTACAGAGATTTAACTTATTTTGATACTATTTGGGATATTTCCAATTTATTTTCATATACCTCATAATTATAAAAATACCGGCCAAAAATTGATTTTATACAATAATGTATTCTTTTTTGTATCATTGTCTGTGATATATAAGGCTGTACTACTTACTTTTTATTTTCTGTGATACAACAACTGATGTATTATCTTTGTCAATTGTAATGTAAAAGGATGTAAAAGGTGACCAAGTACGAAGTTATATATATATGTGTATTTGTGAATATAACTACTTTATATCATGTATAACGCACCTCAGTCAAAAGCCAACTGTTATTATGCTCCCCACTTAATGTTTACATTTTCTTAAGAGACTACCCCATTTATTTTGCAATTCTAAGGCAATTTACTTTTATCTGACCTTCATTAGCCGATAACAATTTATTGATTTTAAAATCTAAATTAGCTGATTTCCTGAACAGAAATTCAAACTTCAGACAAAGAAGTAAATAAATACTTTATGTGAATATTTGTACTTTGTATATTCTATACCTATATATGTGTGTATGTGTGCATGTGCAGGTGTGTGACAAATGCATCCTTTATGAATATTTCCCCCATACGGTCACAGGTAACTAAATGATTTCCCATAAACCACAATGTTATTTGTCCATAGACCACAATCTAAATGTTTCTGAAACGGAATATGTTATGGTGGTAAATTTGACATATCTTGTACAGTATATAAACTTTACTGCAAGAAGCCTTGGCTCAGTTTTTAAGCCATCTGCAATAAATGTTACACTGTTGTTGTTTTTTAATTAAACAGCGGTCACACCATTAGTCTGCAGAAAGGTAATTCCCAATTACAGGTCATATGGGATGCATACATTTGGATTCAAAGCAATAAAACTGAACCTAATTAAACAATCAACTTAATACTTTTAGTTTTGACTCCTAATTTTATCAGTAAAAAATTTTACCTACCTCTGGTCATAGTACACCAATGGCGGATTGTTCAGATGGACATTACAATGCTCATGTGCAAATCATGGATAATTCAGTCTTTGAGACTAGCTTCGGGAAAACGTATACTGAATTGGAAACAGTAAATGCAGGTGATCGTATTGTACATGGTAATTGTAGTTTAAATGCATTTTATGAAACAGATTTGGTGAGTGAGGATCCTGACGATGCACATCTATGTTCACAACCTCAGTACATGAGTACGCAGAATGTCTACAATACATGTTTAGACAGAGATGCCCAAGATTCATGTCACCGTTGTAACAGCCCAACATATCAAGATGTCATATCTCAGGTTCCCAATCAGGACTATATTAGAAGACTGGATCAGGAATTAGATAATCTACCCAGAGACATGTATATTGAGAAATTGCTAGAGGTTGCACACGATAGCGAAGATATGTAACCTGGTATAGGACAATCTTATTTAGTAGAGCACGAGGTTTTCCTGGCTTTCCATCGGGATATTTGGTGGTTAGAAAGAACAGAAATGGTGTAAGCAGTTTAATAAAATATGCAAGGGATTGTCATTCTTTAGCTATGTTTATAAAAGGGGATCCTTGTGAGATCGATTCTATTTTTAGCAAGAAGAAATCAAACCCTAGTGTACAAACTGAACATTGTGAACAGGACGATCAACATAGCTCAAGGCAAGCAGAACAAATGACTAATTCAGCAAGACTCTCGCTAGCTGAAATCAAGAGTGATTGCGGTCATCTACAACAAACTGTTGTTTGGCTCAGAGAGGAAATTATATCTCTGAAGGCAACCCAAATCACATTGGTGACAATGAACGACCTTAATACATTCCGTGCTGATCTAAACAATAAGGTACAGGCACAATCTCAAACAATTGAACTGCTCCGTAATGAGATTAAGTCACTGAAAACTACTCAAAGCTTGTTGATGAAAGAAAATGAAACACTACACACCATCATCGAGCAACTTAGTGTCGAGCTGATGAAGTCTTTGAGTAAACCCATGTCTTATGTGGATGTCGTTCGCACGCTTAGCCCAGGTGTAAGTAACCTAGCATGTAGTGCCAATGGTTGTGGTGATCAACACTCGCCATCAATTGCAGCTCAGAACAAGATTTCTGTGTCTAACTGTTTATCTCCCGTTTCGGTTGAGTCTAACACCACTGGTTGTGATGCACACCGCTGCCCATCAAGTGCATCTCAGAACAGAACTTCCGTGTCCAACTGTGTGTCTCCAGTGTCGGTTGAGGCTAACGGCTCTTCCCCAGTTATAACGGCAGTGGAGTCGCAAACCGGTGTAACGGCCCAACCAGCTTTGGAAAAGCCGAGGGTCAGTGTTCTGCAAACTCTGGTTTCAAAAAGCTCGGACATAATTTCACAGACTGTCGATAGAAGACATATCGCCCCCTTCGCTGGAAATATCACACAGATTTCTAATGCCAATGTTCATCCTAATGCGATAAATGCCGCGCGCACACCTATTCGGAATCAAAATAAACCGTTAGCCCACACCGAACAGCTTTCAGAACATGGTACTTCGACCAGGATAGAGCATGGTAGGCATCCGATGGCTAGCAACAATAATGTAAAAGGTATTGATTTGAAAACCCCTCCTAGCAAGATACCTACCATCATTGGGGTTCAGGTAGAAAGACCTAGATCGTTTGGTAAACCAAGTTTAGAAATCGACTCAGATGTTATTGATGGACATGGGGATGTTGATGACAATGATGAGAACGTTGTATTTGAAGGTGTGGTTAGACGTAGAACAAGGCGCTTTTATGTGGGTGGTATTGGCGTCAAATCTACTGCTGAGGGCCTCAGTAAATTCTTGCAAGAATACGATATAGAGCCGTTATCGATAAAGTTAATCCACAGTAGACGTAATTGTCTATCGGCCAAGCTGACTGTATATAATTCAGACTGCCACACTGTTGAAAATGATGTAACATGGCCAAAAGGTGTTTATGTAAGGAGGTGGCATGGGAATCAATCCTGGCGAGATAGGTTGAACAATCGCGATCAGAAGGCAAATGAAGGTTCAGGAGGCGATATTCCATGACTAGGGCGACACAGTCAATTGTTCATAAATCTGCCATTGTGTACTGTCGTAAGTTAATGTGTTTTGTCATTTTTGTCATTTTAGTCATGTTTTCACACTGCATAAGTATTAAGATGCCTATATTGCAAGTTAATATGAATCTTAATATACTGAGCTGGAATGTTAGAGGAATTATGTCCTCTGCTCTTAGCTTTAGTGCAATGCTGGATAAATATAATGTTGATGTAGCTTGCATAACTGAACATAAACTATTACAGAACATACTTCCATTTTGCGATTCTATTCGTTCTGATTATAAATGCATTGCTAAGGCAGAGGATATTTCCTCTAATAGCACGTTAATAAAATGTGGTAAAGGAGGAGTTGCAATCTTCTGCAAAACCTCTCTCATGAGATATGCTAACTTCATAGATGACGTTAAAAGTGACAGAATTGTTGGCATAGAATTCAAATTTCCAGATATGCAAAATGTATATATTTTTTTGTGTATATATGCCGACCCTACTGTATGGCATAGATTGTTACAGGGCGCAAATTGAGTTGATTCAAAATCTGTATGATCAGTACTCACAGCTGGGTAACGTGTATTTTACAGGGGATTTCAATGCAGTAGCTGAACCAGACACTTTCAGAGATTACAAAGATAGGGTATTTCATGAGTTCTTGCGATATAATAATCTAGTTAGTGCTGGACATTTAATAATATGCACTGGTTCCCATTATACATTCACCCCAGCAAGAACGATGATTGATCATTTTGTACTGTCGGATCAATGCATAGGTAGCTTACGGAGTGTGCACATTGTTTCAGATCACGAAGAGCACGTGATATCTGACCACCTCCCTATCCTTACTTCCCTTCGTACAGTGACCTGTGGGAGAGACTTCAGACAGTCTATGAAGAGAAATAACCTAGCTTGGAATAAATTAGACGCCGATACATTGAAAAATTATCAAACTGAGCTGGACCATCGCCTGAAAACTTTTGATATAGATACTATTTCGGACAATGTTGATAGATTTTACGGGCACATTGTTAATGCAATACAGCAGTCAAGCGACATCGCGCTTCCAAAGTCCAAATTCAATTATCATGCCAAACCATACTGGTCAAATGAACTCAAAGAAGCACATAAACTTCAAAGACAAGCTAGGTATATTTGGATAAATGAGGGAAGACCGCGGGGTAGTCAATATAATTCTTACAGAGAATATAAAGATAAGAAGAGAGACTTTAGAAACCTTCAAAAACTAGCTGTGGAAAAATATATGGGGGAGGTATATGAAGAAATTGAAACAGCACATGAATGCGATGTAAGGCACTTTTGGAAAGTGATCAATGTTAAGAGAGGGAACAATATAAATTTTTGTCAGGAATTATCAACTGATGGAGTTTGTGTCCGTGATGATGCTTCCATTGCAAATGGCTTTGCCAGATACTATGAAGACATTCACACGCCAAATATTAGCCATAGTTTTGACGAAAACTTTTATGAATTTATAGAGAGAGAATTAAATCGGGCTCTACAAGATGGAGCAAGCCATATCGAGGCCTTACAGACCAGTATCAGTGTAAATGAAGTAAGAGAAATCATTAATAGTCTAAAGAAATCAAAAGCATCAGGCCATGATCGAATTTGCAATGAACATTTGATCTATGGCAGCGATTACCTCATAGAGTGTATGACAATTTTATTTACTCAGATGATTGATCAATCTTACATACCTGTAGACTGCAAAAAAGGGTTAGTAATACCACTGTACAAAGGTAACAGAAAATCAAAGAACTCCCTCGAAAGTTACAGGCTTGTTACTTTACTCCCTGTTATCTACAAAACTTTTGAGAAAATTATTCATGAACGTTTGGTAACTTGGCTCAAAGATTTTAATTCTAATATACCCAGTTCACAACAACATGGTTACCAAAAAGGTTTAGGCTGCACAACAGCGAGTTTTTCGCTGTTGCAATCAGTACAATATAATGTAAACATGGGTTCACGGGTTTTTGCTGCTTTTCTTGATACAAAAAAGGCATTTGATGCCGTGTGGCACAAAGGGTTACTTTCTAAATTATTCATGTTGGGAATTACGGGTAAATCCCTTTTGATATTTTTTAACATGTATATAAATTTACAGAGCAAAGTCCTTGTCAATGGGCAATTTTCGGACTGGTTCTCAATTGGCCAAGGAGTGAGACAAGGGGGGTGTTTTATCAACCTTGATGTACACAATATTTATAAATGACTTGCTGCTCCAGTTAGATAATAGTGGATTTGGAGCAAAGATTGGATCCTTAGCTGTGGGAAATCCAACCCTAGCTGATGACATTTCACTTTTGGCTATATATCCTAGCAATCTACAAAAGCTGTTAGATATAGCATACGCCTACAGTAATAAGTGGCGATTTGAGCTTAGTGTCACAAAGTCATACATTATCATTTTCGGTCCCCAATACAAGAATTATGTCAATATGAAATGGTATCTTGGGCCGTCATGTTTGCCGGTTACTGATTCGGCAACACACCTGGGACACCGGATTAACTCAAAGCTGACGTCGCATGACGCAATACTCGATGCATGCAAGAAAGGGAAAAAATCTGTTCACGGTCTGTTTGGTATTGGCATTAAACCTAATGGTTTAAATCCTTTAGTTGCTGCAAATGTGATCAAAAAGGTAATTTTTCCTTCAATGTTTTATGGAAGTGAATTATGGTTTAATATTTCAAAAAGGGACCTCTCTTCATTGGATAAAACTCTGAGGTATTTTGCCAAACATTTACAAGGCTTCCCAACACATACAAGATCAAACATCGCTCTGGGAATGTTAGGATGGACATCAGCTCAGTCCGAAATTGATAGAAGAAAATTGATGTTTTTACACAGATTGTGTTTGATGCCTAATAACGTACATACTAAACGTGTGTTTAACGTTGCGTTATTTCACTTCATTTTGTGCGGATGCATGTCAAGCTACGGGTTAATTTCAAATCTATATTATACGTTAAAGAAGTTTGACTTGCTTGAGTATCTAACTGATTATTTGCAGCATTCCGAAATTCCAGATAAACAAAATTGGAAAGAAATTGTAAGGTCAAAAATTGCTGGTCTTGAAAATAGCCTCTGGAGAGTTCGTATGTCTAATCAAGCAGATTTTGATAGATTCTCTGCGATACACGAATCATTGCGACCTGCCTCAGTATGGCAGTCGGCTAAAACCAGACAGCACACTAAGGTATTTACATATGTAGCTAAACTATGGGCTGCTGTTCCTCAAACACAGCTCGATATGTGTATTCGATGTGGGAATGTTTATACAGACTTGATACTTCATTGTTGTGTTGCTTGTCCATATATGTCTGATTTCAGAAACTCTTTCTGTGATTTCCTTACTGATAAATTTCCACTGAGCCTGCATATTACATTATTTAATGCAGAAGATGAGCTGCTACTGCAATATCTTCTAGGTAAAAGGTTACCAGCAGGTGTAATCAACAAAGAAAACTCCAAGTTATTCGCCCTGTATGCAGCATACTTTGTCATGCAGTGTGCAGCTATCTTCTGCAAATAAGGTACTTAAACTTGCAACTTATGCAGCTGAGGAACACTTTAATGATGGATATACTGTAAGAATTTATATTCTAGTATTCTATTTTATATCATAGACGAACAATGTTATGATATTCACACTATAGATCTCTTGACATTATTGTATGTACGAAGTAATTGATGTTGGTTCTACGGCGCCCCGGATTCACAGTTTGCTTATTTTTTTTTTTTTTTTTTTTTTTTTAATTCGTGTTTGTTCGTTTTGAATTCATTTCTTTATTTTGGTACTTATTTATTGATTGTATTCAGATGATTTATTAAAGAGTAAACCATTGTATTATCTTTGAGAAATTTTATTACATTAACAAATTTTGCTAGTTTGAGTTTGGATAGTTAATTGTCAGCACCTGCTCAATCAATGACAATGCTTTACTTGCAAAATTATAATATTTTCAATAATTATGCATTAACACGGTTAAGATTCCCTGCTACTTATTACAACTGCAACTGTATTATGGGTAACATTGACAGATATTTATATTATGAGTTTATCATGTACTTTATTTTGGACAATATATTAATAAGAACTAACTGAAATTTTGCTATAAATTTTGAATATAAACATGGAAGCCAGGTGTAAGATTTAAAAAACATTTCCTTGTAATCAGAAAGACTAGTCAATTGAGAAATTCACTAGTCATGCAGTATCTTCACTAGTCCTTCCACAAAACAATGTCAGAAACGTATCTAGATAAACAACACTTTCACTTCTTGTATCATGTTAAAAAAATAAATCCAATGGAAAACTATACAATATCGTATACCGTCCCAACTTTGTGCCTGCCCTTGATTTGTGCGCCATGTTCTCGCGACATCATGCGCTTGTTTGAGTTCCTGACATCATCAACTGGGTCACTATCATTTGTTGACAGTGATAGTAAGTGCTGATTAAGAAATATTTGATGAAATAAAATTTAAATATGTACTACAATTCAAATTGAAAAACACAATGAAAATGTCCAATTTAACTAATCCCATTATTGCCACAAGTTTGAGGCCCTGGTAGGAGTGTTAGCTATTCAAGTCAGGGCCGCTGTTCACATGCTGGTTTTCATAATACCTTTTTATTACCGGGAAAACCATGACAGATTTTTGGGATGGCAAAAGCAATGTAAAAACTTGGTTACTATAGCATGCACTTCTTATATCATGTTAGGAAAATTGAATCTAATGGAAAGTTTGGGACCCCCTGGTGACAATCAGATTATAAATTATAAATTGATCAATGAAATGACAGTTTTCAGCATTTTTTTTTATTATATCCTTTTTGCTTTTTGTTTTTAAAATCGGTGGTGGTGTTGGGTACAAACAAACAGGAGGGTGTGCGAATACTGTAAGTACTCCGATCAGTTAAATTAATGTCTGCTGTGTTCATTGGAAGTCATATGGCCAAAATACATGGCGTAATGACGAACAAGGGCACTTAATCCTTAATTTCAATAGGTAATATTGTCAGGATTTAGCATGTTTACCGCGACGTTGCATGGAGGGGGGGGGGTAGGGCCTTGTCGATATGAACTGCGCATGTTTGTTGTGAATAATCAGCAACGAATTCGTTGACAGTGAATCCTACCAACTCTAATATTATAAATACCTGTATCTGTTATGTAATTTTCATATTATATGGGGTTTTTTTGAGCATGTGATCGGCGATTGTTTTCCTCACTTTCACTGTTCCACATAATTCGGTGTATTGACCTGATTGCGGTGATCTCGCTATGGCTCACTTCCGGGTCATCACCAGTTTTTATTCCCGCTAGAGTTTATCAAGTTTTCGTTGAAGATTGTTTTACTGTGTGAGGTAATCGTTATGAAATGAATATTTATTAAGTCATTGTAAAAGTTCCGTTGTTTTTCATTGAATATTGTCATTTTCTTGAATGAATTCCGTAGTGAGGGCAAGATTTGCTGGATATGTAATTTATTAAGTAAAATCATTACATGCCAATTCTTTGCTTACCGTATTAAACAGGCAGCTTTAATTTTCATATAGCAAGGGTTGATGTAAAGTTGAATTGCCCATATAAAGGTTTATTGATCTGAAGGTTTCATTCTAATTCCATCATTCTATTTATTTCAACCGGTGTCACTGAAATTGTAGTTATCCACCAAAGTTTGTTTTGTTTTCTTTTACTATGATATTCACCACTTTGCAAGTATAGTCGAATAATTATAGTTTAAATTATCTTAATTCTCAAATATTATTTACATATTTACAGCTGTTATTTTTGAGTGTGAATACAAATATTTTTTGCAATAAACTGAGGAACCTAAAATCAGAGTTTGGTTATTCAATTACTTTTAAGATATGTATGTAGATACATACACTCATTTGTAATACAATTACATATAATTACATATATCCACAACGTTGACAGTCACATATACACACTCATTTCTAAGAAATACAATTACATATAATTACATACATCCACAACGTTGACAGTCACATATACACACGCTACCGAAGGTCGTCACAATATAGGGGCCGCACTCAAAAATGAATTAAATTTAACTTTATCTGCTATACACATCTTGCAAACTGATGCAGGCCCATCCCAGGGAGGTCACTGCACTTGCAAATTTCTTATTTTCACAATAATAATAATAATAATATTAATATTATTAATATTATTATTATTATTATTATTATTAAGAACAGCAACAACAATTTACAATATGTGCTCTTTTGATGATGAGATACGTCTGTAAAGTGCCCTTTGTGGTGGTATATCACCAAGCAATTTTTAGATCCTTGGGAAAACACTATATACAGCATGGAAAATCAATTCGAAAAAAACGTCTCCAAACACGTGAGACTGCAAATTTGTTGAACAAATAACAAAATACAAAGCTAGACAAGAAAATAAAAAAGAAAGGATGAACAAAAGAAATCGCACGATCTTTAGGCTCGTTTGGAAGTAAACATGCCTAGTTTCTATATATAATACAAGGAACCACACAAATGAAAGAGATTAAACAACTGAATATAATAGAAAATGGAATCTTCTGATAACATAAGGAATCGTCATTTGGCAGTTATCATTTACTGAAACAGTTGATACGATTCGGTAAAAATAAAAAATAAAAATAAAAAAAAATAATTTAAAAAAAATGCAAAATTGGGAAGATAGCCCTTTCCCCCTGACTTGCGAAGTTTCGTGATGTAACGCGGCTCCTGTGAGTATAATTTCGTAATGTCGAAATGGTAGGTTATAAATACAGGCCACATGTTACAAATCTAATTTCTATGTTGCAATACCATTGCACATGCATCACGAGACGTATGAGCAGGATTCACTCATACATGCAAAATGCCTGCCTTGTACTTTTTTTTTCTGCCTACGGCGAGATTAAATAAAGGGTGCAAACTTAACGTTACTATTGACTTGAGTCTACAGGCAAGCAGACATTAACTAGATCAGACCGGAATCGGGTCATTGCTAATGAAAAAGATACCGCCTCTTAATCAGAATGATACCAAGAATGCATTTTAATTAAGATGAAGGAATAAAATGTACTTTTCTGAACTTAAGATATAATTTTAAGCTTATTTGTTGGAGCGTGTATTCTCATAGACTCTCTTTACAATTCGAAACAGCGTAGATGTAAATAAGTATCGATACATACAAACATGTGTGTGTGTGGATAACAATTATTTTGTGACACTGTATTTTTGTAACTAACTATAGTAGCAGAATGATAAAAGGCTAAATGGATTTAGGGTATTTCTAAATAAGCAATCATATGCTTTGATCTTATTGATAGACAATACAATGATGGGGAAAAAAAATACAATAGAAAACAGTGCAAAAGCATGGACACGTGCTGCGGTGCCACATCGCTGAATCCGTGCATGAATACTAGCCAGACCCAGAAGTTAACGAATGAATCTCTCTCTCTCTCTCTCTCTCTCTCTCTCTCTCTCTCTCTCTCTCTCTCTCTCTCTCTCTCTCATTTGACCTGGCGAGGCTGACATATAGGAAGAAAGAAGAAAAATATATATAGAGAGAGCCACCATGTCGTAGCCTCAACAAATCGAGGAAGGAGGTAGGGGTACTAATATTAGTACTAATATATATATATATATATATATATATATATATATATATATATATATATATATATATATATATATATAAACACGCATACGGACAGATAAAATGTGGAACCAGTCAGAATTATAGATGTTTTTGTAAAACGTATGCCCCCACGGCAAACTTTTAAAATCAAAGACCAGCGTGTAAAAAAATGTCCCAAAATTGTAACAGTTTTTATAATGGCTTGAAAATCAAACAATATTTTCAACAGAAAAAGTTTAAATCCAGAAACTTCGCAAATTAATAAAAAAAGTGAACTATTCATAGACTGGAGTAAATATATAATTAGATAAAATGCATACGTATACAAATATGCCATATGATTTAATTTGTATATTTTGAGAAGCTTTAGACTTATTCATGCTAACAGAGTTTTTGCTAAAAAAAAAAAAAAGTTTAAATCCAGTAATCTCGAAAATTCATTTAAAAAGTAAAAATTGCTATAATGGTGTAGAAATCTAATCAGGAGTAGTATAGGGTGGCAGTTTAGACCCAATCGGGCGACCCATGTTAAACAGGGTTAAATATTTATAGACCGAAACGGGAATTTAACATTAGGTCGTCATTTTGTTCATAGTTTTGTTTTTCACATGATAATTCGGGCTGTTTTGGTAAAAGTTTATGGATCTTTTTTGGCAGGAAAGGGGAGTTTGTCTACCCTCTTACTGAAAAGAATTTATGTCACAGGTTTATCAGAATTCAGACAGAGAGAAAGAGTTAAAGAATTTTAAAAAGAAAAAAGAGTAAACACCATGTTTTTTAAAATCAACAGTTTTATATACGCTTCCTCACTTAAACCTCAATAAATGAAGAGAGAGGATTATGACTAGTTTCTTACTTTTCATGTACAAATACCAAATATTAAACATGAACATAATTACAAAAGTTGACAACATTGTAAAGGAAGACTCATCTTATATGAGTAGACAAATATAAAATCGAAGCGACAGGCTTTTGATTAGGGAAGATACTGACTTAAAATAAATATCATTGTACATGCATCTATTTTTTTAAATATGTATTTAGCGGCTACATAATTTCCCCAAGGTGACGCAGTAAGTATTAAAGGGGGGAGGGTAAATAGGGCACGGGGCCACTATGGGGCAGTAACGGGAATTTAACATTGGGGGCACTTGGGGGCAGTAGGGGGCACTTGGGGCAGTGGGGGCACTTGGGGGCAGTGGAAGGGGTATTTGGGGGATAGAATGAGAGGGGATAGAATAGACACATACACCAAACACACAGTGGAAAGGCAATCATGGAAAAAATTCATCTTTTCTTGAAAAATGGGTGGCCCTGAAAAGAGCCGTTGGTTTTTTTGGTTTAACATAGACATCTCCTGGAGGGTCTTCTTTTTCGGAGACTTTTACGGACTTCCGGTCCGTACATCAAGATACGCTTTAAACATCCTTGTCTTTCGATATAAATACGTCTCTTCCATATGGCGGTCTCTGTGATCTTCGTGATTGCCCATGAAGCTTTTACATACATGGGGAATTCTGGGTCAAACAACATCCCCGAGACGATAGTCGATGACTCAACGCTAGTCCAGATCTTTTGTTTCTTCTTCTGGAGTGGTCTTGGAGAAAACCGGTGAAGCTCTACGAGACAAGCGGTGGTATATATACCCTATGATCGGATTGAAATGGATCGAAATGAACTACCAATCCAAGCGCGCGTTACAAGCGGGTAGGTTTTTCTTCCAATGGGAAGAGAGCGGGGGTGTGACGTCATCTGGAGTATAAAGGCATCACAGCGTTCGTAGGGTTTTACCTTGAGCATCCGAATGGAGACCGCAATGACGAGTATGTATTGGAGTGAGCCTGCAACGACGACCAATGCCGTAGTGAACTTCCAACCGGAAGATTTTAATTTAGATTTTGGGGATTTTCTGTCTCAAGAATTTGTACCTGAAACAACAACTGCTATGCCACCAGTCTCTTTGCCTGTCATCGAGGATTTTAAAAAGAGACAGCAAGAAGAAATGGAATTTTTTTTACAGCGACAGACAGAAGCTGAAGAAGTGTTTCTTCAGCAAGAAGAGGAAAGGAGAAAGCGAGAAGAAGAAATAAGAAAGTTAGAAGAGAAGAGTGAAGAACCGAGAGAAGAGAGCGAGGAAAACAAAACGGTGAGTCTGTTTCAAGACATTTTAGCGGAATTAAAGCATTTGAGAAACCTGTATCAATATTCTTTAACTCAACCCAAAAGAAAGAGACCATCACGGGCCAAACATTCAAAACCCATCACTACTAGTGAGATGCTACCACCACCAACACCACCACCAGTCACTACTACTACTACTATCACCAAAGCAGCAGCAGCAGGAGGAGGAATAGGACAGGGTCGTGGAAAAGTATTGCGACAGTTGAAGTTAATCATGTCCAGTCCATAAGTTTGTTAAAAACAAACACCCCAACGGTCCTTTTCAGGGCCACCCAGATCTCTAGAAAAGATGATCATTCATTTTTGCCAAAAAAAATCAACTAAAACTTTAAAATCCCATTCCTTGGTTTTGTGTAAGAGTGAGTGCGTGCGTGCGTCCATACTCTAAAAATAACAAAAAAACACTTACTTTTTTCCATTCTGGTCTATTCTCATTTTTTTACAAAATAATTCACCATGAACATAACACCACACTCAAAAAAGTTCATTGTTCACTGTCTGTCTCTCTTGTTCTTGTTCTTGAATTTCTTCACAGGAATCAAGGGTTCTTCTTCACTGTCTTCCAGTCGTCTAGCTTTCTTACTTTTCTTGACTATAGGTTCTTCTTCTTCCTCTAGGTTTGAAGATCCCTCGGCTTCCTCTCTCTCTCTCTCTCTCTTTAAGGTTCTCTTGTTTCTGAGGACACTCCGAAGACCAATGTCCTTTTTCTTGACAATGATAACAAGTATCTTTCCCTTTGTCTCTCTTTTCTTTTTCTTGACATTGTGGACATTCTGGAGCCCAATGTCCTTTCTCTTGGCAAATATAATAAGTATCTTGACTTTTATCTCGAGAGGTAGAGGAGGAGTAGTCCTTAGTCTTACTGGTATACTTTCTAAGGACTGTCTGCAAATCTCTAACTAGAAAGGCAATTTGTGTTCTTGACTCTTCCATCTTTACAGTTTGAAAGTTCAATCACAAATACTGATTCTGAGGGTAAGAAGGTCTCTATATATATAGTCTCCTGTGTGAAACTGAATCAGATTCAAATCAGACTTCAAGATGAAAAGATCACGCCAAATCTATGAGAAACCAGAAGAAGAAGAAGAAGAAACGAAGAGGCCACGGCGACGAAGACATTCCGTGCCACCTGAAACACCGCTCGCTGAACTGCTAGCTCAAGTCCATGCTAGCGACTTCGAAGAAGAGATGAGTGAGCCTGAAACCAAAACCCAACCCAAAGAATCCACTACCACCAGAACCCAAGAAAGACCTACCGTGGCTCCGAAAATTACTATCGCATTCGGGAGACACAAAAAATAACCTCTAGAAAATTTAGAACCACGGCATACACTCACACGGTTCACTTTAAAGACTTCAAGTCCGAAGTGCCTCCCGAGAAAGCTGCCGGGTTCATTACCGATTTGTGGGGTTCTGTGTTACAGAACTTGAAACGACAATGCGGAGCCAAAGAGAACGATCGATTGAGACTGTCCATTCATCACGACAGTTTGAAGTCACCTGTCTGGATCGAGTTCAGCACCCCGGCAGAATTAACACCAGCCAAAGTCATGACCAAAATAGAACACGTTCAACAATCTAACGAAGAGTTTACCATCACCGATGGAAAGGCCACACTTCACATGACTCACGTCTCCCCTCCTCGAGGGAGCGGACGAAGCAGGAAAGCGTTACTGGTGGACGACCTTCGCAGTACCAAACACAGTGTCGTCCAAATCGACAATACACAAGACCAGATGTGCTTGGCTCGGGCCATCGTAGTGGGGCGAATGTATGCCAACAAGAACGAGACCGCAGAATGGAAAAGAGCCTGGGAGAGAATTCGAAAGTCGGACAGAGTCCAACAACGAAACGAAGCAGAACTCCTGTTACAACAAGCAGGCATCCCCAAAGAGATCGTGTGTGGCATTTCTCAAATGCAACAACTTCAAGACGTCTTGGCTCCTGGCTACACTTTGAAAGTACACCCTCAAGAAGTGCGCGGAGATCTACTGTTTCGAGGCCCCGATTTTCCCAAAGGAAAATACATTCACGTGTATTACCACCAAGAACATTTCGATGTCTTCACCAGTATCACAGGATTTCTGGGATACTCTTACTACTGCGAGAAATGCGAGCAAGTATTTAACAGTCTAGAGCGACACATTCATTGCGGTGAGAGATGTCGGGGCTGTTTAGCGGCCAAGCCATGCCTTCCTGAACAACACGTCCATAGTGCGACGTGTCGACGAACTTTTGTCAGTCCCTCTTGTTACGAACAGCATCGCAGGACACAAGGACACCAACAAAAATGTGCTTGCAACTTACTGAAATTGTGTTCCACGTGTGGAAACCTGATTGAAACCAACGACCCCAAGAGACACACTTGTACCGGAAAGAAACGATGCCGCATTTGTGAGCAGATGGTGGATTATGATCATCAATGTTTCATGCAAAAGTACGAAAATACACTGAAGAAAGAATTAAAGAGGGATCAGAACAAGAAGAACAAGAAACAAGTGGATTTCATTTTTTTTTATTTTGAATGCATGCAAGAAACGGGCATTCACATCCCCAATTTTTGCGTGGCTCATCGGTCTTGTGAGAAGTGCATCCAAGAACCTATCCACTTTCACTGTCCTCATTGTAGTAGGATTCCAGGAGGACGTGAAAAAATCTTTCGCGGTCCTAACACTTTGCCCCAGTTTGCTGAATGGATTTTAGACCCTACTGACGACACTTGGAGCGAAGAGGACATTCAACGTTACGGAGACTGTCATCGCTATGCGACCGTCATAGCTCACAATTTCTCGGGATACGATGGACAATTTTTGTTAAAATATTATTCGCAACAAGGTACCGAACGCCCCATGGTCACCATGAACGGAGCCAAACTCATTTACATGGAAGTGGGACAAGTGCAGTTCAAAGATTCCATGAGTTATTTGACCATGTCTTTGAGTCGAATGCCTAAAACATTTGGCATGACAGAAATTTCCAAAAGGATATTTTCCCCACTTCTTCAATACGGAAGCCAATCAACACGCCGTGCTACCGCATTTGCCTGACGACCCCGACGGAATGCGACCCGAACAGCGAGAAGCTTTTCACGCTTGGTACCGCGCTCACCAGTCAGAACCGTTTGACTTCCAAGAAGAAATGCTCAAGTACTGTCGATCCGATGTGGACATTTTGCGCCGTTGCTGTGGAAAGTTTCGACAGTTATTTCTAGATCACGGAGACATCGATCCTTTGAAAGAAGCGTCCACTCTACCTAAAGCCTGTGCCTTAGTGTACACCAAAAACTTCATGCCCGAAAACGAACTAGTCATCATAGACTCCAGCACGTCTCTCTTTACCAGTCGTCAATACTCGGCCAAAGCTTTGCGTTGCCTCCATTACTTGTGTCAAAAAGAAGACAAATGGATACAACATGCCAGAAACGGAGGAGGAGAAAAGAAGATTGGATCTTATTCCGTGGATGGTTGGGATTTAGAAAAACCGCACACCGTGTACGAGTTTCAAGGCTGCTTGTGTCACGGATGCCCTACCTGTTTTCCTAAACGAAACCTGAAAAGTCCTTTTTCAGACTCTACCATGGAACAGTTGTACGAACACACTTACCAACGACGACTCCACTTAGAAAGTCAAGGATACCAAGTGGTAGAAATGTGGGAGCACGAGTACGATCGACGTTTGAAAACCGATCCTGAGTTTAGGAGCATCACCGAAAGTTACGACGTGACCGACATCGAACCTTTGGATCCACGCCACAGTTTGTTTGGACGACGAGTCAATGCCACTCGCTTGCTGTACGACGTAGACGAATCAAAAGGAGAAGAAATCAAGTACATCGACGTGTGTTCGTTGTATCCTTGGGTGTGCAAATATGCTCGATTTCCGACCGGACACCCTGAAATCTTGACAGAACACATCGACGTGGAGCACATTCGCCAATACGAAGGATTGATCAAATGTAAAATCTTACCCCCGACCAACTTGTACCATCCTATCTTACCTCATCATTGCCAAGGAAAACTGATGTTTCCTTTATGCCGTACGTGTGCCGAAACATGCAACCAAGATCACCCCTGTCACCACACGGAGAAAGAACGCGCTTTGACAGGAACGTGGGTCAGTGCCGAATTGTTTCGGGCTCTGGATCGAGGATGCCGCTTGTTGAAAGTGTACGAGATCTGGCACTTTCCAACCACAGCACAATATCAAAAGGACGACACTTCCCATCCAGGCATTTTCTCGGGGTACGTCAACCAGTTTTTAAAACTCAAATAAGAAGCCAGCGGCTATCCCTCGTGGTGTCAGACTCCCGAAGACCAAGTTCGATTCAAAGAAGACTACCGTGACATCGAAGGCATCACTTTGGAAGACGTAGAAAAAAACGAAGTAAGAAGATCGTTTGCCAAAGCCATGCTCAATTGCTTGTGGGGAAAAATGGCACAACGTACGATCTTACCCAAGACGGAATACTTGACCGATCCCTATCTCTACCTTAAATTGGTGGATGACAAAAGTAAACTAGTCAAACACGTAGAAATCGTCCGTGATGATTTGATCTTAGTCAATTTTGAAGAAGAATGCAAGTTTATAAAGCCCGACCATTTTAGCAACGTGGTCATTGCAGCTTACGTGACCGCTCATGCTCGCTTGAAGTTGTGCGACGAAGCTTTCGAAGTCTTGGGAGATCGTGTCCTGTACTTTGACACCGACAGTTGTATCTACATTCATCGCCCCGGTTGCCCACACCCTACAATCCAAGGAGATCGCTTAGGAGCCTGGACGGACGAGCACCCTCAAGACATCATCCTGAGTTTTGCCAGCGGTGGCCCTAAAAATTACGGCTACCGATACAGAGACTAAGAAGGCCAACTTCACACCCAATGTAAAGTCAAAGGATTGACCCTGAACTATCGAACCAGTCAAGTGGTCAACTTTGAGATTTTGAAAAATGCTTTGCTGTCTGGACAAGTGGAAGACTTTCGAGTGCAAACGTTAGAACCTCACAAGATCGTACGGTTACCTAATCACCAAATCGTCAGTCGTCCTGTAGGAAAAGTTTACTAAATTGTGTACCAGAAACGAGTGAGACTTCCAGAGCACACCACTTTGCCTTACGGACACGCCGATCTGCAGTATAAAAAGGGACCCTTTCCAAGCCTAACCATTCATAAGGACTTTCAACGTTGACCGAGCAAGAAGAAAAAAGATGAGTGCTTTTGCCACCCACCCACCAAGTGAGAAATCTAGTGAGTGCGATCACGACTTGGAGTGCGATGCGGTGCCATGCGACGGGACGGATGCCGTACTCTTTGACATCAGCGATGCTGCGGTGCGTGTGCCTCACCGTCCCTCTAGAGATGCAGGGCGCCCTGACTTCTTTTTTGGGAATACTAAACGTGTCTGTGAATGTCATCCCTACAGAGGTAAAGAATTGACGATACCTGTGGCTTTGACTGGGTAATCCAAGTTTGAAAAGCGACTCCAGACTTTCAAAGACAAGTGGCCTAAATATCTACTACAAGCAACTACTCCCAAAGCTTTAGCCAGATCTGGATTTATCTACTTGGGAGAAGGATATAAAGTTCAGTGTTTCAGTTGCGGTTTGTAACTGCACCAATGGGAGCCTACCGACTCAGCTTACATCGAACATGCTAGTTGGTCTCCGCACTGTCAGTACTTGCCTTTAGTTGTCTCAGAAGAGTACACGTACGATGAGCCGGATACCAAGAAGTAACATATCGGATGATACTTTACAATGGTACATTCGTGGTTTACCTTTGGAGTTGCGAGAACGTATTTACCAAGAATGGGTTCAGATACAAGTGAAACGTAAAGAACAGTTACATCCTTTACGACACAGACAATTTAGCCATTGGTATCTGAATGCTATAAGAATACTGATTAGTGCCAAGTTGTTCAAATGGTCAGACATTGATAGAAATGGAAATTGGGCTTGTAAGGAATTGGATGGCAACACCTACCATGTGGGAGTGATCCATAGAATTCGATTGAACGAAGTGGAGGAAACAACCAACTTACAGGAATTCCAAAAACGTTTACAAGAAGTGTCACCTTAAGACGAAACGCCTTTACGTCGTCTGAAGTGTAGTAAGGTCATCACTCAACATCCTGGATATCCTTTAACCCCCGATTCCATTTGGCTAGTGTGTGAGTATTTCGTCACCAAGAACCCTAGCTTAGAAGAGCGCATTCGTGGTTTGCCTTTGGAGCTGCGAGTACGCATTTACAGGGAGTTTGTCCAGATACAAGTGAAACGCAAACTCAAAGTCATTTCTCGATTTTTAAGCTATGCTTACTTCCAAACTGTCAGAAGAGTGATTCTGGGAAGAACCTTTCATAGTAGGATCCCGGGAATAGTCTATCACAAAAGATCCAAACCTTGGGAATCTGGATATAAAAACTCACCATGACAGGACTGTGGTCAACACTCGTGAAACGTATTCCATGGAAGGAAGTCAACGATCGTGTTCAGACCTTAGAGGATTATAAACACTTGATACAAGAACTGTTTCCATTAAATTTTGGACGCTATGTCGTGTGTGTCTTGGTGACTGCATTTCTTGGATTTCGTTTTCCAGGACATTCGTTGTGGAGTATTTTTGAGGACCATTGTTTGTCTTGGATTATTTTGGAGGACCCGTGGTTGTTTTGGACTATTTTGATGAACCATCAAAAACATGACCATTCATGCTTTATCGGTACACGAAAGACAAATTGTACTCAAAGTGTTGAGACTGGTGATGAAGACGAGTGGGATACCTCCGTGTGAAGAAGACATTAGTCAAACTTTATCTACCCTTCATACGTTTCAAGAAGTGTGCATTGCTAGTGGGTTACACCAACAACTTTACGCTTGGAAAGATGTACGTGACTGGAAAAGTATTGGTTTCGATGCTTGGCTACAAGAAGTGGCCCAGTTTGCCAAAGATCTGGCACGTCACTAAGTTTCCTAAAGTGAACCACTTGAAATCCAAGTCAAAAATGACCTTAGAAACAATCCTGGAAGAACCTGACACAGAGAAAGACTACACCGTTGTCCAAATACAACCCCCTGAGGAACACCCCCCCTCCTTTTCGTCAGCGACATTTCATTCTTCTACTACCACCAGAACAAAGACGACCAGAATACCCCCAGTGCCTGTGCCCTCCATTCCTAGGACAGTGTTTTGTTCTTGTTGTGCATTGACTTGTTTATACAGAACTTTAATTCTTTTAGTGGTAGCCTTAATATTGTACCTGACCATTTTTGCGGTATGCGTTTTTGTCCTTCATGACTTGAAAAAAAAAAGTGTTTTGTTTGTTTGTTTAAAAAAAGCAATAAACGTGTATGAAACGTATAAAATCTCTTGGGTCTTTTGTCTTCTTCTCAAAAATCTTCCTACCTCAGTCATGGCTAAATCTTCTTCTGCCTCGTCTGCCTCTTCTTCATCTGTGGTCAAAGTGATTGACGAAAAGTTAGATCGTCCCAGTTGGGAAGCTTTGTATCTGCGCCATCCTTTTAACATGTTGATTGCTGGACCCAGTGGTTCAGGCAAAATCGAATTTGTCAAACGTTTGATCGAACACAAATCTCATCTGTTCGATCGTCCACCTCAACGCATCGTGTGGTGTTACAAAGAGTGGCAACCGTCTTACACGTTACTTCGTGAAAGTCAAGGAGAGGCCATTTCGTTTGTGGAAGGAATCCCTCGCGAAGACGATTGGATCGTGTCTGACGTGAGTCAAACACATCTGGTCATCTTCGACGACATGTTAGGAGAAGACGAAGAAGAAATTAAACTTTGGTTTACACGAAAAGGACACCATCGAAATGCCAGTATCATTTACATTACTCAAACTTTATTTCAAGAAAGTAAAGCCCATCGTACCATCAGTCTCAATGCTCATTACGTGGTGTTGTTTAAAAGCCCCAGAGACAAATCTCAAGTGCAAGTGTTAGCTAAACAGTTAGGCACTCCTTTTCTGAATTATGCGTACGACGATGCCACTCAAACACCTCATGCGTATTTACTCATCGACTTAAAACCGACCACTCCCAACTATTTGAGATTTCGTGCCCAATTATTTCACCATTGGTGCCAAGAAGGAGGTTCCGTCATTTACACGTCCCCTTCAGTCACTCTCTTAAAAAAAACTATAAAAACATCTACCGCGTCATTTCTGTCTCACAGTCTTCGAGATGACTTCCTTTCAATCTCATCCTTCGGCCAAATTGATTCGTGCCTTGTATGGCATCAGTCGCGAAAAAATGCACAAGTCCGTGCCCGTTTGTTAGAAGCTAGTCTCAAAGAAGTGTTACGATGGTTTAGTTTGACGGCACGTCAATTACTGCAAGGCATCATTCACATCCCTCATCAAACTCAACGTTTTTTTCTAAAACATAAAGGGGCGTTGGCACAACTAGCCGATCCTAGAATCGATCCACACACTAAAAAACAAATCATTTTAACCCCTGGAGGTAGCGGTTCTTCAGGAGGGGTTATGATTCGTTCACTTTTGAAATGGGATCCTAATGCCCAAGCCAAAAAACCAAAAAAAAAAAAAAAAAAAAAGAAGAAAACCCCCAAGAAGAAGAAAAGCCATAAAAAGAAAAACCCCAAGAAAAAGAAAAGTTCTGCCAAGAAGAAAACACCCACCACCACAACTGTGACCCGCAAGAGAGGTACCGCTGCCAGGACGCAAACGTTCACCCGCAAGACACCACAACAGCCAGCAGTGACGAGGTCTCCTTCTCCTCTTGCGTCCACTTCTTCGTCTCCACCTCCCTTCATGATGATGCCTGCCAAACCGGACTTAAGACAAGTGTTTCCTAATTTGATGCAAAAATGGAAACCTATTTCGAAAGTCACCACTCCGGGACCCTCGACTTCGGCTGATCTGGCCATGGCAGCGGCCGCTAAAAAAGTACCGTCCCCTAAAACCAAAGTCCAAAAGAGAACCGGCGTGTTACAAAGTTTAGTGGATTTATCCAAAGAAGAATTGAGACGATTTAGTCCATTGAAAATACCTCAACGTCGAGTGAGGCCTGTCATGAAGATAGTACGTCGTGCGGACAATCAGTGGAGACGTGTTCCAGTATAAAATAGAAGGTTGACCCGCCAGAGACCTCAGACTTACTCCTGATCTCTAAGATGACCCCCAAACGTGCACACCACAAAAAGAAGAAAAGCAAAAAAGGACTTCCACCTCGTCTGGCGAAACATTGGGACGTCTTGTCTGTCCTGACCAAATCCAATCCTCCCATGCGAAAACAACTCATTCAAACAGCCCCAAAAGAAATCATCGATACCGTGTGCGAATGTTGTTTGAACGTCTTGAAAGGAACGGTACCTTTGTCCAAGATACAGAAACATAAATTAGGCAAACATCGGAACGTTCTTCGCCAAATGGTGAAAAAGAAAATACCTCTCCAGCAAAAGAAAAAAATGTTGGTGCAACGAGGAGGATTTCTACCCATGCTTATAGGACCATTGTTAAAACTATCGGCTCCTTTGTTAGGATCGATTGCTGGACCCCTTTTAGGAGGAGTCATGAGATAAAGATGAGAAGAAAAAAGAAGATAAAAAGGACTCCCTTCTCTGGAAAGACGACACACTTGTACCTTTGGATCTTATGGAAGGACGGAAACTTACGTTAGTTCCTTACAAACGATGGATGGAATTCCATCGTTGGAACGAACAACGGATACCTCATTTACCTCCCAATCCCAATCTTCAAGAGATGTCACAGTTACAACAAGAATTACAATCGCTGATGGATCGAAGCGATTTGTCACAAACAGAAAAATCGCAACGGTACGGTCAACTCTTACAACGTCTGCAACTCTTTCACCGGAAAGCTGTAGACGAAACAGCTAAACCCACTCTGAGAGATTTCAAAGCCCTGATGAAAAGCGAACCTAAAGTCACCACCACCAATAAAACAGACACCGCCACGGGGACAACAGAAGAAGACGAGCCCCGAGAAGTGTTTCAAACTCCGTCTGCTGGTATCTCTAGTAAGATTGTAGCTTCCTTGTTGACACCCTCACCTACCCCTCATCGAGAAAAAATGAAAGATTGGGTTCATAAGAGGATGTCCACTCCTTCTTCAGCAGAAGAAAAAAAGAAAGACAGCAAGACTGAAGTGAAAAAAGAGACCAAGAAAAAACCTACCATCATTACCCCTTCTTCACTACCCACTCCTCCTGTGGCTCGTCGAACGCGTCAAGCCACTTCGACCAAACCTCACGACACCCAAAGTAGTAGCATCGAACAGTGGCTGACTTATTGATCAATCATGGAGAAACTTTTAGCCAGCATTTATTACAATCCTGGCCATGCTGCTGGTTACTGAGGAGTTCAAAAATTATATCGGGCTGCTAAAAGTAAATTGAAAAGTGTACGTTTGCCTGAAGTACGACGATGGTTACAAGAACAATCGACGTACACGTTACACAAACCCATTCGACGAAAATTTTCTAGAAGTCCAACCCAAGTGGAAGGCATCGATCATCAATGGCAAGCCGATTTAGCCGACGTCTCTCATTTGGCAGCCTACAATCGTGGTCACAAATATTTGTTTTGTGTCATCGACGTGTTTTCCAAATTTGCTTGGGTCGTGCCTTTGACTTCCAAAAGCAGTACCGAATTTGTACGTGCCTTAAAACTGGTCTTGAAACAAAGTGGTCGTCACCCTTTACGATGGCAAACCGACAAAGGCACCGAATTTCTAAACGAAGCTTTTCAAAAAGAATTGAAACAAAGACAGATTCATTTTTTTACCACCGAAAATCCTGAAACCAAAGCGAGTGTCGTAGAACGTTTTCAAAGAACTTTGAAAGAACGCATGTGGAAATATTTTACACATCAACATACTCTCAAGTACATCGACGTGTTACCACGTTTGGTCAAAGCGTACAATCAATCGGATGTGCCCCCGAAGAGGTCAACCCTGAAAACGAAGTGACAGTGTTTGATCGATTGTTTGGTACACCCCAGAGGAGACCCCAGAAGAAAACCTTGTTGGAGTTGAAGACGGGAGATTGGGTTCGCATGGGAAAAACTAAAAGCACTTTTGACAAAGGTTATTTACCCAACTGGACCACCGAATTGTTTTGTGTCACTACACCCGTGCGTGGACGCAATCCTCCCGTCTATAAATTGGAAGACATGCACGGTGAAGTACTCAAAGGAACATTTTACTTGCCTGAGTTACAACGAGTGACCAAAAAAGAAGACGCCTTGTACGACATCGAAAGCATTCTCGAACAAAGAACACGCAAAGTGGGCAAACGTCGAGTAGAAGAAGTCAAAGTACGTTGGAAAGGATATCCTCCTAGTTTTGATTCTTGGATTGCTGCTTCTCAAGTCGTCGACTATAAAAAGAAGAAGTAACTCAACATGCCATTCAACACAACCACGACCTCGACTCCTTCGCAGAGTTCTTCTCTTCAAGAATTACAAAAACAACCACTTTGGGTGTGGTTAGGAGAACGTATACCTAAAAATCAAATCGTCTTTTTCTGCCAAATTTTTGTGGTGTATTGTGTTATCGCAGCAGCCATTGTCAATTTGAGTTTGCAACAAGGGGACAAACAATTGTGGACCATTTTACTCAGCAGTTGCATCGGTTATCTTCTACCCAGTCCCTCTTTGAAATTTACGACGGACAGTCACAACAACAGCAGCCAACACAACGGTACAACCAACGCCAGTCCACCTTCTTCCAGTCACCATAATACCACTCCTCTTTTGGAACCGTTTGAACATCATTCTCCTGTGCACTCGAGTGACTCCTCGGACGCCAAAACTTTGGACCTACTATGAATGACCAATTTTATTTAACTTTACCCAGTGACAGTTCCATGGATGTGTTTCCCAACAACAAATTATGTTGTTTCACGGCCAAATTACCTCAGGCCATCCAATTGGATCACGAAGCTCATTGGGAAGTGGCTTTGGTAGAAGTCATTCATCCTACGCAAATTCAAAACATCGACCAAGGTCAAAACACTTTCGTCGTGGAAATCTTGAACCCAAAAATGCAAGATGAGTTGGAAAAAAATGATCCTAAAATGTGGGAATCAAAGAAAAGGGTAGTAGATCCTAAATCTCCTGTCTTGTCGCAGTATACCATGAGAATTCCTCCAGGGTATTATTTTACTGGTGAACATTTGGTGGAGACGATTGCAACCATGTTCACAGCCCTATTTGGCCCAGCCTTAATCAGTGCCCAAAAATGGGTACGAATCGCTTTCCATTCTGTGTCACGCCGTTTCCTCTTGCAAGTTTTCAAAGAGAAGGGGGAACTCATTGGCGAGAAAGACAAAGGCTTACCCGTGGATGAGAAAACACCCTTAACCATCACTTTTTCTCCTGGATTGTATGCTATTTTGGGTGGAAATAAAATTATACTAATAAAAAAGTCGCAAGCAACGTCGAATTCGGAGATGGTTTTAAAACCCCTATCGAATTGAACGAAGGTTTGAATTTAATGTTTGTGTACTCCGATGTGGTGGATTACAACGTGGTGGGACACACAGCCGCTCCGTTACTGAGAGTCATTCCTTTCAAAGTGGATTCTGCTGCTGGTGCGTACGAAGAAGGTGGAAACACGTATCACGTTCACCGAGAATTTGTACACCCTCATTATCTTCCAGTCAGTAAATCGTATTTTGACACTGTCAACATTAGTATAAAAGGAGATTTGGGACAAAGTGTGCCATTCATTGACAAAGGAAAAGTCACATTTCCGAAAAAGGTTCTCCAACGCATTTTAACATCCAAAAAAAGGTATCCAGTGTACCGAGGAGTGGCTCGACAACGAGGACATGGTTTAGGAGATATGTTAAAATCTGCTTTTCGGACGGTAGCCCCTATTTTGAAACCCATGGTGACTCGAGGATTGCATGCCTTAAAAGATGCCGCTTCGACGCAAGGAAAAGAATGTTTGCAAAACGTCCTCATCGACAAACAAAATCCTAAAGAAACCTTTATGTGAGCAGGCAAAAATGTGTTGATGCACACTGGCAAAGATCTTTTGGGTCTTCGAGAGAGTCCTATAAATTCACTTCACGCTTCTGGCCCTGGCATTACTTCTTCCTCCACTTCACAGCAAGGACAAGGCAGAAAGAGACGACGTCAAAATCCCTTCAGAGCTCATAAAACACACGGTGGTGTTCTCAAAAAGAATAAGAAAAGAAGAACAGTCAGAGAATTAGACGTGTTTGACTACTAAACCTTTGAAAAAAATGATGCACCGAGATTCTTGCGAATGTACCAAGTCAGAACTCGATCTGTTTACCATGCCTCCCACCATGATGACGATTCAAGAATCCCAATGGGTGGAATTTCATCCTGTATCGTCTTTGACGGATTCAGCTCCTATCGAATTTGAAATCAAATGACAAACCGAAGATTACAACGATCTGAATAACAGCTACTTGTATCTGAAACTCAAAGTACTCAAAACGGACAAAACTGTTCCTGGTTACGCTGCCCGAGTGGCTCCCGTCAATAATTTCATGCATTCCTTGTTCAGTGGAGTAGATTTGCACTTGAATAACAAACTGGTCAGCAGCAGCATGGATACTTACCCTTACCGTGCTTACTTGGAAAATCTCTTGACGTACGGAAAAGAAGCCAAGAACACTCATCTGGATGCTTCCGTGGTATGGAAACCTGACACCTCGGAAAAGTTCGACCTGACAGAATTGGCTGTAGCGGCGGCGGGTGGTGATAATCCAGTAGCAGCAGACCCAAAAAATGTGGGATTTAACGCTCGTCGAAAGAAAATCAGACGCAGTTTAGAACTGATGGATCGTTTGCATTTGGACATGTGGTTGCAAGGGAAGTATTTGTTAAACGGAGTAGATGTACGCCTGAGACTGAATCGCAGTAGTGTCGCTTTCCATTTGATGACCAATGCCAACGAGTGGAAAACTATCATCGAAGAAACCCGACTTTACGTGCGACGTGTGGAAGTCTTACCTAAAGTAGCCAACGACATCAGTCAAACGTGGAGCGGAACCACTGCCAAGTATCCTGTGCGACACGTGGAAGTGAAAACATTTACCATTCCCGCTGGACTCCGATCCAAAGTCGAAGATCACGTTTTCCAAGGACAGCTCCCCAAATGTTTGCTGATTGGCATCGTCAGTAATGCAGCCCTCAATGGAGCCCACGATCAAAATCCTTTCGAGTTTAAACACTACAAAGTCTCCAAGATAGAAGTCAGTCGAGATGGTAAAACGTTGTGTATCAGGCCTTTTGAACCTAACTTTGACGCGAAACATTACTTGCGATCTTACTTGAGCCTGTTTGAAGCCACAGGACAGTTAGGCACCAACAGCAGCCACGGTATTTCGTACGAGGATTATGAAGGAGGGTATGCATTGTGGGGATTTGATTTCACTCCGGACCAAGGCAGCGACGAAGGACATTTCCACCCTATAAAATCAGGCCCACTTCGTGTGGAACATCAGTTTGCAGAACAACTACCCGAGACAGTGAACGTCGTCTTGTATGCAGAATTTGATAATACTCTAGAGATCAATAGTTTGAGAGAAGTGATTCTAGACTATTAGAAGTAAAAAGAAAAAGATGCAACACGAAGAAGAACCTATGGAGATAGACCATGAGGGATGTTGTGAAGCACAGCAGCAGTCACAAACTACCACTGATGATAACGAAGTGATTCATTCAGAACCTCCAAAAGAAGAGAATGATAGTGTTCCCAGTTTACTGGATTTATTTCTCGATGGCCTGAACAAGAAACACATTTAGTCTCCTGTTATGCTAAGGAATTGATTGAAAGAATTAACAGCCTGACCCGAGAACATTGTCATGGATGTCAAATCGATCATCCCAGTCAGAAACAACACGAGAAATGTATGATGATGACGGCCGAAGAAAAATTGGATGAATATTTGGAGGACGCCTGGTCTCAGATCTCGGAAGAAAAGGTGTTGAGACAATGGTATAAAGACTTGCAGGATTCTTCTTCACCTCCACTCACTCCTTTGGAGATCAAACGCATCGAAGCTCTCTTGCAACAGAGTACAGAAACTATCCGCCTTGAGAATTCGTGGAATTACTTGACAGATCAATTCAAGTTTACAGTCAAGTGTGAATTGATGACTTATTATTTCCTGTGAAGAAGAAAAAATGGGTACCAGGAAACTTCATTACCTGTTGACTCGCAGTTCCTATACTTCTTCTTGAAATCCTGTGGTGTGCTAAAGATGAACGACCCCATCGCAAACCTAAAGACGTTCATGCCTATGTCATCAATACCGACGACAGTCATCGACCAGGAACCCATTGGGTAGCCGTGTACTTTCCCAACAATCACAGTGGTGTGGAATATTTTGATTCTTATGGATTACCTCCTTTGGAAGACGACATCATCGACTTTATGAGAAGAAATGCCATCTCCACTCGATTCAATAATGCCCGATTACAAGGATCGGATTCTATGGTGTGCGGACAATATTGTGTACATTTTCTTCATCAACGCAGTTTCGGATATTCCTTAGAACATTAAGTGACTTGTTTTGATAGGGAGTTTGCTCGAAACGATGCTAAAGTAGAACGATGGTTTTGTGAACATTATGGTTATCTCTTGTCTTTAGCTCAGAAACGTAGTGTGCATCAGAATGATGCAGATGTAGAAAAGTGGAAGTTCAGTTTACCTTCCCAAGTTTGTCAACCCTGTAAATACGTCCCTGTTTAATATCTTGTTGATTGTTAGTTTGAAATTTTTATGTTTAAAGGAGCTTCTTGTTCATTAAATCATTGCCTCCAGGTTTTCACTTTGGCTTGAAAACCTTTTCGAAATATAACTAAATTGTAACACAAATATGATTTATTATCCGCCGAATCAAATTATAACTTGAACATATCGGATTAAGATCACAAAATTGAGAGGGTTACTTAAACCCAAATTCATTTATTAGATCTTTTTCGGAATATGTATGTACACTATGCACACGAAATTTCAAAATTGATAGGATAATAGGAAAATTTATTAAACTGTGAAAATCTGACCGTAATTACAACATGTGGCTAACACACAATTGGTAATAGGGACAGCCCGACTTTGCTAACTGGGCAGAATTTGATCATGTACGTTCCTGGCGTTAAAGGGTCTTCCGTCACATTTCGCGCCTTCGCTTGCCTGGTCCGTGCCGCCTGCCACTCCTGACTGAGACCTTGAAACAATTCAATCAACAAGTGAACTACAACGCGCACATATATACCTGTAAACATTGTGGTTCTAGTCCTATGTACAGGTATAATACTCACCTCACAATATCATGCCTTCAATGAACCCCCTTTGTGGGGAAACCATGCACTGATGGTGGGGTGTGGTAAATGTACACACTCTCCAATAGCGCGCATTCAATTTAACCCCCTTAATTGTGGGGAACCATGCTGCGCTGGAGGGGTGTACTCAGTAAAGTCAGGTGTGTTTCAAACTGTCAACACACCTGACGATAATAATAGTGTGTTAAATCACACATTTAATCCCCCTAAGCGTGCTTCGCACGCTGTGGGGGATAAATCGTCGTACATGCCCGAATGGGCGAACACGACGTTAATTCAATAATCAATCAATCAGTGTAGTTACTCTCGTTGACTCGTCAAGATCTCAAAACTTGAAGAAGATGGCAGCCAAAATAAGCAAGTTGAACGAAGCTATGGTGAACATGCAGAGGGTGAAGCATCATTTGCTTCAGAACAACCCTGAGAGAAAGACGATGATCTTCCTACAAATGGCTCATGATCTGGTGGAAGAAGTCCTAAGAGAAGAAATCATCAGGGACAGCACATAATGGGAGGAGAGACAAAGACTGCAGCAGCAGCAAAGACAACAACAACAACAACAACAACAACAGCAGCTACAACTCTTGCAGTCCATGAAACTACCAGACGGAGAAGTCAGTTGCAAAATGGATTGCGATGAGTTTGCCTTCTCTTTCACCAGAAAGAGAGCTTGTCCTACAGCAGCCACGAGACCCGTGGCTAAACGTGGCCGCCCTGCTGCGGCTACTACTGCTACTGCTGCTTCTAGAAGTTAAAAAAAAATAACTTCTTAACCCCAACGGCCCTTTTCAGGGCCACCCAGATCTCTAAAAAAGATAACTACTCTTACATTGCCATGTGTGTTTGTGTATGTTTGTGTGTTTGTCTTCCCACTTCAAAAAAATTCCCTTTCTCAAAAAAAATGTTTGTATAGAGTGTGTTTGTGGTGTGTGTTTGATTAAAAAATAAAAAAATAAAAAAAATAAATGGTGTGGTGTGAGCTTGTGTTTTGATAAAAAAATTATTTAAAAAATGGTGTAGTGTGTGTTTGTTTTGATAAAAAAAAATCAAAAAGGATTGTGTGGTGTGTTTGTTTGTGTTTGATAAAAAATAAAAAATAAAAAATGGTATGTGTGTGGTGTGTTTGTGGTGTGTGTTTCATCAAAAAATAAACAAATAAAAAAATAAATGGTGTGGTGTGAGTTTGTGTTTTGACAAAAAAAGTATTTAAAAAATGGTGTAGTGTGTGTTTGTGTTTTGATAAAAAAATTTGAAAAATATTTTCTTTTAGGTCCGCGTACTGGGTCTGTGTTTTGAGGTAGGGGTCATGGAGTGCAGAATCCGCGAAGCATAGAATGACGTCATAGGGATGACGTCAGACGCAGGGTAGTGTAGTGATGTTTTTTTAGGTGTAAGGGATGTTTTCCTTCACGTCCGCGCTTCTAGCATATTAAAACAACGCCTTCACAGTTGAGTTACCCCGTTAATTCAACAGAATGAACAAAACAGAGACAGATCGCCAGATCAGAGTGTATCTAGAGGTGGCCTGGCACCTCCTCCACGACTTGGAGAATAAGGAGGAGGAGGAAAAAGAGAAGAAGGAGCCCATCAGGCCGCATCAGATGATGACGGAGGCTTGGGAGCCTGAAGCAACCCATCCTCCGTTTATCCTAAATAACAGCTCCAACAAACGCTGCATGAGTGCAGCAACATGGAGAGGGAGCTGTCCTGCTTGTCGGGCCAAACCAGGGAGGTGCCCGCACCTCTAGATACACTTCTTAACCCAACGGCCCTTTTCAGGGCCACCCAACTGCCCCAAGTGCCCCCAAGTGCCCCCAATGTTAAATTCCCGTTACTGCCCCGTAGTGCCCCGTAGTGCCCCCCGTGCCCCCCGTGCCCTATTTACCCCCCCTTTACTACTGCGGTAGCAAATATTTGGAAAATAAACCGCAAGCAGAATAGTAGGGCTTGTTTTTCAATTGTCATATGTGCATATATAACATCCAGCATCAAGAGTCCAGATAGCATTTGCCTTTCATTAAATATATATTATTAATTTTCATCATTAGGTTAAACAGAATAATTGAAATGAAGAAACATTAAATTGACTATCATTTCTTCTCCGACCATAAAATATATCAATGTTTTTGGAAACAATTATCTATTTCTATATTTGGTAACATGAACGAGCCAGGTACACTATCTAACCAAAATACAAATATCGACACCGTTAGCAAACAAAATCGCGGTTGACTCACCTTTTATGAGCGGACAAATATAAAATCGAACCGCCAGGCCTTTGAATAAGTAAGATACTGACTGAAAATAAACGTAATGAACACACAGTCGTTGCAGACGTCATGACTAGATATTTATATAGCTTACTTGATCAGGACGACATCTTTTACGTCAACAAGACGGGTTACCGATTGTACTGTTTCTTAAGGATTAAGTGCCCTTTTTGATCATTACACCATGTGTTTTGGCCATATGACTTCCAATCAGCACAGCAGATTACAAAAATATTTGTCGTTACATTAATCTAATAATAAAACCCGATTACACTTTAGTATTACTTGTTCAAATTATTAAGATAAGATATAAAGAAATTGCAAAGTTTAAAAGATTTAGATTAACCTATTGTATAATTTGGATCGTTTATCTTATGATGAAATAGCCTATCACGCTATAATCAGCTTTTCGGGGTGGGGAGGGGGAGCTGTGATTTTCTTTCGTGCCAGGATATTTTTGTTTCGTTTACATCAGTATAATTTTCTTTCCAACTAATATAATGAACCTAATAGGTTCTTTTCGCTACGGATCAGAGCAAGAATATTTATTTCAAGCTATTTGTGAGCCAGACATTTTTCCGAAAAATCTCGGCCTCCCCTCCTCCCCAATTAAATCGGTCCATCATGGCCTATGGTTAGTTTTGCCACCGTTATGTTTGACTGTTTGCATATTTGGAAATCTTACAATAGACCTATGAAATTCAGAAAATTTAAAATTCCGTGCGAATAATTTAGCTGGAAACTCTGTATTTTATTATTCAATATTTCTTGAAGAAAAAAAAAAAAAAAAAAAACTTTGGGATGTGCAGTGACTTTTTATCGTAAATTTTTGGTTTTAATACTTTAGAGGTGTTCACGCGAAAATTGGTGAATAGTAGATTTTTCATAAGGTTTATATTCATAAAAATTTTGAATTTAACTAGGGGTTTGTATAAGATTTTGTGAGGTTAGTTAGCCAGGGTTTTTCATACAATTTGTAGAAATTATTGAGCCAGTGTTTTTCATACAGTGGTTAGTGAGCCAGGATTATTTAAATAAAATTTGGTTCCAGACAAAATCAGTTAATACCGAGTAGTCTATGAATTTTATTTTTTTTTATTTACAAAATAATGGCGGAATATCAAATGTTAGTTGAAAACCGATTAAACGGTTTTTACTGGACAGAACAGGTTAAGTGAGTCAGGATTGGTAAATATCTAACTACTGACACTTGCATTCAAAATACCAGTACACGTCTTTAAAAATGTATTTATAAAATAGACCTTCGTCTAATGTCCCCACCCCTCATTTCTAACGTTCAAGCAAATAACAAGTGCAAGTGTTTAAACAGTACCTCTTCTGATTGAATGCTGTGGACATTTACTGTTTTTCTTGCAAAAAATGAATCAAAAACAATATTCTAAGTAGTAATTATATCAAAGTTCAGTGATCAAAGACTTATATCCTATAGGTAGCCAACACCAGAAAATCGTAGGTACACGATACTGACATACTGATCGACATATATATTTGCATATACTATTATTTATTTCTGTATCTATGACGAAAATGCTGTATATACGTCTGTGCTGAAATATATAGCTTACGCGAACAACAGATCTGCTGCAATCTCCAATGAAATTAAACCCACTTATGAAAACTACAAAATTTTAATTATTGCAACCCTTAGCGAAATACCAGTATTATTTCACAAATCGTAGCGAACTTAAGGTTTGGACACATGGTGAAATAAATATTTCACTAATCCCATATTATTTCACTACAAGTCGCAACTTTACCTATATCTGTGAAGTAACGCATCGTTCTCAAATCTCACATTTGAGCTTATTTTTGTCTATCGTTGTCCACAACAATGTAAAGATCTCTCCCTATCTCTTTCATAAACAACTTGATGTAAAGATCTCTCCCTATCTCTTTCATAAACAACTTGATGTAAAGTTTTGCATCTGTGAGGTTTCTCTCCATGAGTTGAATAATACAGGCTCTTTTATATGGTCGAATGCGTTTGCTCATAACCCGTGAGTTGGTAGATTTTTTGAAAGAAAAACACAGTATAAAGGAAAGAAAGAAAAAAAAAAAACAAACAAAACATTGGTAACTTAAATGCAATAGATACAATGTACAATGTCCACCAATTTTAACGAGCATTTCTTGAAGTTACCACTCTTTAATTTATTTAGTTTAAAAGATAATATGATCAGGTCTGGAAAGAATAAATAAAAAGGAAGAATAAAAAGAAAGAAAAGAAGAACGAAAGAATAAAGAGGGATATAAAGCGCGAATCAAGAAATTCATTATTTAATCAATCAATCAATAAATAAATCAGTTAACAGTTTAAGAATTTTGTTTTAAAATAATCTTTGTTTTCTGTTAATTTTTTTGTCAGACTTGCAAATTCTGACACAATTACGACATTTTATTATTTTTGTAAAGGGGATTCAAAGGAGACTGAAAACAAGTCATAGAATATATGACCTTAGTGACCTGTAGAATGGATATTCTGCCTCTGAACAGTAGAAATTAAGTCGACCAAGATGTCGAACTAGAATCAATATGGAATAATTCTTTGCTACACTCTCCTCTGCTGAGGTAAATGCCGACTCGGCATTTATGGCGAATGATCTGAAAATAAGTAAATGTTGAATTGTGGTTTTTAGATCCTTGATTAGATGGGTGGATACCCAGGAAGGCATCTAGCGTTAGATGTGGGTGTCTCCCAAACATAAGGTAGGATGAACAAAAAATGACGTACTCTCGTGACGTGTCGCGTTATTCGCATGTACAAGTGGCGTTACGTATGTCTTCTAATCATGTTTCTGATTCTTTTGTAGGGTACCAAACATGTTTAAAAGGGTGCGATTGAATCTTTCGCACAAGCGACCTGTGGCATGCGATGGGGTTGTGGCTCTTTTCCACACCGGCGATACGACAGAGCTCCTTCACGATCTGTAATTTAAAGTTACAGGCCTTGTCGCTATGAAGGCGTGCCGGCAGCACTATGTGCAACAAAATTGTCAAACAAACTCTCGCTGTTGTTCTAGCAGTCTTGTTTCTGGTTGGAAAAGAATGAAGTAGTCTGTGATCACTAGAATATATTTCATAACCACCTTTAGATCGCTCCAGAGACAAATAATCTATACACACCAGTTCCATTAGTGGTCAAATTCTGGATGATTAGGTCGAACGAATCCAGGTGTTTATGCGCCCAAACCAATGTCGTTGGCTTAGTTCTCTTCGATTTATGTGGTCGGTTCGTTGGATGTGCTACTAGCAAGTCAATTAGTTTTTTTTTTTAGCTTGGCATAATCCGTCACATACATCCTGTAGTATCCGGCGGCAAAACCGAGGAAACTTCGCAGGTCTTTCATATTGAGTGGAATCGGCCACGTCTTCAGCGTTTCAATTTTGCCTGTATCGGTCTCAATTCCATCCGCGGAAAGTATATTACTAAGGTATAATACTCTCTCCTTGAAAAACTCGTACTTTGATGGTCTGAGCTTTAAGCCATGCTCCATCAAATGCTGAAATACAGCTTCAAGCTTGTGTATGTGATCTTCGAGTGTCAGGGAGAAAACATTTATGTCGTCTAAGTAGATTACGCAGTCTCTCATATTCATATGTCCCATGTATTTCTCCATCATCCGCTAAAATGTAGAAAGTACGGATGTTAACCCCAAAACCATCCGATTACATTGATAGAACCCAAGAGGGCCTAGGGAAAATGCTGTTCTGTGTTTGCCGTCTTCCTTGATAGCCATCTGCCAATAACCTGACCTCAAATCTAACTTCGAGAAATATCATGAGCCAGCAAGTGTATGCAGGGATTATTCTATCCGGGGAATAGAGTAGGCATCCTTGATTGGCGTGAATTGAGTTTCCGGAAGTCGATGCAGAACCTTAAAGTGCTGTCTTTCTTCCTCACTAACACCACGTTAGAAATAAAAGGCTCTGTGACACACGGATGGCGCCTGCTTCTATCATCTCTTGAATGTGTTCCTTGACCTCAGCAATCATGGAGGAAGATATTCTCCGATATGGCTCTTCGAAGGGAGTGTTGTCACCAAGTTTGGTCGCATGTTCCACGAGATCCCTAAAACCAAAACCCATAGGACTCTTAGAGAAACAGTACTCTATCGGTCGAAAAGATGGCTAAACTGAAACCGATGTTCTGGTGTCAGCTCTATAACATTATCTTTCATTTCTTCCAATACCCTTTGCGTATCGGCAGATTTACTTTCCGCCAGAGGGAATCAGGTGACGAAGTGCGAAGAACTTTTACTTCTTGTAGATCACAAACTATAGATCTTGGAGGAATCCTCACAACTTTGGTTGATAAATTGCAAATTCTGATGAAGAGTACAGATTTTTTCCAGATGTCACAAGCGAGACTGCTCTATGACAGACAACCAGACTTCATGATATTCCAAAAGCATTTTTTCAGTGACTGCAGACTCTATCCCAATCGGCTTTCTAACCATGTCGGACAGCATCATTGTCTCCATACGTCGAACTTCAACAGGGCGCTTCACAGTGGACATAACGTTACCAGCTGGTTTTGTGGCATCGTTCAAGATAGCAAAGTCCAGCTTCCATTCCTCTTGTATATTCATGCAATAATTCAACAATCTATCTCGTCGTTTATTACAACTGTGAATAACTTTAGTCCCGATAAGATGAACTTTCGTATCGTAATCAGTGTCCGGGACAATTAAAATGGGTGCACAGATAGGATCTTCACCAGTAAAAGGAACCACTAGATCTGCCTCAATTTATCGTAAATACGAAGAGCGTTTCCGTCTGGGCAGTAAACGGATAAGCCGAACTCCTTTAGTTCATGCAACCGCTGTTGGGGACACAATAATTATAAAACCCTTTAGATCCAGTTGTAACCACATAGCCTCTATCTACAAGGCTTTTTGAAGGCTTCCCAAAAAATACAACTTCTGTCTCATGTCAATTATGCGTCCAAACAGACTACTTTGTTGTTTGCTTTCTATTTGCCCCGCATTTAGAGACAGATTCTAAAAACATGTTGGGGATGTTTGTCGTATCTTCTGATGGAGTCGTTCTTTTTGGAAATAAGATCGGGTTTCCGAATCTTCTTGACCAGAAGTATTATTTGAACTCGGCTGCTCTGGTAACATAGCTTTGGCATCTATGTGAGCTGACACATCATCCAATATCCGACGAAACCCCTATTCTAGGTCATTTATTCGTACAGACAGAGTATCTAGTTTCTTGGACAAAGCATCAAGTTGCTTTGTCGAACCTTGATCTACGGTTGCAACACGAACTTGAACGACTGGGCTCTTCAGTTTGGCGACTTTGGCGACTTTGTCGCTGTTAACAAGTTCTTGTTTGATGGCTCGAACTTCTCTCCACAAATTATCGAAGTCTTTTATCTGATCATACTTGTGGAGGCTTGCATTCTTCAGCCTGTCGTTATGCAATCCAGTCCAAAATATAGACCTCAACATATAATTTCTGGCCGACTCTGGTATATGGCCCTTTTCAATTGCCTTCTGTAAGATATCTTCCAATCATCCCCATGCAGTTACGCTCTCGCCCTCTCGTTGTTGTTTTACATAAAATTGCTACATAATCTCCTCGCCTGATGAGACGTTTCCAAATACACCTTCAAACTTCCGCACAGCACCTTGACCATACGCTCTCTCTCTCTCGCTTTCTCTCTCTTTCTCTCTCTCTCTCTCTCTCTCTCTCTCGCCAAGAGAAAGCAGTAAGCGGTACCACGCAAAGACTTACAAATAGCCTGCATAATAACGGACGCCAGATACACCTTGTCATATCAATGTAAGCGCTCAATCAAATCAAAGTCAAAAAATATGTAAAGTTGAATAAAAAAATGAGAACAAACAAAGATCAGTTTACAGAGAGATATAACCAAAAAAATTAAGATAAAAATAACTCGTTGAAAAAAGGGGTAAGAACTATAATATAAATTAAATTTGATTGTGAAAAAATATGAATTGAAACTTAACCAGTTTTTCCAAAACAACGAATACGAAACAAATTTATTACATCCGAGTTCAAAATATGTCCTAAAAAGATCAAAATGTCCTTGTACAACGAGAAGGGAGAAAAAAAAAAACAATTTGAAAATTATGGATTTTTAAAAATGAAGAATGTCCGCGAATCATGTATTCAAGTGTGCACATATCACAGACAATTCCGGTGAATTTTTTTTGTCAAAGACATTGAGTGTCCGTCCGTACTGGCCAGAGAAATGTCCAGTGATCTGGGGATTCCGGATGTATACAGCTGACTTCAACACTTCTGACCGGTGATGACGCAGTCACAAATACATTTACATTAAATAAATTACCGGTGTTTCTCTCTAGCTTGGCACCACGTCAGCAATGTCGGTATTATGAGAGAATGGATTGTGGTCCCTTTTTCAGTCTTCTCACTGGGGGCTCCAAAATGTGACGGGGGTTCAAGGGAGACGGAAAGCAAGTCGTAGAAGATAACCTGTAGAAATATGGAAATGTGTCATTTTCATGGCACGATAGTAGTTATCGGGGGGGGGGGTAAATAGGGCAGTGTGGGGGTTCTACGGGGCAGTAACGGGAATTTAACATGGTGGGGGCAGTTGGGGGCACTTGGGGTCAGAAGTATTTTTAGCGGATAGAATATTTACATAGACAAACAAACACTATACTATCAAACACGCCGTGTGTATTGACGAATAGAACGTTATCTACTATCCAAAAACCCCACACTACACTATCCAACACGCCGTGTGTAGTGACCATTACTCCGTCATCTACTATCCAACACCCCACACTATACCATCAACACGCCGTGTGTAGCGACCAATACCCCGTAATCTATGCTATCCAAAACCACACATATACTATCCAACACGCCATGTGTAGTGACCGTCTTCTTAGTGGCTATATCTATATAGCCTAGAGTTATATATAAAGCATTACCTATACCTCAGATCATGTTGGAGGTGTCAGTAAATTTGCATATATTGTACCTATGTTATAAATAGCTTTAATCAAGGGAACCAACTCATAATAACACTAAAATGGACGTGACTAAAAGTTGTACTAAACTTCGGGAACCGTCACGGACTTTAGCGTTGAATAGGAAAAATCCAGAACATTAGATTATAATGGCCTAGACTAAAAGTAACACTAAAATTCCGAAATTGTACTGGACGTCAGCGGAGACTGAAAATAATCCGGATTTTTAAAAAAGAAATTGGCCTAGACTAAAAGTAGCACTAAACTTCCGAAATTGTACCGGACGTTAGCGGAGACTGAAAATAATCCGGAAAAAATTGAACAAAATTGGCCCAGACTAAAAGATGCACTAAAATTCCTAAATTGTACCGGACGTTAGCGAAGACTGAAAATAATACGGAAAAAAATGAAAAAAATTGTCCGAGACTAAAAATAGTACTAAAATTTCGAAACTCAGAGACAGAACGAAGGGAGTAGTGAAAACAAAACGGCGAGTCCACTACAAAACATTTTGGTGGAGCTAACGTATCTGAAACAAATATATCAGACTTCTTTAACACAACCCAAGAGAAAGAGACCATCACGGGCTAAGCTTTCTAAACCCATTTTATCATCCACTTTCACTACCCCTGAGATGCGACCACCTTTGACTACTACTATCAAAGCAGCATAATCATCAACAACAACAAGAACAGGAATTGGACGTAGAAAGGGATTGAGGTAGTTAAATACAAACGGGAAATGAACATGGAGGATGACACTTCGGGAGAGAAGTGTTTATAGGGTCAGAAGTGTTTATGGGGACAGACACATACACAATCCAAACACCACATACTATACCATCAACACGCTTTGTGTAGCGACCATTACCCCGTCATCTATACTAACCAACGCGCCGTGTGTAGTGACCAATACCTCGTCATCTACTATCCAACACCCAATTTTGGAATACTATTCAAAACCCCATACACACTATCCCAAACGCCTTGTGTGCTGTCTAAAAACCCCAAACCTACTATCAGACGAAAAGGGTATGACGAAGGGAAGAAATCACAGAAAATACTATCCAACACCCACTTTTTGAATACTATCCAATACCCCATACACACTATCCCAAACGCCTTGTGTGCTGTCTAAAAACCCCAAACCTACTATCAGACGAAAAGGGAATGACGAAGGGAAGAAATCATAAAAAACATACTATCCAACACCCACTTTTTGAATACTATCCAACACCCACTTTTTGAATACTAGCTAACACATACTTTTTGATTACTATCCAACACCCATTTTTTCATTACTATCCAACACCCACTTTTTTAATACTATCCAACACCCACTTTTTGAATACTATCCAGCACCCCCTTTTTGATTACTATCCAACACCCATTTTTTCATTACTATCGAACACCCACTTTTTGAATACTATCTAACACCCACTTTTTGAATACTATCCAACACCCACTTTCTGAATACTATCTAACACCCACTTTTTGAATACTATCTAACACCCACTTTTTGATTACTATCTAACACCCATCTTTTCATTACTATCCAACACCCACTTTTCTTGAAGTGGATGAGGAGTAGTCCTTAGTCTTATTGAAAGTTGTATACTTTCGAAGGACTCTCTGTACATCTCTGACCAGAAGGGTAAGCTTTGCTGACTGCTCTTCCATCTTCACAGTTTGAAAGTTGAATAACGAATAGTTATTCTGAGGGTAGGAAGCTCTTTCTTTAAATAGGGAGAGAGCCTGTGTAAAAACTCAATCAGATCCAAGTTGGATGTCAAGAGGAAACGATCACGCCAAATCAGTGAGAAATCAGAAGAAGAAACGAAGAGGCCACGACGGAGACGACTTTCCGTGCCGCCTGAAACACCACTCGCTGAAGTGCTAGCTCAAGTCCATGCTAGCGATTTCGAAGAGGACACGAGTGAGCCCGAAATCACTCCACCTTCCACAAAACCAAGAGTCTAGAACCCCTCACCAAGAAAGTCCTTCCGTGGCTCCCGAAAAATACTATCGTATTCGAGAGACACAAAAATGACCTCTAGAAAATTTAGAACCACGGCTTACACCGTTAACTTTAAAGACTTCAAGTCTGATTCGCCCCCCGAGAAAGCTGCAGGGTTCATTACCGATTTGTGGGATTCTTTGTTACAGACCTTGAAACGACAATGCGAAGCCAAAGAGGACGATCGGTTGAGACTGTCCATCCATCACGACAGTTTGAAGTCTCCTGTCTGGATCGAGTTTAGCACCCCGGCAGAACTAACACCGTCTAAAGTCATGAACAAAATTAAACACGTTCAACAATCTAACGAAGAGTTTATCATCACCGATGGAAAAGCCACACTTCACATGACCCACGTTTCACCTCCGAGATCGAGTCCTGTACTTTTACACCGACAGTTGCATGTACATCCATCGCCCTGGTTGCCCACACCCCACCATTGAAGGAGATCGGTTAGGAGCCGGGACGGACGAGCACCCTCAAGAGACCATCCTCAGTTTTGCCAGCGGTGACCCTAAAAATTACGGTTACCGATACCGAGACCGACAAGGCCAACTTCACACCAAATGCGAAGTCAAAGTATTGACACTCAACTATCGAACCAGCCAAGTGGTGAACTTTGATGTCTCGAAAAATGCTTTGCTGTCTGGACAAGCTCAAGACTTTCGAGTGAAAACGTTAGAACCCCTAAAGATCGTACGGTTGCCCAATCACCAAATCGTCAGTCGCCCAGTAGAAAAAGTTTACCAAATTGTGTACCAGAAACGAGTGAGACTTCCAGACCATACCACTTTGCCGTACGGATACGCCGATATTCAGTATAAAAAAGGGACCACATCCAAGCCTAACCATTCATTGTGACTTCAAACGTTGACCGAGCAAGAAGAAGAAGGAGATGAATACTCATGTCACCCACCCACCGAGTGAGGAACTCACGGTGAACTTCAAGTTCAATGCGGAGGTTACTACACAATCACCGATGCTCACGAACTCGACACGGCCACCGAGCGAGGAACCTACTGTGGACTCCATGTGCGAACACGACTTGGAGTGCGATGCAGTGCCTCCTTGCGATGAGACGGATGCTGTACACTTTGACATCAGCGATGCCGTGCGTGTGACTTACCGCCCCACTAGCGATGCAGGACGCCCTTTCTTCTTTATTGGGGATGCTAAGCGTGTACCTACCTGCGGATGTCATCCCTACATGGGCAAAGAATTGACGCTGTGTATGGCTTTAGCTGGCTATTCCCACTTTGAAAGTCGACTCAAGACGTTCAAAGATAAGTGGCCTAAATATCTGCAAGGACCTACTTCCAAAGCTTTAGCCAGAGCTGGATTTATCTACTTGGGAGAAGGAGATAAAGTTCAGTGTTTCAGTTGCGGTGTGACGCTTCACGAATGGGAGTATAAAGACTCCGCTTACTTGGAGCATGCCAGATGGTCTCCGCGCTGTCAATACCTGCCTTTGGTCGGTCCCAAGAAGTAACCCATGTCGGATACTTGACAAGAGCACATTCGTGGTTTGCCTTTGGAGCTGCTAGAACGGATTGACAGAGAGTTTGTCAAGATACAAGTGAAACGCAAACTCAAAGTCATTCCTCGATTTTTAAACTATGCTTACTTCCACATTATAAGACGACTGATTCTGGGGAGAAACTATCACAGGTGTTGTGGAGTAGACAATCACAAAAGATACCAACATTGGGAACCTGGATATAAAAGCCAACCATGCCAGGACCGTTGCCTTCACTTGTGAAACGTATTCCGTGGAAGGAAGTCAACGATAGTGTTCAGACCTTAGAGGATTATAGACAGCTGATACAGGAACTGTTTCCATTGAATTTTGGACGCTATGCCGTGCGTGTGTTAGTGACTACTTTTCTTGGATTTCGTTTCCCAGGACATTCGTTGTGGACTATTTTGGAGGACGAGTGTATGTTGTGGATTATTTTGATGAAAGGTACATACAAAAAGACATGACCATTCACGCTTTAAGGGGCTGCTTGAATGAGTTGTTTTCGCATGGGAGGATTGGATTTGGTCAGGACAGACAAGACGTCCCAATGTTTAGCCAGACGAGGTGGAAGTCCTTTTTTGGTTTTGCCTTTCTTCTTCTTTTGGTGGTGGTGGTGTGCACGTTTGGGGGTCATCTTGGATGTCAGGAGCAAACCATAGAACTGAGGTCTCTGGGAGGTCACACTTCTTTTTTATACTGGAACACGTCTCCACTGATTGTCCGCACGGCGTACCATCTTCACGACAGGCATTACTCGACGTTGAGGTGTTTTCAATGGACTAAATCGTCTCACTAAACTTTGTAACACGCCGGTTCTCTCTTGGACTTTGATTTTAGGGGAGGGTACTTTTTTAGCTGCAGCCGCAGTGGCCAGATCAGCCGAAGTCGATGGTCCCGGAGTGGTGACTTTCAAAATGGGTTTCCATTTTTGCATCAAATAAGGAAATACATGTCTTAAGTCCGGTTTGGCAAGCATCATGACGAAGGGCAAAGACGACGAAGTGGACGAAGGAGAAATAGACACCGTCGCCCTCTCGTGGCTTTCGGGTGCACGATTGCGTCCTAGCAGCAGTACCTCTCTTTCGGGTAGCAGATGTGGTTGGTGTTGTTTTCTTGGAAGGGCTTTTCTTTTTCTTCTTCTTAGGGGTTTTCTTCTTATGGTTTTTCTTCTTGGTGGTTTTCTTTTTGGTTTTGGTTTTGGTTTGGGCATTAGGATCCCATTTCAAAAGAGAACGAATCATGACACCTCATAAAGAACTGCTACCACCAGGGGTTAAAATGGTCAAAAAGAAAATACCTCTCCGTCAAAAGAAAACTTTTTTGGTGCAACGAGGAGGATTTCAACCCATGCTGATAGGACCGTTGTTAAAACTATCGGCTCCTTTGTTAGGATCGATTGCTGGACCCCTTTTAGGTGGAGTCATGAGATAAAGATGGGAAGAAAAAAGAAGATGAAAAGGACTCCCTTCTCTGGAAAGACAACACACTTGTACCTTTGGATCTTATGGAAGGACGGAAACTGACTTTAGTTCCTTACAAACGATGGATGGAATTCCATTTTTGGAACGAACAACGGATACCTCATTTACCTCCCAATCCCAATCTCCAAGAGATGTCACAGTTACAACAAGAATTACAATCGCTGATGGATCAAAGCGATTTGTTAGAAGCAGAGAAATCGCAACGGTACGGTCAACTCTTGCAACGTCTTCAACTCTTTCACCAGAAAGCTGTAGACGAAACAGCTAAACCCACTCTGAGAGATTTCAAAGCCCTGATGAAAAGCGAACCTAAAGTCACCACCACCACTAAAACAGACACCGCCACGGGTACAACAGATGAAGACGAGCCCCGAGAAGTGTTTCAAACTCCGTCTGCTCCCATCTCTAGTAAGATTGCAGCTGGCTTGTTGACACCCTCTCCTACGCCTAATCGAGAAGAAATGAAAGCTTGGGTTACAAAGATGATGTCGACTCTTTCTTCAGCAGAAGAAAAAAAGAAAGAAAGCAAGACTGAAGTGAAAAAGACACCACCAAGAAGAAACCTACCATTACCCCTTCTTCACCACCCACTCCTGTGGCTCGTCGAATGCGTCAAGCCGCTTCGACCAAACCTCACGACACCAAAAGTAGTAGCATCGAACAGTGGGTGACTTATTGAGGAGCATGGAGAAACTTTTAGCTAGCCTATACTACAATTCTGCCCATGCTGCTGGTTACGGAGGAGTTCAAAAATTGTATCGGGCTGCTAAAACTAAATTGAAAAGTGTACGTTTGCCAGAAGTACGACAATGGTTACAAGAACAATCGACGTACACGTTACACAAACCCATTCGACGAAAATTTTCTAGAAGTCAAACCAAAGAGGATGGCATCGATCATCAATGGCAAGCAGATTTAGTCGACGTTTCTCATTTGGCAGCCTACAATCGTGGTCACAAAAATATTTGTTTTGTGTCATCGACGTGTTTTCCAAATTCGCTTGGGTCGTGCCTTTGACTTCTAACAGCAGTACCGAGTTGGTACGCGCCTTAAAACTGGTCTTGAAACAAAGTGGTCGTCACCCTTTACGATGGCAAACCGATAAAGGCACCGAATTTCTAAACGAAGCTTTTCAAAAAGAATTGAAACAAAGACAGATTCATTTTTTTACCACCGAAAATCCTGAAACCAAAGCTAGTGTCGTGGAACGTTTTCAAAGAACTTTGAAAGAACGCATGTGGAAATATTTTACACATCAACATACTCTCAAGTACATCGACGTGTTACCACATTTGGTCAAAGCGTACAATCAATCGGATGTGCCCCCGAAGAGGTCAGCCCTGAAAACGAAGTGACAGTGTTTGATCGATTGTTTGGTACACCCCAATGGAGACACCAGAAAACCCTGGTGCTCCAGACGGGAGATTGGGTTCGCATCGGAAAAACCAAACGCACTTTTGACAAAAGGTTATTTACCCAACTGGACGACCGAATTGTTTCGTGTCACTGGACCCGTGCGTGGACGTGATCCTCCCGTCTATAAATTGGAAGACATGCACGGTGAAGTACTCAAAGGAACTTTTTACTTGCCTGAGTCACAACGAGTGACCAAAAAAGAAGATGACTTGTACGACATCGAAAGCATTCTCGAACAAAGAACACGCAAAGTGGGCAAACGTCGAGTCGAAGAAGTCAAAGTGCGTTGGAAAGGATATCCCGTTAGTTTTGATTCTTGGATTGCCGCTTCCCTAGTCGTCGACTATAACAAGAAGAAGTAACCAACTTGCCGTTCAACACAGCAACTACCTCTTCTCCTTTGCAGAGTTCCTCTCTTCAAGAATGACAAAAACAACCTTTGTGGGTGCGGTGCGGAGAACGTGTGCCTAAAAATCAAATCGTCTTTTTCTGACAAATCTTTGTGGTGTATTGTGTCATCGGAACAGCCATTACCAATTTGAGTTTACAACAAGGGGACAAACAATTGTGGACCATTTTACTCAGCAGTTTTCATTGGTTATCTTTTACCCAGTCCTTCCTTGAAATTTACGACGGACAGTCACAACAACAGCAGCCACCACAACATTGCAACCAACGCCAGTCCACCTTCTTCCAGTCACCACAATACCAGCCCTCTTTTGGAACCGTTTGAACATCATTCTCCTTTGAACTCGAGTGACTCCTCGGAGATAAAAACCACCTTGGAACTATGAATAACCAATTTTATTTAACTTTACCAAGTGACAGTTCGATGGATGTGTTTCCTAAAAACACCTTATGTTGTTTCACGGCAAAATTACCTCAGTACATTCAATTGGATCACGAAGCTCATTGGGAAGTAGGTTTTGTAGAAATCATTCATCCCACGCAAGCCAAGAATGTGTCTGGAGATCAAACCACTTTTGTCGTCGAAATCTTGAACGAGCAAGTGCAACAACACTTTGGACGTCAATGATCCTGGAATTTACGAATCCAAAAGACCAGCACCCGCCAATCCTCAGCTCAGTATCTATGACATGAGAATTCCTGCAGGCTATTATTTTAGTGCTCGACATTTGGTGGACACGATTGCGGCTATTTTCAACGACCAATTTGGCAAAGCCCTGGACAAAACCAAGAAAAGTGTCCTGATTGAGTACCATGCCATTTCTCATTGTCTCAAAATGCATTTTTCGGACGCCAAAATATTGTCCATCCCTTTTTCTCCTGAGTTGTTTGACATGTTGGGTGAAAACACAAAACTCACTTCCACCAAAGACATCCGCAACAACGATAGATTTTGCAAGTTTTTTCGCTACCCCATCGAATTGAACGAAGGTTTAAATTTATTGTTTGTGTACCCCCATGTGGTGGAGTACAACGTAGTGGGAAACCCAGCCGCTCCGTTACTGAGAGTCATTCCTTTCAAAGTGGATTCTGCCGTCGCCGCGTACGAAGAAGGTGGAAACACGTATCACGTTCACCGTGAATTTGTACATCCTCATTATCTTACCAGTCAGTAAATCGTATTTTGACAGTGTCAACATTAGTATAAAACGAGATTTGGGACAAAGTGTTCTATTCACTAAAGGAAAAGTCACGGTGAAACTACATTTTCGAAAAAGGTTCTCCAGCGAATTGTAACATCTAAAATGTATCCTGTGACATGGTTTAGGAGATATGTTAAAATCTGCTTTTCGGACGGTAGCTCCATTTTGAAACCCATGGTGACTCGAGGATTGCATGCCTTAAAAGATGCCGCTTTGACGCCAGGAAAAGAATTTCTTCAAAATGTCCTCATCGATAAACAAAATCCTTAAGAAACCTTTATGAGAGCAAGAAAAAATATGTTGATGCAAACTGGAAAAGATCTTTTGGGTCAATGAGAGACTCCTATAAATTCACTTCACGCTTCTGGCCCTGGCATTACTTCTTCCTCCACTCCACAGCAAGGACAAGGCAGAAAGAGACGACGTCAAAATCCCTTCAGAGCTCATCAACGACACGGTGTTCCGAAAAGGAATAAGACAAGAAGAACGGTCAGAGAATTCGACGTGTTTGATTACTAAGCCATTGAAAATGATGCACCGAGATTCTTGCGAATGTACCAAGTCAGAACTAGATCTGTTTACCATGCCCCCCACCATGATGACGATGCAAGAATCCCAATGGGTGGAATTTCATCCTATATCGTCATTGACGACTTCAGCTTCTATCGAATTCGAAATCAAAGGACAAACCGAAGATTACATCGATCTGAATAGCAGCCGCTTGTACCTGAAACTCAAAGGGATCAAAACGGACAACACCAATCCTGATGCCGATGCCAGAGTCGCTCCCGTCAATAATTTCATGCATTCCTTGTTCAGCGAAGAAGATTTGTACTTGAATAACAAACTGGTCAGCAGCAGCATGGATACTTACCCTTACCGTGCTTACTTGGAAAATCTCTTGACGTACGGAAAAGAAGCCAAGAATACCCATCTGGATGTATGGAAACCTTACACCTTGGATGCCTGCAACGACACAGCGTTGCGTGCAGATGATGGTTCAGACGAGCACAATGTGGGATTTAACGACAATCAAAAGAAAATCAAACAAGGGCGCACTTTAGAACTGATGGATCGTTTGCATTTGGACATGTGGTTGCAAGACAAGTATTTGTTGAACGGAGTGGATGTACGCCTGAGACTGAATCGCAGTAGTACCGTCTTCCATTTGATGGCTCATTCCAACGAGTACAAAACCATAATCGAAGAAGCCAGACTTTACGTGCGCCGTGTCGAAGTCTTACCTAAAGTAGCCAACGACATCAGTCAAACTTTGAGCAGAACCACCGCCAGGTATCCTGTGCGACGAGTGGAAGTGAGAACGTTTACCATTGCCACTGGACTCCGATCCAAAGTCGAAGATCACGTTTTCCAAGAACAGCTCCCCAAACGTTTGCTGATTGGCATCTTCAGTAATGCAGCCCTCACCGGAGTCATCGATCAAAATCATTTCGAGTTTAAACACTTTAACGTTCCCAAGATAGAAGTCAGTCGAGATGGGCAGACGTTGTGTACCAGACATTTTGAACCTAACTTTGCCCAGAGAAATTACTTGTGATCTTACTTGACTCTGTTTGAAGCCACCGGTTAGGCACCAACAGCAGCCACGGCATTTCGTACGAGGATTATACAAGAGGATATGCTTTGTGGGGATTTTATTTCACTCCTGACCAAGGCAGCGACGAAGAACATTTCCACCCTATAAAATCAGGCCAACTTCGTGTGGAACTTCAGTTTGCTACAGCTCTACCCAACACTGTTAACGTCATCTTGTATGCGGAATTTGATAATACTCTAGAAATCAACAGTTTGAGAGAAGTGATTCTAGACTATTAGAAGAAGAAAAAAAGATGCAACACGAAGAACCTATGGAGACAGAAGAAGATGAGGGATTTTGTGAACCACAGCAGTCACAAATCACAAGTGATGACAATGTGATTCATCCAGAACCAAAAAAAAAAAAAAGAAGAAGAGAAAAATAGTGTTTCGAAGTTTGCTGGATTTATCCCATGTATGCCATCAAGGTGTCCAGAACAAGAACAACATTTAGTGTCCTGTTTTGCTACGGAATTGGGTGCCAAAATTACAGATCTGTTTATAGAACATTGTCATGGATGTCAAATCAATCATCCCAGTCAGAAACAACACGACAAATGTTTGATGATGAGTGCAGAAGAAAAAATGGACGAATATTTGGAGGACGCATGGTCCCTGATCTCGGTAGAAAAGGTGTTCAGAAAATGGTATAAAGACTTGCAGGATTCTTCTTCACCTCCATTTACTCCTCCGGAGATCCGACGCATCGAAGCTCACTTGCAACATAGTATAGAGAATGTCAGTGATTCATCGACTTACTTGAGAGACCAATTCAAGAATAAAGTCAAGTGTGAATTGATGACTTATCGTTACCTGTGAAGCAAGAAAAAAAAATGGATACCTGGGAACTTCATTACCTGTTGACTCACAGTTCCTACACTTCTTCTTGGAATCCTGTGGTGTGTGTTAAAGATGAACTACCCCATCGCAAACCTAAAGACGTTCATGGCTATGTCATCAATACCGACGACAGTCATCGACCTGGAACCCATTGGGTAGCCGTGTATTTTCCCAACGATCACAGTGTGGAATATTTTGATTCTTATGGATTACCTCCTTTGGAAGACGACATCATTGACGTTATGAGAAAAAATGCGGTCTCCACTCGATTCAATAATGCCAGATTACAAGGATCCGATTCTGTGGTGTGTAGACAATATTGTGTAGATTTTCTTCATCAACGCAGTCTCGGATATTCCTTAGAACATTAAGTGACTTGTTTTGATAGGGAGTATGCTAGAAACGATGCTAAAGTAGAAACATGGTTTGGTGAACATTATGGTTTTCTCTTGTCTTTAGCTCAGAAACGTAGTGTGCATCCAGGACGGAATGATATAGAACAGTGGAAGTCGAGTTTACCTTCCCAACGTTGTCAACCCTGTAAATACGTTCATGTTTAATCTTGTTGGTTGGTGGTTTGCATTTTTATGTTAGAGAAGCTTCTTCTTATTATGTATTAAAAAATGTTGATTTTTGAAAGTAAATGGTGTTGTGTTGTTTATTTGATTTGAATCTTTCTATCGATCTAAGGAAACCTACTCTTTCCCATTTCTCCACTATCGATTTGAGACATGTTTTCCATTGCGTCCGCGCTTCCAGCATATAAAGCGGTGCGATGGTCACTTCAGTCACTCTAACTGACTCGTCAAGATCTCAACAACATGGCAGCTAAAATTAGCAAGTGAAAATGCAGCGGGTGAGGTATAATTTACTTCAGAAGAACCCAGAGAAGAAGACGATGATCTTTTTGCAAATGGCTCAAGATCTGGTGGAAGAAGTCCTACGAGAAGAAATCATCAGGGACAGAGCGGAATGGGAGGAGAGACAAAGAGTTCAGCAGCAGCAAGAGCAAAGACAACAACAACAACAGCAGCAGCTACAACAACAACAACAACTCTTACAGCAGCTGAAACAACCAGACGGAGAAGTCAGTTGTAGAATGGATTGTGAGGAGTTTGCCTTCTCTTTCACCAGAAAGAGACCTTGTCCTGCAGTCGTGAGACCTATGGCGAAATTTGGCCGTCCTGCTGCTAGAAGTTAAACAAAACTTCTTACCAAAAACAAACCCAACGGCCCTTTTCAGGGCCACCCAGATCTCTAGAAAAGATGACTCTTAGATTGCCTAAACAAAATATTTTTGTGTATGTTTAGTGTTTGTGTGTTTGTCTTTGTCTTCCCCACTCCAAAAAAACTACTTTCCCTTCCAAAAAAGGGTTGTGTTGTGTGTGTTTTGTCTTTGTGTTTTCTAAAAAATAAAAATAAAAATTGTATGTAGGGTGTGTGTTTTATAAAAAATAAAAATAATTTTTTTTTTTAAAAATGATTGTGTGTGTGTTTGTGTTTTATAAAAAATAAAAATAAAAAAATGTTTTCTTTTAGGCCCGCGTACTTGGTGTGTGTTTTTTTCAGGGTGTAAGATCCGCGAAGTACAAAATGACATCATAAGGATGACGTCAGACGAGGTAGTGTGGGTTATGTTTTTTATGTACGTGTGAGGATGTTTTCCTTTACGTCCGTGCTTCCAGCATATAAAGCGGTGCGTTACCCAAATCTGCCATTCACCCTTGCTTGTATATGAAAGTGTGTCTATTTCATCCCCTTCTTTTACATCCTACCACTGTTATGCGATAGTAGGTTTGTTTGTATGTAAGTATAATGTGTGTAAAGCACACCTACCCTTTTTGGTTGGTTACCAAGTGTAGGGTACCTTGACCACTCCCACAGCGTGATGGATAGTAATCAAAAAGGTGGGTGTTGGATAGTAATTAAAAAGGTGGGTGTTGGATAGTAATCAGAAAACGGGTGTTGCATAGTAATGAAAAAATGGGTGTTGGATAGTAATCAAAAAGTGGGTGTTAGATAGTAATGAAAAAATGGGTGTTTGATAGTAATCAAAAAGTGAGTGTTAGATAGTATTCAAAAAGTGGGTGTTAGATAGTATTCAAAAAGTGGGTGTTGGATAGTAATGACAAAATGGGTGTTGGATAGTATTCAAAGAGTGGGTGCTGGATAGTATTAAAAAAGTGGGTGTTGGATAGTATGTTTTTTGTGATTTCTTCCCTTCGTCATACCCTTTTCGTCTGATTGTAGGTTTGGGGTTTTTAGACAGCACACAAGGCGTTTGGAATAGTGTGTATGGGGTATTGGATAGTATTCAAAAAGTGGGTGTTGGATAGTATTTTCTGTGTTTTCTTCCCTTCGTCATACCCTTTTCGTCTGATAGTAGGTTTGGGGTTTTTAGACAGCAAACAAGGCGTTTGGGATAGTGTGTATGGGGTATTGAAGTATTCAAAAAGTGGGTGTTGGATAGTATTCAAAAAGGTGTGTGTTAAATAGTATGTTTTTTGTGATTTCTTCTTTTCGTCATACCCTTTTTGTCTGATAGTAGGTTTGGGGTTTTTAGACAGCACACAAGGCGTTTGGGATAGTGTGTATGGGGTATTGGATAGTATTCAAAAAGTGGGTGTTGGGTAGTATTTTCTGTGATTTCTTCCCTTCGTCATACCCTTTTCGTCTGATAGTAGGTTTGGGGTTTTTAGACAGCACACAAGGCGTTTGGGATAGTGTGTATGGGGTTTTGGACAGTATTCCAAAAGTAGGTGGTGGATAGTAGATGACGAGGTATTGGTCACCACACATGGCGCGTTGGATAGTATATATGACTGGGTAATGGTCGCTACACAAGGCGTGTTGATGGTATACAATGTGGTGTTTGGATTGTGTATGTGTCTGTCCCCATAAACACTTCTGACCCTATAAAAACTTCTCTCCCGAAGTGACACCCTCCATGTTCATTTCCCGTTTGTATTTAACTACCTCAATCCCTTTCTACGTCCAAATCCTGCTCTTATTGTTGATGATTATGCTGCTTTGATAGTGGTAGTCAAAGGTGGTCGCATCTCAGGGGTAGTGAAAGTGGATGATGAAATGGGTTTAGAAAGCTTAGCCCGTGATGGTCTCTTTCTCTTGGGTTGTATTAAAGAAGTCTGATATATTTGTTTCAGATACGTTAACTCCACCAAAACGTTTTGTAGTAGACTCACCGTTTTGTTTTCACTACTCTCTTCGTTCTGTATATGAGTTTCGAAATTTTAGTACTATTTTTAATCTCGGCCAATTTTTTTCAATTTTTTCCGTATTATTTTCAGTCTCCGCTAACGTCCGGTACAATTTAGGAATTTTAGTGCTACTTTTAGTTAGGGCCAATTTTGTTCAATTTTTTCCGGATTATTTTCAGTCTCCGCTAACGTCCGGTACAATTTCGGAAGTTTATTGCTACTTTTAGTCTAGGCCAATTTTATTCTTTTTTAAATCCGGATTATTTTCAGTCTCCGCTAACGTCAGGTACAATTTCAGAAGTTTAGTGTTACTTTTAATCTAGGCCAATTTAAAAAAAAAAAAATCAGGATTATTTTCAGTCTCCGCTAACGTCCGGTACAATTTCGGAAGTTAAGTGTTACTTTTAATCTAGGCCAATTTTAATTTTTTTAAAAATCCGGATTATTTTCAGTCTCCGCTAAGGTCCGGTACAATTTCGGAATTTTAGTGTTACTTTTAGTCTAGGCCATTATAATCTAATGTTCCGGATTTTTTCTAGTCAACGCTAAAGTCCGTGACGGTTCCCGAAGTTTAGTACAACTTTTAGTCACGTCTATTTTACTGTTATTATGAGTTGGTTCCCTTGATTAAAGCTATTTATAACATAGGTACAATATATGCAAATTTACTGACACCTCCAACATGATCTGAGATATAGGCAATGCTTTATATATAACTCTAGGCTATATAGATATAGCCACTAGGCAGACGGTCACTACACATGGCGTGTTGGATAGTATATGTGTGGTTTTGGATAGCATAGATTACGGGGTATTGGCCGCTACACACGGCGTGTTGATGGTATAGTGTGGGGTGTTGGATAGTAGATGACGGAGTAATGGTCACTACACACGGTGTGTTCGATAGTGTAGTGTGAGGTGTTTGGATAGTAGATGACGTTGTGTTCGTCACTACACACGGCGTGTTGGATAGTATAGTGTTTGTTTAGGTCTATATTCCATCCTCTAAAAATACTTCTGACCTCAAGTGCCCCCACCATGTTCAATTCCCGTTACTGCCCCGTAGAGCCCCCCACACTGCCCTATTTACCCCCCGATAACTACTCACGATGAGAGGGACAGAACGAACATTTATTTCTTCTTGACAGCAAAGTGCAAAGTGCCTTACAAACTATGTTTCTTTACAGTTTAACATATATTTGAACGGTGCATGAAATTTTAAATGAAGCAATGACTGAAAAGAATTTATATGTCATTTTGAATCTGTAACATAACAATTCTGCTTTAACCATCCACAGAGTAGTGGTGAAAAGACAATTAGGGATACGATATCGTTTTTCGACTAGTATTAATATTAGTCGCAGAAAGTTTTTGGCGACTAGTATTAATTGAGAACACTACTTGAGCTGTCGTAGATAGCGTTTAACGACTAGTAATAATATTAGTCGCAAAATGAGGGGCCGTAGATAACGTTTGGAGACTAGTATTAATATTAGTTGCAGATAACGTTTGGCGACTAGTAACGTAGGGATAGCTTAAAAAGGCAGTTAAATGCTGGTCAATCATTAATTCTAGTCATATATAGCGTTTGGTAACTAATAATGGTGGGAGCGGCTAGTTGTCTTTCTTATGGTATCTTTTGCCTGTTACGTCCGGGCAGGGCGCCAGCGTTCCCATGCTACACCCGTATTAGAGAATATTCGTCCTACGATACACCCCTCCGCGCCATGTCTGCCCCTATCGACATCCTCAGCCGGTTTCTACGTAGCTGCACCATCACCGCCAGTCAACCTAACAAATTACGAGACAGCATGGCTGAATCAGTAAAGCCGAGTCCTGGGAAGAAACCCACCCCAAGTCCCCGAAAGAAGAAACCGTCCTCTAGACGCCAGGACGAACCTCCGAGGCTCGAGACGCCACCGCAGCCAAAAACAGCCCCCACACGCCAGGCTTGGACACCCGAAGTGTCGGCCCCGGTAAAGAGGAGAGGCAGTAGAGCCGCGTTTGTCAAAGACAACCGCCCCTTTGTACCCGCCGGGCATATCCCTGAAGGAGATGCAACCGCCTTTCTTGTTGCCATGGGACCCGACGTGTGGGAAACCCTTGCCAGGAAGATCTGCACCCACGGCGGCGGGTAGTTTAGCCTTGTGCTGGCGACCCAAATTAAAAAAAGCCGCTCCAGGCCAGCAGGAAGTAGTCCAGGTCACAGCCTGCTATGCAAAAATTACATGCGCCAGGGTTCCGGCTAGATGTGCGTGAAACTTGAGCTCCACATTTCATGATACCAGCCATTTCGGGGGCAACGCCACATTCCAATAACTAAGAGTGTACCTCCCCGCTCCATCATCAATTTGAAAAACACCGACAACCGTTGTTTTGAGTGCGTCATCCTATCAGGTCTGCAACAAGCGGTCGTCAACGTCAATAAGCCTAGCAAGCACACCCAGCACGAAGGCGAGCTTAAGTTCTACGGGATCGACTTCCGGTCAAGGTTTCCGACGTTGACAAGTTCGGGCTCCTCAACCCGGAAATCGTAGTCAGTCTCTTGGATGGGACATTAGCGAGAATGCAAAGCCACAAGCAGTGGACCTGCTTTTACTACTAGTATAGTAAGTGGAAGGCGAAGCTGCCAAAAGCCACTATGTATGGATCATGAATCTGGGCTGAATGGTACACAAGCACAGTAAATACTAATATGAAATGCATGTCTGCCGCCGATGCATACACGCCTTCAGTCGGGCCGACCTGCTAGAGTCCCACAAGGCCGACTCCGCCGGCATATACGAAACACCGCAGCGCACCGTTATGCCAAATCCAGGCACAAAAAACCCCCTGCGTTTTCAGAACACCACCGCCAGACGCGAGTCTCGTACGTCATCTACGCAGACTTTAAGGTGTTGAACATGCCAGTGGAAGGCCCCGCCGGCGATCCTGAAAAAAGCTGCAGGTCAATAATCTCATATAGGGTCCCGTGCGGGTTCTGCTATGTAGTCGTTTGCTGTACCGAGGCGAAGAGGCGGTTATCACCTTTATCCGATTCCTTGAGCTCTGTGTGGCATTGCAGAACCCAGTCAAGCTGCTTACGGAGGTGGCCGCTACCAGATCTTTCCAAAGGGTCAAGGGCGGCCACATCTGCGGCTAACCTCTGGGGAAGGACCCGTGCGAGACCATTGCCACACCACAGGCATATATCGCGGCGCGACCCACAGGCGCTTTGATCGAGCTGCTGACGAACATCGACATGCACCTATTCATCGAGAAGGGGCTCCATGGCGGCATCTCTGAGGTCTCACGCCACCATGTGAAGGCTCACAACCTTATGTGTATATGCCACGACCGCCACAAACCCAACAGCTGGATCACCTATTTAGACGCCTCAGCTTGTACGATTGGGCCATAATGTAGGGCCTACGAACCGGCGGGTTTCGCTGGGTGGCGCTCGACGACAAAGTCGCCATAGTGGACAATGTTGGTGACCTTGACCCAGATGAAGCCAACGGCTACATCGTGGAGGCTGACCTCGAGTACCCGAAAGAGCTTGACGACGCGCACAGCGACTACCCGCTGGCCCCCTAGGCCATTGCCATGCCAGAAGAGTGACTGAGCGGCTACTAGCGCAACCTTGTAGACCATCTAGGAGGCAAATTCACCGGCTGCTTGAAGCTCGTTCCAAACCTGCACAAGAAGGAGCGCTACATAGTATACGAACTAAACCTCCGGCTCCATACCAGTTATTGGATGAGAGCTACCACGTTCCACAGGGCATTCGAGTTTAACCAGAGCCCCTGGTTGGCTCCATACATTCAACATAACATGGGCCTGCGGGCTACGGCAAATAATGAGTTTGAAAAAACTTCTTCAAGCTCAAAAACAACTCCGTCTTTGGTAAAACGACGGAAAACCTCGGGAAGCGGATCCGTGTGGACATTGTCAGGCCCGATGGCGAGGAGGACAAGCTTCGTAGCCTGTTGACCGCCCCAGCGTTGCTGTCCCCGGAAAATATTGATCGCAACCTTGTTTCGGTCTATTCGACGAAGTCCCTCCTCAAGTTCAACCGTCAGATGTACATGGGGAAGGCGGTCCTCTGCCTCTCCAAACACCTGATAAACGACTTTTACTACAACCGAACAGAGGCGCTACGGTAAAAAGCCCTGACGCATGTACATAGATACCGATAGCCTGCTGCTATCAGTGGGCATATACAGGGACATGGCCGAGAGAACTGCCCTCTATGACACGAGTGACTACCCAGAGGGCCACCACCTTCGCAGCGACGTCAACCAGAAGGTCGTTACGAAGTTGAAGAACGAATGGAGTCCGACAACACGGGTCACACTCCAAGTATACCTTCGGCACCACCTATACATCGAGTGGCCCCTGGAGAAAAAAGAGGTCCGGCATGCCATGGCCTCCATACGCAGCGAGTAGTACAGGATAATGGTGTACAACCTCACCAAAATATGGATTGCGCCAGAGGGCGTCACCACAGAGATCTAAGAAGATTACCTAGTAAGAGGCTGAAACATCGAACCGCGGCCAGACGATTTTGCGCGGCGCCGGCAGGAAGATTTACCACACTGCCTTCTTTGTTAGCTAGTTTTCAGCAGCTACTTTCGGGGCCTTAGCAGCCCCCTCCAGCGTTTCACTCGCCGTCGCGCCCTTCCAGTAACCCCGCGGGCTGTAGTATTTTGCTCCGAGCGCCACTTCTATCGCTGCCACCCAGCCGACGACCTGAGAAGGGGCGCCACCACTCTAACTGCGGAGAAGAAAGTCCACACCACCGTCTACAGGTGCTTGTAGGCAACATAGGCGACAACGGCCAGCTATGTAGTCGTTTGCTGTACCGAGGCAAAGAGGCGGTTACCACCTTTATCCGATGCCTTGAGCTCGAGATGAACGAGCTCTGTGCGGCATTCCAGAACCCAGTGGTCGCTACCAGATTTTTCAAAGGGCGCTGTTAATGTCTCCCCTTCCCAACCATCATGCACTTGGCGGCCATCCAACGCTGTGTACGGTGGGTATACTATTAGCGGGGATGATGCCAATTTTAATTAGCATGTCCTGATTCCACAGGCTTTGGGCGGTGATGGTTACGGCCTTTGCCACATCTTCAAAGCTAATGCTGTCCAGATCGGGCAGCCTAACTTTTAGCAGATTCCTGCCCAGCATTGAGTACCCGATTTCAATGCCGACAAGCACAGACTCGTGGTAGAGAAGGTTTCCTAAATTGTTGGTGACCTGTTAAAGCCGGCCACGGAAGAGTCTAATATGAACAACCCTGCTCTACGCGGCTCTTCCGGCTATACGCGGCGCTGCCCGGCTATACACGGGTTTTTTTCTGCTGTAAATACAGCTATTCCACGTACATGGAATCAGGGTAGCTTTTAACAGAAGGCGGGGGCGGCCGCGCTTTAAACGTTTCGACCTTGAGTCTGGGCTTGGGCACACAAACATAAAGCATGCAGTCCGCAAGGGCGACCGCCATCAAGACATACAACAAGCCATTGACCTGAAAAGGCCAGGGCTTTTCTGGGGTGGCTTGCCAGCAAGACCTTGCATGGTCCTTGCTCATCGTGCGTATATTTTCTGCAAGTTTATGCCCGGTACGACCTTGCCTGGATGTTTTGCCTTCGTAATCCGATCAACCATCGGCTGCTTCGAAGTGGTCAGCATTCTCCACCGGCGCTTGCTGCGGTGGTTCCGTCTGTGGCACCTCACTGATCTCTACCATCGCTCCTCATCTCACCACCGCCTTTATTCTCATATTCGATATGGCGGTACGTAATGATCCCCGACTTAATGGGGGCCAGCACCGCGCTATATTAAAATACAGGTGGCTGGCATCCTTCGACAAAGAAGAACAAACGATGGAATCCTCCTTCACATCCTTAGAGCATTGTTTGTTTTCGTTTATAAAAAGGATGCACCCAACGGTTCCATACTACAGACTGACCAGAGTCACCCCAATAGGGCGGTCATTTTTTATTTGAGTTTTGATTGGTGGACCGCATATGACTTCGCCACCTCCTTCTATTTGTCCCCGGTATATTGCTTGTTGCCAGGGAGCGTCTTAGTTATTCCTTGGCTTTACCCGCCGCCACCATTTTGGTCAGACGGTCGCACTTCCTGGCGGTCTCCTCACCGTCCAGTGGCGCAGGGGCGGGCTCCGGCTGGAGCCCTAGAATCCGGTCGATATCAATATTGTTCAGCTGTACCATGCCTTGCACGCTACGGAAAACATGCTACCCCGCCCTCGAGACTAAAATGGCCAGATGGAGTTTGCTGAGGGCCATTTTCTTGTGCCAGACGCCCAGACGCCGCCGAAAAGTTGTAGTCGTCGAGAATGAAAGCGTTTCGTTTTCCTAAACCATGCTTGCAAACGTGCTCAGCAGGTCATCCAGGTCCACCTTCCCTGTTTGACGAAAACAAACCGGGGTCCTTCTTCCTCCAAACCTGGCGTAGGCCTTGTTTAGCCACATTGCCAGACAATTGACGACAGTAAGGTCATAACGGCCCTTAAAGACGGTTTCCAGTAACTCGCAGTCGAAAACGGTCTTTCGACATCCGCTGCGGCCCACTATTATGGGGCAGCAGGCCCGCGACGAGCTGCCTAGTAGACGGCGGACATGGGCTGACCATTTTCTTTGTTCATCTGAATTCCATGAGCTGGTAGACGTACATGTTCAAAACCTCTGCCGCCTGTACGGTCTTTTCTGTCTGCAGCATCACCCATCGCTGGCATTCTCGATGCGCCTGCCCGACCCGTGGTCTTCCTTGGACCTCATGTCGAGGACTAAGTCGAATCTATTCTGGTAGAAGCTCTCCACCTCGATAGCTGGCAGCTTCACCTCCTTGAAGCTTTCCCCGCGCCAACACACAGAAGGCCTCCCACTGCTGGTGGCCGCGCCTGCCCCTGGGCGTAGACCTGGTTGGGCATGCCCTCGACGGACAACAGTAACCATATTGATCAGAGGGTTCTAGAAGTTCTCCGTGTTGCGCGCGAAAGACGCAGTTGTGGCGGCGTCCTCGAAGAGCAGGGTTATACCCTCCAGGCTCTTGGCGGGCGTGTTCAGGTTGATGTTCTACATGGTGTCACTTTTGTTGGCCACGACGTTGCGGTGCTGCAGCACCCGGGCTTACAACATGCCCCCCCCACCCCGTCACATGTATTGGCTTCTGATCGCGCGGGCAAATTCGGCGTTGGTCACAACGACGAACCCCATGGAGTGGCGTAGCTGGCCTCCTCGTTTGTTCTATGGACGACCCTACTATAGCTGTTGAACGTGATCTCGAAGGAAAGGCGGTCAGAAAGCCCGGCCTGGTAAAATGGCATATAGTCGTTCAGGATCTTAAAATTGAGCGATATGAAAAACCTGATGCTATAGGCGGCTGCAATGGAGGCGTCGGGTTGGGTGGCGGCGGTGGCGTTACCGAACCCCATTCAGATTCTGGCGCAATTTTCGATTTGCATGCCTAAGTAGGCGGCATTGGCCCGCTCCTTGTCGGTGAGCAAAAAATCTTTGTAAATGCCCCAGATGTCGGCTGCGTTCACATAAACCACCTTCAGTCCTTCCATTTTGACGCTAATTTTTCTGACGATCGCTCGTCCAATGTTTTCACAATAGTGCGGTTGGCGTACACAGAAGCTATTGTCCTGCGGGTGAGCGCCAACAAAAAGCCAGTCTGGCGCTGCGGGCACGATAACATCGTCCACTCCTAGGTTGGGAAACCTAACAATAAGCGTCTGCTCCAGGCCAATGTTACTTGGGTTATTGGTTACTAACACCATACCTAAGACCGACTTAACACCCAACGGCCGGAGGAGAAAGCGGAATAGGTCAAGCTTCATTCCGCACTGAGAGATACGTTTTGTTATCCCCCACCCCATCTCCAATAATTGAGAAGCGTAATCTGTCGCCGCGCTCAACATAGAAAAAGCCTGGCTAAAGGGGGGAATCTTTACATGCCACTACGTGCCGGTTATAGGTGTTGACTAGCCCGAGATGGCGGCGGAAACAGTGTTTACGTAGGATCATTTTTTCTAACCCCAGCAGGTGGTGGTTGAAAGACGGCTGGAAGGCCTCCAAGCGAGAACCTGACGATAGCGTTAAACGAGATATGCAACGAGCGCGTTGGCGCGTTTTTCAAAGCGAACGGCCTTTAAACTCGGGCCGTCTACGCTGATTACATCTTTCAGAATGAAATACTGTTGCTCTGGAGGCAGAACATATGGGTGGAATTAGTCCGCGTGGGAAAATTGAGCTGTGTTGGAAGCGGAGCACACTAAGCCGCAGGGTAGGGGGGGGGGGTCGTTCAGTCGCCCGACAGTAAGAAAACTGTAGAATGTGCGGCAGACTATCCCGGCAGACACCGGCACGCACACACACACGATATTCTAATATGGACCGCTCGGTCGGAGAACGCTGCGCTCAAGAAGGCGTCCTACGCCCTTCCGAGGCTTGATATACTGGGCCTTGACCGGGCCCTGCAGACCCGCAAAGGGCGCTGGCGAACAACACCACCAAGAAATAAGCAGCTCAGAACGACCGGACGAGCTCAGAAAGTCCATAGAACAGACGCCAGATACAGAGAAGAGCGAGCAGCTTCAAGCTCAACTTGCAGGTAAGGGGGGGGGGAGAGAAATCGATGGCTTAACCAGGAGGCCGAGGCGCTATGAGTGGGGCTCCGAACCAGCTGGCCGCCATCCGTGAAGTTATTGACCAGGTTGTCCACGAGGATACAACCATCGCCGAAAAGCTGCGGACCCTCTTCCGCTAACAAGACATCACCATAGTCTAACTTATCACGTTTGCGCTCGCTGTCACGTGTGGCGGAGGCACTGAGCCATTTCTGACGCCGTCCCAAGTACCTGAGATAATCGGCGATGAATAGTCCCTGAGCTTTCCATCTAAGACAAAAAGTTGTAAAACTTCATCTGCACCGACGTGGCTGCCCTAACGTAAACGTTTGAGGCAAGCAAAGAAGCCGCTAGCTTGGTATATTCAATGTCGGCGTATAGTTGCTAAGGCCCTACACTGCATGTTGCGTCGCTATTAAAGCGTAGAGCTTGCGGTAATACCATCCTCGGCGCTGAATGATTTACTGGTCAATCCTTTAGCTGGGACCGTTCCCTTTCAAACTGTGATACCAACCGGACCTGTACCCACGTTGGACTACAGGAGACAACATAGGCGCCTGATTGGTACAACGTCTCGGCGTCCATCGGCAGCAGCGTCTTCGATGTCTTTGAGATGTGCACCGACATCGTTGTAAGCACCGCGGTTGTGATCCGCAATGGATACTATAATATGACCACTCTCGGGAAGATCTTGTAGGACTCTGTTAAGGCCTTGTGTCACAGGATGAAGCCGGGTGAGGATTGGATTAGTGAAGACACCGAAAGCAACTGCGTTAATAAGATGTTTATTTATAAACGCAATTTAAAGATGAACAAATCTGACACCATTATAACAAAAAGATAAGGAAAATTATAAAGTTCCTAACATGGAACTATCAACAACAAGTAACTCAACGAGAAAAATCAAAGATGAATTTAACGAATGGAATTTTAAACAAACGTGAATAGCATCCTATCACTAATCGACAAATAAGAGTATATGATTTACACCCCAATATAAACAAGGTCTTATTAAGTACCAAGGGTGACCAAAGCATGTGATTTATGCACTTATCAATATGATACTCATCAATTTATCAATTCATCAAGCAATACTGGAATATGTATGAATTTATGAATATATCGTTCATATAACGAAAATGAAATGGGAATGCATGAAATTATGAATCTATCACACATATAGCGACATTGAAATGGGAATGAATGTAATCTTGCACAGATAGCAATATTGAGATAACAATAAAATGGAACACGCAATAAATATAACTATCGTGGCGCCCGTTTGACGACCAAGATGTATCTACGGTTCCACCCGCTCTAGTCCATGGTCAAGGAGCCACCACGCATGGTCCACCCCTCCCAGCCTGTTGAAGGATCCCTCGAGTGCCTTCACATTAACACAGACCCGTTGGTCGAGAAGCCTTGGTCCCTCGCATCGAGAAAACCAGTACACTCTTCCGAAACAACGTCACCAGACACAGCGTACACGTCACACGAAACCACACAGAGTTCTGTGACTTCACACCACCAAACCATACATAAGGAACAGCTCTACAGCTGAAGTTTTGCTCCCGTAAAGAGGTAAGCTTTCTGACAAGACTCATCGAAGTGTAATTTGTTTATAGAGAATTCGCTCTATATGTACTCTAGCTGTGACAGATATGCGCAGCAGCTAGGTACGTGAGTTTTCACTGCAGGCAATTTGCACGTGCAGCATGGGGTGAATCGCGCTCAGTATTTCAAAATAACTAGAGCCGAAAAAATAAACAACCCCCGAGTAACGCTCTAGTCGGAAACGAAACCCGAATACAATTTTGATCACATATACATATTGATATAAACCATACAATTCCGTGACACCTTGTCGTGTACTATAACAAAGCGGCAGGGCGGACGACAATCAAGGTAACAAATGCCGCTTTGTCGTTTCAAATTAAGACGGGCCTTTCTTTTCTTTGTGGTCTCAGCGGGGAATACTACGGTGTCGGAACGCACCTGAATCCAAACCCGCCAGCGTTTTTAAATGCTAAACTGCCCGGATTTTTTTCCCTTTTTTTAAACTTCCCGCTGTCCAGGACCATGTTGACGTCGTGCTTTTTGACTCTTGTTCCGGCCTGCTCGATGAGCGTTGGGAGACGCTTCTTCAAATAGCATTGCCACGAGGACACATCTTCGTTGCGGTTTTTGCATCAACAGTTGGCCGTTTTATCTAGCTGCTTTCGGTGTACACAACTTTGGATAACACCCAGCTGTTTCCGCACGGACGACATAGCCTGGCCTGGTCTTGAGTGCCTACCCCGCAATTCCGGTATGGAACCGGCAGGACACTCCCCCTGCGTTTTCTTCGCATGTGAATCCTGCAAAATGTCCACTAACATCTGGCCACACATATGGTTGTTTTCCCAACCACAAACCCTTGTATCTGTTATACTCTCCCTAATAGGAGTGTAAACTGCGAACGCTGGCGCCCTGCCCTTATGTAACAGGTAAAATATACCCTAAGAAAGATCAGGAGCCCCTCCTTGCATTACTAGTCGCTAAACGTACGACTAGTCCTAATACTAGTCGCCAAATGCTGTATATGGCTAGTTTTAATGATTGGACAGTGTTTAACCGCCTCTTTAAGCTTTCGAGCCCCTCCTTGCATTACTTGTCGCCAAACGCTACTAATAGTAATACTAGTCGCCAAATGCTGTATATGGCTAGTTTTAATGATTGGACAGTATTTAACCGCCTCTTTAAGCTTTCGAGCCCCTCCCTGCATTACTTGTCGCCAAACGCTGTATATGGCTAGTTTTAATGATTGGACAGTGTTTAACCGCCTCTTTAAGCTTTCGAGCCCCTCCCTGCATTACTTGTCGCCAAACGCTGTATATGGCTAGTTTTAATGATTGGACAGTGTTTAACCGCCTCTTTAAGCTTTCGAGCCCCTCCCTGCATTACTTGTCGCCAAACGCTGTATATGGCTAGTTTTAATGATTGGACAGTGTTTAACCGCCTCTTTAAGCTTTCGAGCCCCTCCCTGCATTACTTGTCGCCAAACGCTGTATATGGCTAGTTTTAATGATTGGACAGTGTTTAACCGCCTCTTTAAGCTTTCGAGCCCCTCCTTGCATTACTTGTCGCCAAACGCTGTATATGGCTAGTTTTAATGATTGGACAGTGTTTAACCGCCTCTTTAAGCTTTCGAGCCCCTCCCTGCATTACTTGTCGCCAAACGCTACTAATAGTAATACTAGTCGCCAACGTTATTTGCAACTTAAATAAACTAATCGCCAAACGTTATCTACGGTTCCTCAAACTAGTGCTTGCACTTAATACAAGTCGCCAAAAGCTTTCTGCTACTAATATTAAAACTAGTCGCCAAACGATGTCTACGACCCCTCAAACTAGTGTTCGCAACTATACTAGTGCCTCCTATTCTCGCGGGTTCCCTATTCTCGCGGTATTGGCTATTTCCGTTCTAAATAGATACTTGCACCATGTGCCGGTAGTTTATAACGGCATTTTTTAAAAACAGAAGTGTTCGAGCTTAACCAATAACAAATTCTTTACACAATGTTTCTTTTTTTTTTTTGGGAAATAAATAAGAAACTAATGAATCAATAGAAAATGTATCAAAGACCTGCTTTCCCTTTATTCCATATCTAAATACAAGTCTCCTATATCTCATAACGTAAGCCGAATCACGTCCAGCTTGGCTGAATATGGCCATCGTCTTGATGATGGTTTGCAATGATGCAAACATAGTCACATGATTTACCTTTTTTACATCATTCGCAACTTCGAGATCAACCTACGGATCATAGCTCGAATATATGTCGATAGCCGCCATACGAACCACCTCGACTATTTACGAAACAAGGATTGACCGAGAAGTTGCGAATGCATCGAACAATTTTTTAATTCGGTACTTCTCGGTCAATCCTGCCGTAAATCTAATTGTAGAAATAGCCAAGATGATCCGAATAGATTAGGGCTTCTTTTTTGTGCAGAAATTTCCGGTGAACAAAATGTATGATTTTTCTTTAAATCACTGCGCCGACATATATCTGAGACATATTTTAGTATCGCAGAAATAGCAGAGGTTGTTCCGAATGTGTTTACATATAACTCATTGCCAAAATCATGGTAGAAAATAAAGGTCGTTGTATTCAAACAATAACGTCGTCCCGGAATGTTGCAATCGTGTATGACTCTATCTATTGATATAACTGATGATATGCCAAAATGCATAAATGAAATTATGCCAGTAATCCGTATTAATTACTACATTACGAGAAAACGTGCAATAAATACATAATAAGCAATTAATTCTTGTACTTAATGCAGAGGGAACTAAAGGAGTGAAAATAGAAGACGGATGTTTCTAGAAAACATCACAGCTGCCTTTAAAAAGTACAGGATCTATTCCTTTGGTAGCATGTCCATAAAAGATGTGCAAGTAACACAGTGAACCGTATACCGAAATACAGAGGACGAAATTTTGCAAAGAATATTTTTTGTTGTTAATGAAAAAAAAGCAACCCACAAAATCATCTATAGAACAGCAGGTGCCTTTTGACAAACACAATAGCAATGTGTTTGAGATCAGAGGTCTGAAAGAGTCCAAAGTCGCCGATCCCGAGGAGCTTATTAATTGCAAACAGTTAATGATTGTATATTAGGGAAAATGTGGTGGACTAAGTATGCTTACAATTCGAGTATCGAGAAGAAAACGTGTTTTTAGGTGTTCGCACTACCTCTTCATAGAATAACTGAATATATAATTGTATAGACTCATCACGATTGTAAATATTTAATATTTTAAAACTGTTAGTTTTGAGTTTTCTGCTACGCACGACCATGTGGTATGTTATTATTGACATCGCGTTCATTTCATACCCTGTATGGGCCCATGTACAGCGATTACATCATTTGCCGCGAGAATACGAGAATTTCGTTTTATACTGCGGTAGACACAGTATGTTCTATCAGAAGTTGTTTATTGCAAAATTGGCATTATTTACAATATTTCATGGATACAGGATTGGAGATAAATGATAAATAAACAAATGAGGCAACTTTCATTAAAAGGTAAATTATTGTCTTTTATTTCTTATTTATTTCTTGTTTAGTACCGCGAGAATACGGTACGCAAGTATACTACTAGTCACCAAAAGCTTTCTGCGACTAATATTACTATTAATTGCAAAAATGCTATTTTATCCAAAATCGCCCTTTCACCACTGCTCACAGTAATATTCCAAGTCCTACAAAGCTTAACAAAATACAATATTAAACATGAATAGGAATTATGACAATGCTATCGTCGACTTAAGAATTAATAATAATAAAACTTAAACAAGGTGACATGCCTGTAGAAATATATTTTTTTTAAAATTCATTTCATGGCACAATGAGAGGGAAAGGTCTAACGGCCATTCTTCTTGACTGCAAACGGCAAACTGCGCTGATGGTAAGGCTTGTACGTGTGATTTGACCGAGGAAAATACCTTTTTGGCAGGTTTTGCGTTGCTATAAATATAGATTTGCACAGGTACGCGCTCTGACGGACTGACGGACTGAATGAAATAATGAATTAATGAATAACGAATGAATTTACGACTATATACGAAGAAAACACAGACTAAACGACTTTACGACTGTTACATTACAAAAGAACGCACAAGTGCAATCATTTTCTAGAGGAAAACATTTTTAAAGAAAATAACTTAATTCAACGATAAAATATAAATAGATATTCTGCCTCTGAAAAGTAGAAATTAAGTTTAACGAGGTGTCGAGCTAGAATCAATATGGAATAATTTCCTGTTACATATTCATAAAAAACATTGAAGTTTTTAAAATTGTAACATATCCACGTGTCTGCCGTTGAAAAACTAGAGCGAAAGCGGGTTGACTCAAGTTGGTTATATGTGTAATTTTAATTGTATAACAAAGTATTCTCCCTTGACAAAAAATCCGTGTCTTTCACACGATTACAAATACAACCCCTATGATCCAATCGGAACGTCCTAGACCTTTTCCGTTGGATGCTAGGTATTCGACTCGTACCGGAAAGAAACCACTCTGTTATCAATTGCCGTATGATCAGGGTAAAGGCTGCATCGCATGTTTAAACTGTTGAATGAGAGATCACATACGACCAAATTTTAAAATCACAAGATATACTTTCGGGTTATGGCTATGCAAGACAAACGACGTGAAAGGTGAAAGTATTAAGATCATTGTATAAGGTGTTCTATCATATCTGCTTAATTTATTCATTATTGAAAAATGTTTATAAACCCTCTAAATCGTTTTTGAGTTTCCGTCTTTTCAGGGCGTGTCGAAATTTGCATATTTCAGGAAGTTCAGGGTTCATGCCACTAACATAAAGGTTGCGTGTAGTAATTACGCCAATGTGTATTCATTGCCTCTAGTGTCTCTGTATTATAATTACTTGTATCTGTATTCTATATTTTATTGATTTAAAATCCATATATGACTGCAATAAAACGTGTATAAATAATGAGGATAAAAATGTGAAAATAAACAACAGTATGGTGCATTTTTGGGAAAAAGATTCAAGCTGTTTGAAAAAAAAGAATTGTCAAATTGAGACATATGGTGAAGTTTTACAGTTTTTATTTTCCTCATGATGTTTCACTATGAAGATTTGGATTTCCTTTCTGAATATACTTCAAAGAAGAATTTTATGCTGTATAGTTTTCCATTGGATTAATTTTTTTCTCAAATGATATTAGAAGTGCAAGTTACCAGGTTATAATAACCACTTTTTTACATTGCTTTAGCCTTCGTAGAAATTCCTGATGTGAGTTTCCTATTGATAAAAAGGTAAAGAAAGCCAGCTTGTGAACAATGGACTGGGCTTTAATAACTAACGCTCATAATAGAGCCATGGATGTTGAGGCAAATTTGGCATTAGTTAAATTCTACATTTTTATTATGTTGTTTTTTTAATGAAGTTAGGATGGTCGATGATACTGTATATAAATGTACTGTATCTCTTGCATGTCTTAGGTCAAAATTTAGGACACTAGCATACAAGACTAAAGCCTTGCCCAGGAGTATCTCTGTTCATTTGAAATTTTTTCCTGACCTTCCCATCCTGAAACTTCTCTGACCATTTAAAAAAATCCCTACCAGTGAGAGGACTCGAAATGAACACTCATCCACAATCCCACAGTTAGTGACTTTGATGATAGATCACTAAAATCCAGCTATCACTAATCCATTAAGCAGTGAAAATTACCACCCGTTGCTATCATAACTGTTAACAAGTGGTCTTGTGTTGGCTGTATAAAATAAAATGTCAGTCGGCATTTCCTTTAATGATCAGTTGAGTAGTTTATTGTGTCGATTGAGTACCTACCAACATCCTGCAGTTGACAAGGTACAATAAATGCTCATGGCTCAAGTGAAAAAGCGTTAAACCACTCCTCAATTCATCAAGTAAATTAGTGTGATTATTGTCGAAACAATCTTAGTGCACTTGGAACTAGCCTTGTGTACTGGCACCGATTTCATATTACTGAGGACTACAAAAGGTGTACAGTATCATTCTAATATTGACCAATTGAAAAGATCGCATTTGGCAACTCAATGAATAATCCAGAATTATACAGAACGTGTTTTTTAATATTATTAATAAATATTCAATGCATTGTGCAGTGACAATTGTAGACATCTGAAAGTATTTGCAAGGTGCGTAGCCTCCACCAAAATACCACAAATTACATGATGTATACCTGTCAACTTTTCAAAAGCCAAGTAGGGAGATTGAATAAAAAAAATAAGGAGATTGGGACCTAAAATATGGAGGTTTTCTTGCTGCATTTTTAAGTGTCGTTTTCACTAAATATTGCCCATTTTCAAAAAAATATGACAAAACACATTTAACTTCAAATAGTTTTTTAATTAGTAAAAAAATTGGGAGCTTTATTCTCCCGGTGGGAGAGTTGACAGGTATGGATGGTGACAAGAGAGAGCATGATTGCAAATGTGATCAAGAGAAGAGACTAAGAAAATACCAGAAATGCAGGGGAAATTAATATGAATGACTGAAGTATGACCCAGGAAAGACTGTGATGTTTTGCACTTTCTGTACTGAGTATTCCAAGAAATACAAAAGTCCAGAGGGTACTTCATTCGTTGAGAGGCGTAAAATCTTTCATAAATCGTCCCTGGAATCACACAATGCAAGCTTACTACACATAATGACAGAGGGATTCATGAAATCAAAACAAAGTTGGTTTCTCAGAAGCAGAGCAAATTGTGTTATCTTTGAACATGACCATCTTGAAGAAGCTTGAACATGAACTTTCAACTTTTCTTGAGAATTGTTAGTGAAATACAGTTGCTGTTGTTTTGAGTTGATGCTAATGAACAATAAATGTTGAATTAGAAACTAAAGTGGCTTCTGTTTGATTTTAGCAGGATCAGTGAAACTGAGGCATGATCAGTACAAAATTTATTATGATGATCCTGTGAGTTTCTGGAAAAAAATCCTAATTTCGAGCACAGCAGTGATATATCCCAGCATTCTGGCAGTTTTAAAAAATTAAGAAAAAAAATCACATGAGCGTTTTGCTGATTGGTTTTTATTACTCATCCAAATTACCTTACTAGTTTATCCTCCCCCCCCCCCCAACAAATGTATAATGGACAAAGGACTAGGCTACATTTAATGTTTGAATCTTTCACAATTGCAAAAGAGTAAGATTGCAGTTTTCATTTGAACTTATTAAATGGAGCATAACAAAATTAATTTTGCTCAGTTTTTTATTTTTATATGGGGTTTCTGGAATTCAGAACTTAATTTACCTTGGAGTGCAAGGGAATATCTCCACAATATTTTCTCCAAAGAATCTCCCAATAAGACTCTTCCATAAATTCTGGATGTGTTTATAAAAACATGATTTTCAATAATCTTATAAAGAAAGAAAGTGAGAGAGACCTTTTTTTGACACCATATGTAACCATAACCTGTCAATCTGATTAAAATCAGATCGCAACAGTCCTACATGGAGATCTTATGGACACCAACAAGAGGTCATGTTCTGTTAACCTTGTGATTCACCAATCAAATCACAGCTTTGAAATTTCTGAAAGCGGCACATGTCATTCAAAACATATCGTATCTGATAGGCAACTAAAAAAAAAAACAGACTGGTAATTCCAAAGGTCACCTAATCATAAACCTTTATGGGTGTCTGTCAGATCTCCACATAAGGGACTGTGAAGATCTGATTTTAGTCAGATTGCATAACCTGTATAAACAGTAAATGGTCATCCTTAATGCTTATGGAAAATGGGGCAGTTTATACAGTTGATTGCAATAGACTGATAGAAGCAATTCAAAGGTGAAATTGGTCAGAGGTAAACAACCACAATTGGACAGATTACTTTATTGACTTGAGTAACTGGGGTGATTTGGTGATAAGAGTTTTTTTTGTGGAAGAGCCTATTTAAGCAAACTTGCTTGGGTACACAAAGTGGAACAATGCAATCCATTTGAAGTTACCTAAGTCAAAGAGATGCGTGTTGAAGAAACAAAGTTGTTACACTTTGTTGTCTTGAATGAGAATGTCTAAGCCATTTTTATTAAACATTATTGGCTAATTCATGATCATTGGCAGTGTTTCTTTCAAGTTATATTTTGCTTCATATATAAAATGCAAAGCATGATTGTTTCAGCAGTTGGAATAGTATGGAAGTGAGGTTTGTTTTTTAAGACAAAATGTTAAAACATAGTTGTGATTCAGTGAAGGATGAGCCACTTGCAAAGTAAGCAAAGCCCAGGAAAACTAATATTTCACAACTCTTGTTGAGAGAGTTTGACTTCGTAAAGCTCAGCAGCAAGGGGGGGTGGGGGGCATTTTATTATTTTCACATACTGCAAACACCATTTCAGTATTAGTCATTCTGGAGTAATTTATGCGACATCTGTCAAAATAACAAGACAACCCTACATCAGGGCAAATAAAGAAAGAGTATTTTCAAAGCTCATAAAAATCTTTGGGAAAATGTAAACAATAGTACCATCCAGTCTCTATAGGCCTAACGATTAAATTTGGATGGGGTTGGGACATGGGATTTTCCTTCAAACCAGGATAATATATTTTTTTATCTCAAGCTGATTTTGTCAACTAATATGATGGATGGATGGAGTTCTTTTTTTCTTACAAATCAGAGCAACAATATTTTTTTTTCAAGCTATTTGAGAGCTCACGTTTTGTATTAAACAGACCCCAGCTGGTCCTCTTTCCCCCACCTTCAAAAAGTAAATGATTGGCCCCTAATGAGTGCGAATATGAACAGTAATAATACTTGTTCACTTTCAAACCCTCGAATGAATTAATGAGAGCAGCAAAGTCAGCAAACTAAAAGTTAATACTGTAATCCACAGTCCCGGTGGATTTTAAACAAAGAAACTTTGTGTATTTTATTAATTTAATGTCTGTGAAAGCAGTCATGTGAAAAGATGAGATATTCTCCATCGTTATTATAGACAACACAACCAAACAAATGTAGGAATGTGAGCTGTATCTCTCATCACATGACTCCTGTCTTTTTTTCACAATAATTAAGTGCACTCAGTGACGCTATAAATGACACCATTATACTTATGGCTTCATGAACGTCTGCAATGTTTCTGGTGGTTTCAATATAGAAAAGATAACATAAGTCAACTTATAAATTGTAATTATTGCTTATAACAAATTCTTTTTGGTAAACTTTTTATGCTTTAAGAAACTAAATACTTCTAGAAAATATGTTGCATTTCTAACGCTTGATCCACCTGCCACACAAATGTGTTTGTGTGTGTTGTTGATGTATGACCATGCTAAGTCTACCAACCATTTTTGTGTTTGGAAGTGTACTAAATGCTCAACATGAAACATATATTTTATTTTCTTAATTTGAATTTCCATTAATGTTCTTCAAACTTATATAAGTACCATAGATAACATAGTTAGTGATGGTGGTAGTATTAGTTGTTGCTGTTGTAGTGGTAGTTTTGCAAGAGGACATGTCTGACTCGTACCATTACAACAGTTTTGCTGGATTTGTGAAGAAATCAGAATAATACATTAGAATTTGTAAGGCAAGTATTGTTAAAAATCATAGGTGTTTTAATGCATTCTTTTACCCCTTTTAAGTCACTATCTTTCTTCATTAGCAACTATACTTGTCATTTATACAGAACTCAATTAAGTACTTATTAATTTCAGACTTGTTTATCACTTCCGGCAGATAAATTACCAGTTAGCTGTTGATGAAGAGAAATGTGAAGCAACAGTTTCACATCCGGGATTGAGTACTGATGACTTTGATATGAGAAGTAAGTGCACCGGTTATGTATGTCAAGATCTTACAGTTTGAGAAAGTTTAAAATATTCTACCTTTGGGTCTTAAATGTATGTCAAGATGTTACAGTTTGAGAAAGTTTAAAATATTCTACCTTTGGGTCTTAAATGTATGTCATGGAAAAATACTCAACAAAATCACATTTACTACTTGACCAAAAGTTCAGCAGAAAACCTTGTTCATTTATTTTATGCTAGGCAGTGAAATACTGGATTTTCCGAGTGAAATAATTGTAATATTTCACTGCAGTGAAAAAAATTTTTTTTTTTCACTGGCCATCAATAGACATTGATAATATTATAAAGAAGAAATTTCAAACTTTTTGTAAGACACTAGCGTGGTGTAATGGTAAAGATGGCCACTTCGCATACAGGCAAACCAGGTTCAAATCCAACAATAGACAAAAAAAAAAATGTTTTCTTCATTTTCTTTTTATCTGCTCTTTTACCTTGAATTGGGAAGGAGCATTATGTAACTACTGATATTTTATGTGCAAATATACACAAAACAGAGCAGAACATAAACGGTAAACTGCAGACATTATCGCGCGGGATGCAGTAAGAAATCAGCTACTTCAGTATGTTATACAAATTGCTAGACAATACGCTTGAGCATAAAATAAAAAGAATATTTGCTTGCTCCGAGTGAATAACGGATATATTTCATCTCGTGGGTGAAAAACTTAAATATTTCCACTTGTGGCTTCGCCACTCATGAAAATACTGAGTTTTTCACCCACTTGTTGAAATATATCTGTTATTCACTTTTGTTCAAACAAATATCCTCTCTGTATTGCCGGCAAACAATGGTATAATGTATGAAACAAGACTTATAAAGCTGCATTTTCTTTCAAACAGTAATAAACTGAGATAATGACACACGATTTTATTGTACTCCCAATGTAGAAAAATTATATAATATTTGCCCAATAAATGTACACAGAGTCAAGACAAATGGGGGAATCGAATGGGTCCCATACAGTCAGTCTGAGTTTATAACATGTAAATAAGCAGGGGGTGATTTCGAGTACACTGTTCATAACATGCATGTGTCATGCTGTAAACATACTGGCAATAAGGTCAGCTTGGCACATGCTGCTGCATACAGCCTACCTATAATTAACTCGAGGGTCGAGAAGGCAAAGTGAAAAGCATGTTTTCATTGTCCAGGTGTCATTAGTAGGCAATTTGTGTCTGACTTAGAACCCGTTTTACTTTTTGAAGAAAAAAAAACAAGTATAATAGATGTAATCAGTAAGCAGAACATTCAGCTAAACACAGTACACATTTACATTTTATGGAAATCAATTTTCATTTTGTAAAACTTTCACTACACTGAGTGTCAAGTGTAAATGTATTATCAATCTAGGACATTAGGGTTTCCCAATCTTTAAACAAGCTGAACTAGACGATTTGAGCGGATATGGATAGTTCAACAATGGATGATTTGAGTGGATGTGGATCGTTAGACAATGGACAATTCGAGTGGATGTGGATAGTTAGACAATGGACAATTTGAGTGGATGTGGATAGTTAGACAATGGACAATTTGTGTGGATGTGGATAGTTAGACAATGGACAATTTGAGTGGATATGGATCATTAGACAATGGATTATTTGAGCGGATGTGGATATTAACACAATGGACAATTTGAGAGGATGTGGATAGTTAGACAATGGACAATTTGTGTGGATGTGGATAGTTAGACAATGGACAATTTGAGTGGATGTGGATCGTTAGACAATGGACAATTTGAGTGGATGTGGATAGTTAGACAATGGACAGTTTGAATGGATGTGGATAGTTAGACAATGGACAGTTTGAATGGATGTGGATAGTTAGACAATGGACAATTTGAATGGATGTGGATAGTTAGACAATGGACAATTTGGATGGATGTGTATAGTTAGACAATGGACGATTTGAATGGATGTGGATAGTTAGACAATGGACAATTTCAGTGGGTGTGGATAGTTAGACAATGGACAATTTGAATGGATGTGGATAGTTAGACAATGGACAATTTGTGTGGATGTGGATCGTTAGACAATGGACAATTTCAGTGGGTGTGGATAGTTAGACAATGGACAATTTCAGTGTTTGTGGATAGTTAGACAATAGACAATTTGAATAGATGTGGATAGTTAGACAATGGACAATTTGATGGATGTGGATCATTAGACAATGGACAATTTGAGTGGATGTGGATAGTTAGACAATGGACAATTTGAGTGGATGTGGATAGTTAGACAATGGACAATTTGAATGGATGTGGATTGTTAGACAATGGACAATTTGAATGGATGTGGATAGTTAAACAATGGAAAATTTCAGTGGGTGTGGATAGTTACACAATGGACAATTTGTGTGCATGTGGATAGTTAGACACGGGACAATTTGTGTGGATGTTGATAGTTAGACAATGGACAATTTGTGTGGATGTGGATAGTTAGACACGGGACAATTTGTGTGGATGTGGATAGTTATACAATGAACAATTTGAGTGGGTGTGGATAGTTATACAATGGACAATTTGAGTGGATGTGGATAGTTAGACAATGGACAATTTGAGTGGATGTGGATAGTTAGACAATGGACAATTTCAGTGGGTGTGGATAGTTAGACAATGGACAATTTGAGTGGATGTGGATAGTTAGACACGGGACAATTTGTGTGGATGTGGATAGTTAGACAATGGACAATTTGAGTGGGTGTGGATAGTTAGACAATGGATAATTTGATGGATGTGGATAGTTAGAAAATGGACAATTTGATGGATGTGGATAGTTAGACAATGGACAATTTGAGTGGATGTGGGTAGTTAGACAATGGACAATTTGAGTGGATAGGGATAGTCAGATACGGGACAATTTGAGTGGATGTGGATAGGGACGGAACAATTTGAGTGGATGTGGATAGTTAGAACGGGACAATTTGTGTGGATGTGGATAGTTAGACAATGGACAATTTGAGTGGGTGTGGATAGTTAGACAATGGATAATTTGATGGATGTGGATAGTTAGAAAATGGACAATTTGATGCATGTGGATAGTTAGACAATGGACAATTTGAGTGGATGTGGATAGTTAGACAATGGACAATTTGAGTGGATGTTGATAGTTAGACAGTGGACAATTTCAGTGGGTGTGGATAGTTAGACAATGGACAATTTGTGTGGATGTGGATAGTTAGACAATGGACAATTTGAGTGGGTGTGGATAGTTAGACCATGGACGATTTGAGTGGATGTGGATAGTTAGACAATGGACAATTTGTGTGGATGTGGATAGTTAGACAATGGACAATTTGTGTGGATGTGGATAGTTAGACAATGGACAATTTGGATGGATGTGGATAGTTAGACAATGGACAATTTGATGGATGTGGATAGTTAGACAATGGATAATTTGTGTGGATGTGGATAGTTAGACAATGGACAATTTGAGTGGGTGTGGATAGTTAGACCATGGACGATTTGAGTGGATGTGGGTAGTTAGACATTGGACAATTTGAATGGATATGGATATTTATACAGTCATTTAACATAAAAGCTTGAAGGAACTTGTTCTTCATGTTAGTGAAAAAAATGGGTTTGGCTGGAAGAAAATGCAGCTTCGAAAACCTTTCACACAAAATCTTATATCATTCTTGCTGCTGTCCCATTTTTCCCAGTAAAGTGACATATCAGAAGCACTGCATGAGTGACAGAGAGTTATAAATAAACTTTCATTGTTGATAGGGTACATTTATAAGATAGGAAAGTTTTCCAGAAATATTACAATAGATAATAGATCTGTTTGTTTTGGTTGTGACTAGGCAAGAATAACTGCAAGTGATCTTTGCAGTGCCAGTGAGCAGTAACAGGTTTTAGCCCTCATTGATATATATATATATATATATATATATATATATATATATATATATATATATATATATATATATATAGATGGTTGGGGTCTGCAAAGTGCCAGTGTGCTATGTAATATATTGCACAATATCCAAAACAGTCGGTTAACGGAAGAAAATATTGCATGTGTATCCTCTTGGTTATACAAGATGAAGGGGGGGGGAGCAGAACTTCAGGCTTGATTGATGTATATCCCAACATAAATTAGAGGATATTAAATTAGAAATTCTTAAGACAGTTATTGCATATTTAATATTTATTTTGGGGGCAGTGAACCATGCATTGACGCATACTTGTCAGGGTTCAGGAAAAGCACCCGTTCTGATTGGGTACAAATTGGCTGGATTGAGTGAAACGTTACTACTTACTTGTCCCAGGGCTGAGTACATGCAGAATCGCACCTTGAGAATAAATCTGAATGCATTTTCTACCCTTACCAAGTGCCTAATCTGTCTACTTGTTGTATGTCTAGAATATGTTGCAAAGGAAACGACTTTGTTTTTTTACACAGGTACCTGATGTAAGCTTGATACTACAATGGGTAAATATTATGAACATATTATGTTTCAGTTTTATGCTTAGCCCTCGATTTCTTAATGGTGTTTGCATTTACAGTGACACTTCTGAATAATTTAGGCATCATTTTGATGTGGAGAAAGATTCCCTTTCAATGAGCATCATTATGAGTCAAGATAAGTAGAAGTAGAGGATATATAAAAATTTGTGTGATTTTTCATCTGGCCAGACAGTGTTACAGTTGCCACAGGTCACCGGTATTTTCAAGACTGAAGCTATATTGATACATTGTCATGCCAAAGGGAAGATGCCAGATGATATTTCTATAAGCATGTAATGACTTTTCACAAGAAAAATGTTGGCAACTTACATATGAAATGGGTATTTAAAGTGTCTCATCCAATCCCCACCAAATTTCACACAATGCACGCTGTTTTGATCTATTTATAAAGCAGATAATGTTGAGACAACAGCTGATTGGTTGAAATCTACTTGGTGTAATTACCTAGAAATGTTCCAGTTCTTTTGACAAATTAGCATCTTCCTTTTTATGGTGCCCATTTGTAGCTCTCTATAATGGAGGTTTGACCAAAATGGATCATTTAGTATGAAAGTTGGTGGAAATTGAGGCAGTTGGAATTCTTCTTTCAAAAGCATGTTACTGACATCTTTCTTGTGAAAAGAAATTAGATGCTTATATAAATATATGCTGGCATCTTTACTTTAGTCATGACAGTGTATTAATAAAGCCACACAGACCTGAAAATACTGGTGATATGGGGCAAGCGTAACAATGTCTGACCAGAAGAAAATCATACAATTTTGACAGTCTCCATCTCTTAACTTCTCCCATATCAAACTCATAAAGATGTGTGATAGCTCATTGAAAAGGGTAGTTATGACATCTAGAATACTGAAATTTTTCACTCTACACACTAATACCACTAAGAAATCAAGGGCTACATGTGCAACTGCAATTTCTCGAGTTACAAACCTTGTGTCTTATTATATGTTTATCAAAGGAGCCGTGTATTAGAACATAATATTTTCATGATTGTGACCCATTTTAGTATCGAGCTTGCATCAGGCATGTGTGGTTCTTTAGGAAAAACTTAAGCAGTGAAGTGGAGCAGTGTACTGTGTTGAGTATAATGAGGACAGGGGTATGTAACTCTTGTAACTCAGTTATCCCAGCCCTGCATATATATGTATAGAAAAATTGGCAGCTAAATACTGTAAATAGAGTACATGTACTCATCAACCAATCTCATTGTACCCACGATAGTAATTCCATCGAAAATGTGCACAAAGAGACATGATTTCTAGACTTTCTCTGCCAGATTCCATTTAAATCCAAATACTTCGTTTCCTGCTTTTAATACACTCACACTAACTTATGAAACACTGTATTTTCTGAAGCATTCATATATGCTGGACTTGTCCAAGGGGACTGATTTTTGACTGGTAATAAAATGCATAAATCAGACATTGGGGGTTTCAAAAATAAAGAACTTGTATTTAGGCATTTATAATATTATAATTTAAATTTGTATTGACCTCATAATGTACTTGAGATGAATAATTCAGCGGGTGTAACACTGCCTTGACTCAGTTTGGGAGTAAGCCATTTGATATCATGGGTAAAAAGTGATCTCCAAAAAAAAACCAGAAAGCATTTGAGTCATTCTCTGAAAGACAGGAGGAAATAAATAAAAAAGTCCTATATTCATTGAAATGTATACTTGGTACTAATGTAGAGCAAAAGCAGGGAGTGGTATGTTTTATTATAACAGCAAATCCCTCCAACCCTACAACTTAAATGGTTCTGTCTGTTCCAGTCAGTATTCCACAACAGTACAGCTGTAAATGTAACTTTAGCAGTACTGTGACAAATAACAGATTTTAAGCATATGGGTATAACCATATGATGACTTCAAAACTTACAGGAAAGACACAGTGTGTGGTTTATATTTATAATTATGGAGTTATCTGTGACAAGATGGTGGGGGAGAGGGGGGTTGTTACATGTATGTGGCAATGTCCAAAACTGCTCATCATGACAATTTGGATGATAAACTTATTTCAACAATGGCCTTGTTTGTTGCATGGGTATGTATGACAGTTGCTTGAGCAGGCATTGGTGGTCTGTTTTTTTTGTCTTAAATAGGTAATTAATTGATTTATAAATTCAGGTGAGAAACTTTTTTAAACCACCACATTGTTTGGTGCTTGGTTGTCTATGCCAGATGACTGAGAAAACATCTGCTGACTATTGTTTACCCTGGATTGAGTAACGATTTGTACACTGACGACAAATACAAAGAAGACTTAATGGCTTTATTGCTTATGGCTCAATAATAATTAGATTAACAGTTATCAGATTTTTTAGGAGTTAATGACTTAAATATAAGCAAGAAGCAGTGATAAGATATTTTTTTTTCTTCAAGAATACAACACATCTTGCCAAATTATTAAATCAAACTCATCTTTATTTTGGCATGAAAACTTTGTAGTACTTCAATAAGAAATTAGTGAAATTATTGTAAAATTTAGAGAGCCACTCCATGACCGTACTATATCTGAATTCATATTATAATGTGTTATAGCCAGGTTTAGGTATATACCTATAGATAATCAACACGATGAAAACTAGAGTTCTTAGATCTACAACAACAACCACATGAACAACTCTTAGTTTTTCTGCATAGCCACATGCAGAATCCGGATAGTGTGAAGTATGATGAAAAATGAATCTGCTTATACAATGATTAATATTTGCATAATAAAAGAGGACTAGTTTTATGACTTATCATATATGTTTTGAAATAGTTGTTGAGATTTTTCCTTGCACAAAATGATTTATGATTTCCTTGTATATATTTTCACGTTGGTTAGCAATGAAGGTGCTTACTCGTCACAATTTTCTGTAACTTGACTGAGCCAGTCTTGAATGGAATTTCTAGACTGGTTCTTTGTTTCAGAGAGGTATGCACATCACAAAATTTCCGACACAAGGAACCGAACAGTCAATACATAGTACACATACTCATCCATAAAGTAATATGTGGCATGTTCCATTACATAAAATCATGTCACTGCGAACTGATTATTTTACTGCCATGTTCCCCACTTTCATGGAACTTTGTAGAATGCTCACCCAGTTTATATTGACCTTGAATGTTAGAAGCATGAGTTTTTTTAATTTACACTCTTATAATTCATGTATTATTTTTAATCAAAGTATAATTATAATAATTCTTAATGTCCCTTTTTATTTATTTTAACCAGCAGTTGCTGCTTTAAAAATGAACTTCAGTTTTCTAAGATAATTTTTAATTTCAGCTGCAAGGCCTTGTATTTGGAAGGTTATGAAGGCAATTGGAGCAGCAAGGTATTTTGCCCATCACGTTCATCTGGATGATACAGGAAGGACTTTCAGAGACTATGAAAAACTAGCTGATGGTCAACTTACTTTTCTTGTTGCATCAGAACTGGTATTTACCCCTGAATTGTATGATTATAATATTCCTAAGAATCCCTTGATAATAAAAATACAAGGTGGACATATAGGAAATTCATCCTATAATTCTATTGCCACCATGCTTACCAAAGATAACAAGTTTCTCTGCAGTAATATCAACCAAGTGGTCCAAATCAACAAATATACTCGTCGACCAATGCCGCTTCCTGATTGGTGGAAATCAAAATATTCCAAATCAGCTGAGGGCAAGAGAGCAATCAGATTTGAGAAAGAAGTAAGACCGGATAAGACCAGTTCTTTCCAGATGTGTGTCGTCTGGAGTGATACAGACAGCAACAACCACACAAATTGGACCTCCTATATCCGATTTGCCATCGATGCGGCCCATTTTATTTCCAAACAAGAGGAAATTAATGAAATAAAGGATATGCTAAATAATGGAATTTCAAAACTTGAAATTCTACACATAGGTGAGAGTGTAGAAGGAGATATTCTGCATATATTTATGTGGGCAAACCAAAGTACTCCAAATAGAATCATAGTACAGATGGACAAGGGAGACAGCACTATTTTTCAATGCTGTATAAACTTTTTTGAAAATCCTTTGCCTAATGATGTAAATATTTAGCATAAGCTAGCTTCAAAGAGTGAAGATTTAGTAATTTTGTAGACTTCAAACTGTTTCAACTATTACCATCATTGCCAATTTAATGCAAATAAAGAGAAAATATTCAGAAAAGGCAATGATTACTTTAGACTCTAAGTACCCCAAAGGTAATACAAAAACATGACTTCTCTCCCTTGCTTCTTGATGTACTTTTTCCATCATTGTTATGTGACTACAACATTCTTTCTTGCAGTTTTCGTAATCATAAAGAAATTTAATACAACTCTTGTCTTAACTGGTCCTTTTGATGATCATTTTTCCTACTTTGAAAAGAGCAGGAATGCACACATTCCAGACCAGGTGTCTGACATATTAATAGACTACTGTGTTAACTTATCAGTGGCCTGACATAGAATTGGGTACAAATAGAAATCGTTAGGTTTACACAATCATTTCCATGTAGAGTTATAAAATAGAATCATAATACCCATACATGAATTTTTATCAATGTTAGGAAATTGGAATTATACTGATGATATATGCATGTACAAGTTTTTGCTGGTGCTATTTATGTACATAAAAAACTTTGAAAAATATTGACATATTTGACTTAGATTAAACTTTTTTTTCTAATAAAACAACTTTATTAAAACATTTATCCAAGAGGTTTTAGCAACAGCAAAATGTACATTTTTATGGGTAAAAAAATACATGTATATGTATTTGTAGTATATTATTTTTTGGCCAGAATGTTTTTATATAAATATAACTTATTGTAGTTAATTTTCATCACATTGTAATTTTTAAACCTGTTTTAGTTTACATCTTCACATTTGCTGATTTAAACTGAAGACCAAGTTGAAATGTTGAAATGGTGAATAAAGTTTCTGTACTATTATGTTATGTTCCTTGGTTCTGAACTTGCATGAATCTTCTTTCACTAGTATGAACTAGAAAATGATCTTTCCCCATAGAGTGTCTACACGTCACAAACATGAAAGAATGTAGAAATATTTTTGTAATGCAACTCCTCTACCGGTAGCTGAAAAAGGTTTGGCATTTGTAAACTCTTTTTCGTATGTGATTTTAGTGTTTATGAAGTGGATGTTGTAAGAAAAGTGTTTGATCTTCATGAGTGTCCTGTTCATAGAAATACCTTGGGGAAGAAATAGGCGACTATAAATATACCAAGATTAATTTTGCCCACATTCAAATAAACAAGAAAATGATAAATAAAAATATTTTTAAAGGACACAGATTAACATGCCAGTGGTATTGACAATTGAAAACTGGCAGATGAAGTACAGGTCACACAGATATAGCTGAGTGGGAATTAGGTGTTATATTCTTTGATAAATACCTTGTAGTCATGTTTTTGCAACCCTTTTAAAATCTTTGCCTTTAAATTGAATTTAAACAGAAAGTTGGAAGGTTAGCTACTGCAAAAAATAGTGCGAGTCAAAGGAATCTAGTTCACGAAATTATTGCTATACATATTAAGCTTCACTTGGTCCCCAGTTTTTTAATAGGGCTAAACTATATAACGTAAACTTTCACCCAACAATGACATACTAAACTATCATACATAAAAAACACATTCTTGGGGCATAATTTTTAAAAAGCCATTTCGACAGTATTTAACACTGATGAAGTAAAAAAATATCTCGGATGAAACTTGTAGAGTTAATTAATGAAGACTATTTTATTCAATAAACATACAATAAAAAAAGTCACATTTGTCTGAGTTATTGTGGATACAGGAGACAAAGATAGGCCTATTTTTCTCTTGTGTTCTTCCGGTAAGAACAGGACTTGAGCATGTTGCAGAGTTTCATGGCTGAAATCTTCTGTTACAACTGGTTTCATGATACGCACTGTGGTAAAATGAAAGAAAATTGTGTTTCTTGTACGTTTGGTAATTAAACAGGTGGATTCCACCATCACCCAGGTTAAAATTTAAAAGTGGAACCTGGACTCATAATTACCCCACTAGTCCTTCAATGTAAACAAATTAGTTCCACACTTATATGATTTATGCATTTACATATCCTCTGGTAGGAAAGGAAATAGTATACAATATTGCTTAAAATGGTGGTCAGGTCCCTCTTCCCTCTGTACAGCATCCTTGTTGGAAATCAGAAGGGTTTATTTGTAAATCAAAACATCTAAACATCAGTAAAAGTGTTTGACCTTAGATAAATAAAAATAATTGCAAAATTAACATTTTTGAGGATCAATTATTGACTAATTGTACACTATGTTGCATAATTGATTTAACTGCCTAAAAAATGCAAATTCACTGTCCTTAATTTTAAAAAATGTGCTATTCAGGGCTGAGAATTTTTTTTTCCATCTACTTGTCCAGGACAAGTGGTTTCAGAAAATTCACTTGTCCCACCTTTCTTTTCACTTGTCCCGCCTTACTTTTCACTTGTCCCAAAATGGTAATCATTTGCAGAGATTTGATGAGATGTATGTACTTAATACATAGAAAGAACAAACAAAATAATATAAAGCACAGTTATTTCTTAAAAGAATTAAATTTTTCAAAAACATTGGTTCGTATACATTTCTGCCACCTGCACCAGCACTAAGCCAGCAATTGATAACTGTGTCTGGGTTAAAGTCCTCAAGCTCTGGTCCATTTGGTGAAATGTTCATTAGAATTTTTAAACTCTCTTGGTTTAAGGAATTCTCGCACTCAGTAGCAGTCTTATGTTTTATCGCTCCACTTTCACAAGAATTTTCCTTCTTCGAATTGTCCTTATTACCTTCCTTGCGAAAATAATTTAGCAAACTCATTTTATCCACATAGTAATTATCAGCTTGCTTGACAACTACTTCTAAAGTGATCATAAAAAACATTTTCTCTTTTAAATACGAACAGAGACAGTTCATTAATTAGCATAATTGTTTTGCTTCAAACGCAATATCGCACATGAAAGTTAATCCTCTGTATAATCAATTAAAAATGAAAGAATAATTACTGTCATTTAATCAGCTCATAAAGGAAACCAACACTGATGTCGGTAAAGTACCTTTCATTAATTTAATTATGCTGACTCACTGGATTAAAATCAGAGTGAGCTGCTCGTGAGGATCTGGTTTGAGTAAACACAATGCAACAAAGCCACTTAAAACACTGCTAATTAATCATACCAGCTTTGTTTTGCTTGACGTGTTTTGATTTGCTGATAATTTGGTCACTTAGCCCAATATGCATTCAAGCGGTAACAGAATGTGCACATATGCGATATTTATCACTGACAACCTGTAGGTGTTATACAGAATGTATATGTATACATGGAGAGGGGTAGAATCAAATATTCAGTATGCCCGGAGGGCATGAATGGCCAAATAAATGTAGATATAGTGATTAAAGCATGAAAATAAGGACTTGCCCGACTTTTTTAAAATAGGAAAAAAGCACTTGTCCCGGACTAACAACTTGGAAAATTTTACTTGCCTGACTTTTAAAATGAATAGTCCGGGATGTCTAGCTATGGGATTTGCTCAGCCCTGCCATTCAAGAACAGTTTTTATTTCATATAAGTCTCTAGTGTTCTTTAGACAGAGTTACAGCACTACTGCTTATAATGTAATATAAAGAAGAGTGCTATTTAAAAGAATCTTGAGAGTCAGGAGTATTTTTCCATTAGGTTGCATATAGCCCATGTCTGTCTAGTATTAGTGCAACTGGTTGTAACAGGTTGAAGCTGGGTTGGGATTGGATTTAGCGAAGACACTGAAAGCAATTTCGTGAGATGTTTATTTATAATGTAATTGAACGATGAATTAATCTGACACCATACTCATGTGCATAAAGTCCAACAATGGATTTAACAGAATGATCAACACTGAGTTCAACAACTGATATAAGGAAATGATATTGTTTCTAAATGGAACTAATCAGAACATGTAACTTCAACAAGTAATCAAACAAGAATCAACATATGGAACTTATAAACAAATATGATAGATATATAGATCTATCACCATGGATGATCAATGTATAGAATTTAGACACAAATATATACAATGTATGATTCTATCATCACCATGCAAGGGTATCAAAGCATAGGATTTATACACAAATATGAACAATGTATGTTTCATCCACAAGTAGGATGGATGTAATATTGATTCTCACTCATAGCGATATTGAATTATTGATTTCACTCGTAAAGTGATATTGAATAATATTGATTCAACAATGGATCATGTATCTCATGGCATCCATTTGACGATCACGATGTTTTTCCGGTTTCACAACTCTTGCTGAAAGATCAAGCAGCCACCACACATGGCCATCCCCTCCTAGTCTGTAGAAGGATCCCTCAAGAGCCTCCTTATTCCATACAGACCTGCTGGTCCCAAAGCTTTAATCCCTCACTACAAGTAAACCAGTGCCTTCCCCAAGCCAACGTCACCATCGACCCCAGCATACGAGGTGCAAAAACCCCCACAGAGTTCTACAACTCCCATTCACAAAAACAGCTAAAAATATAATGACTGAGCTGTGTAGTACATGAGACATAGTTAATTGAATTGGCTTCATTGCACAATAAATCATTTCATCAGAACTATGGTACGAGAAAATTATTATAATAACCAGGTCCGTACATGAATCTGTATCCGACAAGAATAATCTCATTGAATTATAAGAACTTGAGCATTACTCATCTTTTATTGCACGCAATGTATAATTGAAGTAAATTTTGTCTGTTCAGTTATAAAAGTGGCTAACTTGAAACAGACTATAATCTATCTAATAGCATGGCATTACATGGCATAGATCTGACTCTCTGTAAAATTTAGAATAAATTCCCAAACACTGAACCTATAAAAACAATTCCATGACATAAAATGAATAGCAAGAAAAAATACAATTTATATTTCACATACCTCTACAGCTGAAGATTTATCCTGTAAAGTGGACAGAATCCTGACAAAACTTGAACTGTGATAAGACGGGAATTTACTCTATAACTACCCTGGTTGTAGTGAAAATCCACAGTCAGAGAACTTGAGGTAATGGGGTTTCTCACTGCAGGCACTTTGTTCATGCAGCATTGGATGGACCGAACTCATTTTTTTGAAATAGCTAAAGAAAAAATATTAACCCACCCTCAGGTAACACTGTATTTGGCAACGACCCCCCCCCCCCCCCGCCGAGTACATTTTCGTTCATATATAATGCATTGACATTAAGTACACAATTCTGTGACAATGGTCATCTCTATTTTCTGAGACAGATCGATCCGATACAGTACACAGACACATAAACACTGTCTAAAGATTGCTAGAGAGCAATAGTATTTTGCAGCTTTGTTAAGGTCATCGCATCTTCTTGCAAGTTTATTTGGACGGATCCAGATGGAGGAACTGTTCTCAGTTTCCTTTCTTCTCTATGACCATTTTTTATTTTGCACAATAAATAATATACAACAACATTTATTGATACTGAAGCACTCACAACAGTCACCTAATTAGACCATGTCAAAAATAAGGAATTTTTCTGTCTTTTTTTCCTTTCTTTTTGGAAGAAGAAGAACAACAACAATGCAGGTTTTAGTTGCTCCATGGGCACAATACATTGCCATCCAGATCCTTGCATGATGTCGACACATTTTACTTCGGATTTTATGTGGTGTCTTGCATTTGTCAGTTAAAATGAATTACTTGAATCTCAAGAAATATTACAAAACATACATAAACAGAAGAACACAAAACATTCATTCTGTCAATATCTGCGTTAGTCCTGTATGTGCTTATTATGATTGTTGAAATTACATATTTTGGTAGACATATAGAGGAAAAACTGTCGAAGAAAAATTGGCAGAAAATTGTCTACTAATGACCATGGTGGAAAGGGTATATTGTGAAATGAACATTTTAGGTATTTATGCATGGCATTCTAAAGCAACAGAAAGTTGGCATATTAAGAAGGTGATGTTATAATGAATTTAAAACTCTAAACATAGGTCTCCATTTTTTTAAAAACTATGTCATTATTTTAAACCTGAATCTCTCCCTAGCTCTATTTGGCCTTGTATATTTAAATTTGAATGCGTGCAAAACTATATCCTAAGTGTGTATTTGCTAACCCTTACACATGTATGTTTTAACTTGGTATACAGGGTTCATATGCTTCCACACAAGTGAAATTTAAGGACTTTTTTCAGGACTTTCCTGGGCCTCAAAAATAAATTTCCAGGACCTTAAATATAGACAGTAAAAGTGAAAATCATATACAGAATGATGAGTGATACAAACCAAAAAGCTGAAACACCAGACACTTGCAACACAATAGAGCAAGAACTGATCATGCTGATATTCCAGGAGCTGTGTGACAAACAATGGTCTAAATCAATTATAGAGGGAGCAAAAGTGAGTTTGAAGGACTTTAAAACTAAACTGTCAAGTTTCAAGGACTTAAAGGCCTTGAATTTAAATAGCCAAATTCTAGTACTTTCAGGGTTTCTGAAGGAAGTGAATGAACCCCGAGTTTAGATTAGAACCTGTTAGTGTAAATTGATTTTCCAGCATGGAATTTTTCACTTAGAAATTTAATATTTTGCAAATATTTTTAGCACAGAGACAAGATTTTAATAACAAGTTAATAATTAGTATGTATGTCTGTATATTCATATGTATGTATGTATATATGTATGTAAGTATGTGTTTTTGTGCTTGTATAGTTGATTTTCATGTCAGGAGCTATTGTTGTCTCTCTTGCAAAGATGGCCTCATTCGATGTGGTGAATGAAGATCTTTTCCACGATTTTGACAGAAGTCAATATAATTGATTAAACTCCTTGAGAGTGTTGAAATTTTTAATGTTACAACATTATTTAAGTGTATAATATGGTACATACCGCAAAATAAGGTCATAAACTTGGAATTACATTTTTTCTTTTCACTGGACATGAGGCAGGCATTAGGGATTAAGATACAGTCCTAATATTTTGCATTTTCCTGAAATTGTATACAATATGGTTGATGCTGCAAAATAAGGTCCTAAACTTCGTCACTGTATAAAGGATAAAAACCTAGCCCCAATTTCATTAAACTGTTCTCACATTTTCTTCCTCAGCTTGAGATTTTTTAATATTCTTATTGCTTTGTTTGGAATTTTGGGTGTTCACAAGGCAGGCATCAGGAATTGAGATGCAATTATAATATTATGTATTTTCATGAAATTGATATTGTTTTATCTCTGAGAAAATTGTTAGAATTTCCTCATATTTGAGCAATTGTTCAATTCATTTTTCAAATATAAAAGGGCTCCCAACAATTTTAGAACTCAAGCTGTTTTTCATCCCATGTATTACGGACTGACCATTTAATTTTCAGGGAGGCAGGGTCTGGGATTTTTTTTTTTTTACATTCCGGCTCTCAAATAGCTTGAAATAAATATTCTTGCTCTGATTTATAGCAAAAGAAAACTTATTTTTAATGATTATATTAGTTACAAAAAAAATTAAAGAAAAAAAAAATCCTGGCTCAAAAGAAAATCCCAGGCCACCCCCCAACTCCAAATTAAATGGCTAGTCCCTTACCTCTAGCAACAACCCTGGGTATTGTCAGAAATATCATAAGCAAAATAATTTAAAAAAAACTCAATCTGAGGAAACATTTTGAGAAATTAAACCGGAGCCAGGTTTTCACATCTGCCAAATGAGGAATCACTTCAAGTATCTGGATATAAAACTTTTTCTCCACAGATAAACTGATGCATGCCTTAAAGCAAAAACTTTTACAAAGATACGATGTATGGTGGAATAACTATTAATAAAAGTCCCAAATTATCTGTCTATAGCAACATCAATAACAGTTTTGAATTTGAAAGATACCTATTAAGGCTTAGAAAAGAAACGGGTTAAAGTTTTTTACCTAATTTAGATTCGGTGTTCATTCTCTGAAAATTGAAACTGGTTGTTACCTAACAATGTATGCTAGATACTGCAAATTGAAACTGGTTGTTGCCCCTTTTGTGAAAACAAAGTAGAGCATGATAAATATTGTTCTGCCTTTGTTCTAAGTAGGAAGATGGGAGAAAATTCTTGTATCATAATTTAGAGCAAGTTGGATATTACATTAAAATGGACATGACATGCTGTTTTGCCATTTATTAATCATGGTTGATAATGGTATGACACCCTTACGTATTAATTACGTATATGAAATTTCTGTAAAAAGGCATAGTTTAATAGGGGTGTAGTAAATATGTGTAGGCAATCAATTAATCAGTAAAGTTGCTAGCAACTCTCCTGGAAAATTTCTTCTATTATAATAAATTAGTTTGGTTACCTTGAAATGTTCTGCTATTTAACGTTCAGTTTAAGCATCTCTATGTTTACATTGTAAGGGATAGTTGGATGAAAGGAGAGAGACAGAGAGAGCATTCAAGTTTTCAATGTTAACATTTTATATTTTGATAATTATTGTATTGTAATTGTCATATCCTTTTGTTGGATGAAAGACAATGAATTATATTATCCTATAAAAACTCATGTATACATGTTATACATATGTATTGTTATGTATGATGTTTATATAATATTATACATATTTTAGGAAATTATACATGTTTCTTCACTTTAATATTTGCTTAAATCTTAATGTTATCAGGAAAAACATGTTTAACTAGTGTCCTTGAATTAGGTTGTTTTGATCAATATGTTTTCTCAATTTGAAGGTCAAGGTTGAATTTTGTTTACAGTTAAAATTCCATTAAGATGACTCATGTTCTAGAACATTCTGTCATGTGACCAATCTTTATATATACCATGTTTGGTGGACATTTATTCAGTTTTGACATTACCATCAGTCTTGTAAAGAGCTATTACAGTTGTGAAAATTCATTCCAAATTCTAAGAGAGGAATTATTTTAAATATTCATTGGATTATAACAGTGCTCATAAACTTTTGGATTTTGGATTTTTAATTGACAATTTTGGAATTTATGTGAACTTATTCAGAGATTTTGGAATACTTCATTTTGACATCAGGACATCAAGATTACTAGTACATCAGGACTTTGGAGACCATTAGCACATCATAACATTCAAGGACACAGCCGTGAATTCGGAACATTCTATATTTAGGACTTGTGATTAGAACAATCATTCTTATTGGATTATTAGGATTTCAAACAAATTATTGTAAGTGACTTTTTGATTTTTCATTTTAATTATCTAGTAATAAATTCCTTGTTGATTTTTACTTGATTTGTTGGTTTCACTTTCTTTCTGTTACATTTTTCTTAGACCATAGAGTCGTAACAGTATGCTAAATTGAATGGGGGTGGGGTGGGTGTTTTTTTTATTATGTCAATGCCAGCCGTCTCCCAATCGAATTCGTCCGTCTCTCTTCTGTTGAATACAACTTTAGATGGGATGCAGAGTTACCTACCTTATATCACACACCTTCAAAGCACATAATTTGTTTCCGGTCTACATAGGACTGCCGTACCGTTGTATTGTAGAATGTTTGTATTCGTCAGTAAGTGCCTTCTTTGTAGACCCTATCGGCATATCAGATGCCTTCAGAAGATAACGCCTCCTGTAGTTGCCCGTGTTGACAATTTTAGCCACTCGATTAAAAGAGACCAGGATACACGACCGCCCGCTCACAATGGGTACGTGCCACTGCTTGTTTATAAATTCAAGTAATGTCCTGCGTATTTCACCTTGAGATTTGGACATTTACATTTATATAAAAATGTCAATAGTTATATTTGTATATTTACTGTTGCGGGATACGTCTGCCACACTTGTGTAGTGTAACGTTATAGTATGCACAGGGCTGGTATTGTTGCTTACAACTCTTCTGTCATACATGTACTATAGAATAACTACAAGGGAGGACACTTCTCTCCTTTCTGGCGCGACCTATTTAAGAATCGACGCTGATATTTCAAGCTACACATCGCATGGCGTAATAAATTTGGTACCGATATTTAGTTCAGGCATTCGACTTTTTACGCCTACACAAAGTTTGATTTACTACCACACCTTTAAGGAATGCCAAACCATTTTCCCACGCTACCGGTCGACATGGCCATGATCGCGCCCGCTTAATATGCAAGTGCGACGAGCTGAATGGAATACGGCCCTCTCATTGGTCGACCAAATATGAAGTACTACGCCTACTGATTATCTGATTTTCAGTCAACCAATAAGAGGCCAGAATTCCATTCAGTGCGTTGTAGCTGCCTATGTCGGGTTTTTGCATACGAAAGCGGAGAAAGTACCAGGTGGAATAAGACCACAATTAATTTTCCTATATAGTCTCTACATTTGTTTGTCAGTACTGAACTTTCCACTGTGTCCAAATCCTAATAAATCATATGTTGCTGTAAAATATCTTCAAAGATGAGCTCACGCTGAAGTTCTTGTCATAGGTTAACCGGCATTCTTGTGAATGGCTTGACTGTAAACAAAGCAACATGCAATGAGTCACAGATTTCACTTCCAGATCAGCACCAATGCCTCATTACTCACTGTGCCCTGTCACCAAAATACAAACAGACAACCACACTATAATGCTCATTTTCTAAACAATAACCAATTTCCTTTAAATCAATACTAAGAATGACTAAATCTAATGCATACATCACCACCAAAATGAGAGAGGAAAAAAGGATCTACTGAACCGGAAGTATTAATTGTGTCCTGATTCCAGGTGTAATGAGGTTGACATTTTGAGAAAATGGTAATCTTGATCGCCAGTGCCCTCTAGCGGCAGCGCCTGTTGCTACTATTAAGCGGGCGCGATCATGGCCATGTCGACCAGTAGCGTTTTTTTTTTTTTTTTTTACCAGTCAGGATATGAAAATGGGACATGGTCGGTACGATTGGGTCGGAATCATTAAAATATGGTAGGTCGGGTAACGGGAATCACAGTTTTTTTTTTTTTTCCATTAAAAATGTTAGCACAGATTTCACAAATATTCTCACAATTTCTCATGAAATTGAGATTTTACATTATCTTGCTTATGATAATTAGTATCAGTATTTTTTTCAGAGGTAAAGATAGAAGAAAAGATGCAAAATAACATTTTATTTTTAAATTTTAACACTTGGAAACTTTTTTATTCTTGAACAGAGTTGAGGAATTCCACAGACTTGGAGGAAATCCTCAAAATTTCCTCAGATAAGGCAAGACTTCTTTAAAAAAATTCAAGATTTTATGACTGCATTTTAATCCCTGATATCTGCGGAATGTTTTGTGAAAAAGTAATTATTTCCAACCAAACAATAAGAAAGATAAAAAATCTCAATTTGAGGAAAAAACTTTGAGTTGTTTAGTGAAACTGGAACCAAGGACAATGGATTCACAGTTCATGAGGAAGATTGTGGAATAATTGCTCTTTAAATAACTTGCTAGTTCTATCAAAATTGATGAAGAACTATAGCAAGGAATCATATGACATGTACCATGCAGTGGTCGGGACAAATGTACCAAATTAAATAAAAATGTCATGACTTTTGCATGAGGGATATGTGCTTGTATTGAGTGAATAATGGATATACTTCATGAAGTTAAGACCCTGTATTTCCATGAGTGGTGAAGCCATAAGCGAAAATACTAGTTTTTCACCCTTGAGCATGATGAGATGAAATATATCCATTAATCACTCAGAACAAATGAATTTTCTTTTTCTTTTATGCACAAACTTATTGGTTAGCTAAAGAGTGTAAAAGATTGAAGTAGCAGATTTCTTGCAGTAATGTCAGCTGTTTGTGTATATTCACACAGAAAATATGAGTAGTAACATAATTCTCTTTCAAAGATGAGAAGCACATTTTTAAAAACATGTACAACATTTTTAAGTACAGTGTGGGTATTGAACCTAGATCTCCTGCATGACAGGCTGGCATGTTTACCCATATACCATGCAGTGGACAACAAAAGAAATTCTTTGGCCATAATGCTACTGATGTCTATATTGAATTCATGGACTAGCATAACATAAAATAATTATATTTTATTACAGGATACTATTGATTGTAAAGAAACATTTTGTATATTGAGTTATTTCCTTGATATCAATTTATCCATTGACAAGAATGTAAAAGCCCTATGTTTATAAAATCGATGGATGGGTCATGGTTATTTAGTATAAGCCTCCTTAATTCACTGATATTAAGTTGTCCAGTTTCAGGTTTATTATTCATGCCAAAAACATTGCATTTCTTACCATAACGTTCAATTCAGCTTTTGTTGCCTAGAGCATTGTACGTCCTTCCCTTAAAGGATAAATTTGCCATGGCAATGCTATTCCTTAGATGGATACCTTTTGTATTTACCCAGATAAAGCTGTCTCTGCATAAGTATACTGGTGAATAGAATAGCCTAGGCATAGATATCTAGGTGGAGAGATTTGCAAGTTGGTTATATAATTTGTCCAAAGTTTTGGCTTTTGTTTCTTTAGTGGATTTTGAGGATTTAGGGTGATTTTACACAGAATTACACCTTTAAATACCCAGATATGGAAGCTTTGTAATAATACAGAGTCTGTCATTTAGGAAAGATTATAAACCACATTAATGTATAAGGAAATCAGATTGGATAATAGGTTAGAAATTGACTGGGCCAGTTTTTAAGCTTATATCTAACATATTAGAGTCTATATACTAGGATGTTTGTATGTATGTCTGTATGTATATTTATATATATATGTATGTTAACTTAGCAGTCCTCATCAATGGAAAATAAGGAAATTGATGGAGGGTGTCTGTCTTTATGTATGTTTGTATGTAATGCATTTTCTCATCTGTGAAAGCATGGTATAATCAAGTTGGCAGCAGGAGTATCATGATACTAGATTATCTTCTTTACTAAGCCTTCATGTCATGTCTTTTCTTTTTGCTGTGAGCTGTCTTGTTTGGAGAATATTTTCAGTTTTATTTGGTTTTTGTCAGTTTTAAAAGCACTTTTAATGCATTGGCTATAGCATGCAGAGGAAATGGGATCTAAGTGCCTGTCCCAAGAACACACTGAGGCAGCCAACCTGGGCTGATCCGGGCAGGTATCAAACCAGTGACCCTTGGATTATGAGTGTGACACTCTACAAACTGAGCTACTGCAGCTGGATCATTCAGTTTAAAAAGAATTGTTTATATTTTATCTGCAATTTTTTTTTATCATCATAATGATATAAAAGATTATTTGTCCATGACTTACTGTTTGCATAAATATTGAATAGCTACCTTGTAGACTTCAATTTATTATTTGAGGGTTTTTTCATTTAAAAGGATAAAAAAGTCAAGGATATTTTATTTAAATTGGTTTAGGTTATTTTAAAAGGTTCTCACATATAGTTAGTGTCAAACACAAACAGATTGTCATTGAGAGCTGTAATGCATTTATTTTATGCAAAATTTTTGTTGGTTTCATTCAATTACTTTGAACTTATCTTCCTTGTACAAAAACCCAGTTATACTGCTATATTTTAATTATTGAATATTACAACTAAATTTTGAATTGTTTTAAAAGTTTTCATTTTTTGCAGGTACAACTTACGGTATTGCTTGATCATACAATTTTTAAAAACTTATGATATTCCTTCAGAAAACAGTTTGAGCGATTAGAACAGTTACATTACAAGTTGGCTGTACATGAGGAGAAATGTGAGGCCAACATTACTCATCCTGGTCTATCATATGATGATTTCGACGTCAGAAGTATGTACACAGCAAAGTATCTGCTTTATTTTTAGCTCAACTCGATCAGAAGAGCTTATGCAATGTCTGTCATCTGTCGCCCATTAGCACAAGTTTGTTATCGCATCTCCTCCTAAACTACTGGGAGGATTGCTACCAAACTTTACAGACACATTCATCCCAAGCTGTTATTGGTCCTGAAAGAAAATTGTTCCCCTCAGACATCCAATATGGCCACCATAACAGCCATTCTGAAAATCTTGTTATTGTTGCTACTCTTATACTGATGGTCATATATCAACATTGTTTTCACTTAAAGACTTATTATAATATGATTTCTAGTTGATCCTAAATGAAAATGGTGCCAATCTGACATCCAATGTGGCAGCTGCCTTGGTGGCCATTTTGAATGTCTTGTTATCATTACTCATCCTGACATAGGACTGTCACTAAAAGACTTCTTATGATGTTGGTCCTAAATGAAAATGGTGTTGATCCAACATCCAGTATGGTCATCATGGTGGCCATTTTTAAAATCTTGTTTCGCTGTTCTTCCTGGACATATGGTCATATCGGCATGGGTTTTTGCTGAAAGACTTCTTATGATGTCTAGTTAGTCCTAAATGATGCTGATTTGACCTCAAATGTGGTGGCCATCTTGAAAATCATGTTACTACTACTCCTTCTGGATGGATCATCACATCAGCATGGGTTTTTCATCAAAAGTCTTAATTATAACATCCAATATGGCCACCACTGCAGCCATCTTAAAAATGTTGTTGTCAGTACTACTCCCAACACAAAGCCATATCAACATTATGTTTTCACCAGAAGACTCATGGTGTCTACCTGGTCTTAATTGAAAATTATGCAAATCTGGCATCCAATATGGCCACCATGGTGGCAGTCTTGGAAATCTTGTTATGGATGATCATACTGACATGGGGTTTTCACCAAAAAAACTAAGTTATTATAATGTCTAGTTGGTCCTAAATGAAAATGATGCTTCCAATATGGCTACCAGATGGTTTTAACATTCCACAGTTAAAAGAAGAAACTGTCTTATTTTAGATTTATGGCCATGAGAGTGTCAGTCCCTTTGATAGACTCAGTTGCTTTCTGAAATTCCATTCTCTTTTCTCATTTTTCTTTGTTACCGTCTATTTTAGTAACAGTTATTCCATTTTAATCCTATATTGGACCTATGTCTTTCCCTTTCCTTTTTTTATAGATATCCCAATTTGAATAGTCTTCTTCTTTCTTCAAGTCAAGTAGTAAAGAAAAAGGAATAAATAAGTTACTCATGTATAATTATAGAACAAACTAAAACTGAATTTGTTTATTTAAGATATCACTGTTTATGATACTGGTAGAACAAACTAAAACTGAATTTGTTTATTTAAGATATCACTGTTCATGGTACTGGTAGAACAAACTAAAACTGAATTTGTTTATTTAAGATATCACTGTTTATTTAAGATATCACTGTTCATGGTATTGGTACGATAATGGAGATAGAAATCATGAATTTTGAAATTTTAAATTATCTTAAATAATAGATTGCACTTTACTGATCATATATAGACTGCATATGTGTTAGCAGCTGTAATAAACATTTCAGTATCCTAGGAGTACTTTTGAAAGAGATTTTGCATAATAATAATAATAATAATAATAATAATAATGTCTATTATTAATGTATTATTATTATTATTATTATTATTATTATTATTTTCAATGTACTTAAGTGATAGAAATGGTGCAGTATTCTCCATCTGTCTATCAGTCCATAACTCAACCCCGTCTCAAAAACTAGTGGCTGGAAGTTCACCAAACATGATAGATACATTGCCCATAATGTTAAACAGTTGTATAGGATTAGCCATGTAGGACTAAACAGTTGTATAGGATTAACCATGTAGGACTAAACAGTTGTATAGGATTAACCATGTAGGACTAAACAGTTGTATAGGATTAACCATGTAGGACTAAACAGTTGTATAGGATTGGTCATGTAGGACTAAACAGTTGTATAGGATTAACCATGTAGGACTAAACAGTTGTATAGGATTAACCATGTAGGACTAAACAGTTGTATAGGATTGGTCATGTAGGACTAAACAGTTGTATAGGATTGGTCATGTAGGACTAAACAGTTGTATAGGATTAACCATGTAGGACTAAACAGTTGTATAGGATTAGTCATGTAGGACTAAACAGTTGTATAGGATTAGTCATGTAGGACTAAACAGTTGTATAGGATTAGTCATGTAGGACTAAACAGTTGTATAGGATTAACCATGTAGGACTAAACAGTTGTATAGGATTAACCATGTAGGACTAAACAGTTGTATAGAATTAGCCATGTAGGACTAAACAGTTGTATAGGATTAGTCATGTAGGACTAAACAGTTGTATAGGATTAACCATGTAGGACTAAACAGTTGTATAGGATTAGTCATGTAGGACTAAACAGTTGTATAGGATTAGCCATGGGGTAAAGTTTGGATTGAAGAGATGCCCATACTTTATCTGCACGTTTCTCTCTCATTATTTACAGTGGTGTAAAGAATGCATGATTTTGTGTTGTGTGTAAAAGTGGACCATCTGAGTGCAGAAAAACATTGGTGCTGACCATGCTGAAGATTAAGTTTTGGACTAAAATGAGCATAAACAGCTGCCCATTTTCTCCTAGCTCTGTATCATTGTGTTTACCAAAAGTTTAGTGGCGAGTGATTTTGTGGGAAATCTGTCCATTCATGCTCTACTTTTCATTAAAGTAATATCTAGGACACAATTGACACAGTCTTATGTATGAAAGATCTCCATTTTTTTTCAGAAAAGGTTCTATATAGGATTGAAAATTATGATCTTTAGGAAATTTCACATGTTTGGACAAGGGGTAAGCAGGTTGTGACTTAAAAGGGTATATTCAAAAAAGGATTAGCTTAGTCGTGTCAATCTTTTTAGTGATTTGCTTTCTCCAATCTCTAGAGAGTTTGAAAATATATACATGCTAATGGTTAATGAGCTTTATTGTGATAGAAGGTGGTTGCAAAGGTGAGAGGGTACAACATCAATCACAGTCAAAGCCAAAAACTGTTTAGTGCTACCTGTGGAAACCATCGGAGGTAACATGCAAGACAGCTTCTAGTGATAACCCCAGGGTCACCTACTGGAGGTGATGGTGGTTGGGTTGGTGTTTGGGGGTTGTTATAAAAAGCATGAGGATATGTCAAGCTAAACCAATGATGATAATTATCAAAGAAATTGTCGGTGAAAAATGGTGGGGATTATGTTGTCCTGCCTATCTGAACTTCCATCACTTCCTACACCACTGAAGTTGCAAGCTTGTTAATTTGGGATATGATTGGTGATCATCTTTTGATTTCCACAACATTTTAATAATTTTGATATGAACACTGAGTGCGTGGCTAGTGGGAATGAACATTTTTGGGGGAAAATCTCACACAGTTTCTTAACTATGGTAGGTGGAGCTCTAAAGGTTGGTGTGTGTCATCGTCAAGGCCAGAGATTATCATTTGTAACGGGTTTGATGAGTACATCTTGGGGTCTTGTCCCAGAGAAGGGGAATGTTGCCCCTAGTCATACTTGGAAACTCTTTAACACTTACTGGACATGAAGAGACAAATTGCAATATCCGGTAGGCAGTGTTGCAACATTGGTATGTGGGTAATTCCATAGACATATTTTGGAATTGTCGGGATATGTAATAGTATCCTACTGACATAATTCTGTCGGTAGTTACTATTATTATTATTACTACTATTATAATTATTGTTATTATTATTTTTATTATTATTTAGAATAGTATCAATTTCACCACTGTATTTTATTTTAACTTAGCAGAAAGACCTCGTCTGTGGAAAATAATGAAGTTAATGGAGGGAGCAAGATTTTACTCTCATCATGTTCCTCTGGACTCTACTGGTAGAACATTTCGGGACTATGCCCAGCTTACAGATGACCGTATCACTTATCTTGTTACAGCAGAGCTTGACTTTTACCCAGAATTTTATGATTTCAGAGTTGTCAAAAGTCCTCTTAGAATAAATGTGCAAGGAGGCTATATTGGAAAAACATCTTTGAATTCCGTTACTAAAGTTTTTACAAATTCTGGACATTTAATATGCAGAAATGTAAACCAGGTTGTGTCAGTCAACAAAAGCACACGCCGCCCATTGCCTCTACCCGTTTGGTGGGTAAATAAATATGCAGAATCAGCAATGGGAAAGGAACCAATCAAATTTGAGAAAGAAGAGAAGCCACCCAATAGTACTGAATCTTTCCAAATTCAAGTTGTATGGAGTGATACAGATGCCAATGGTCACACAAATTGGAGTTCGTATGTCAGATTTATTCTTGATGCTGCTTATTATATATCTTCACGAAGGATAGTACCTCATTTACTAAATATGGTCGAAAATGGTGTCAAAAGACTGGAGCTGTTATATACAGGAGAAAGTTTTGAGGGAGATGTCCTTAAAATCTACACATGGCCGTGTAATAAAAGAGCTAGCAGAGTAGTTTTCCATGTGAACAAAGAAGATGTATTCATATGTCAGTGCAGCGTGGATTATTTTGAAAAGCCATTACTTATCACCAGCAAATAAGATGTGTGTAATAAAAAAAGGAGTGAAACATGTTGAAATGAGTACACATGATTGAAATATGTAATATTTCCAGCAGTGTTTTCATGAGAACATTTGAAATTCAAGAACTATAATGGAACATTTGAAATTCAAGAACTATAATGATACTGGCATATTGTCACATTATAGTGATGTTCGCATGTCACGTGTGTATATTTTGCATTTAATTTATACAAATTATGATGAAAGGATGGAAAGAAAGAAAAAATGTAAACTTTATAAATTTTTCATGCATTGAACATTGTCATTTATGAGATGATACTCTGTGTTCATTCTAGAAATGGAAAAAGTAGGGTTCAGTGGCCCCTGCCAGGTCAAAAAGTGAGGTTATTAAGAAAAAACAAACTGGGACTTTGCAAAATCCAAAGCTGTTTGCTGTTTATACAAAGAATTCAAAGCAAATTAATTTCACAGGCACTTCCATCATGGATTTATTAATTTCGGCAATAAATATTCACTTTTCCAGCATTATATGCTTTGAATTGTTATATAGTCAGACTACAGCATGGTTTTGTACAATTTTGTCCACTGTTCAGGACGCAGCTGTTTTAGTGGTCATGGAAATTGTAGCCAACCATGCTATAGTCCAACTCAATAATGACTGATTCAGAGTATATAATGCCGGTAAAGTGAATATATATTGAGGTAATTAATACATTTACAACCCAAGTGCCTGTGATCTTGTCAGCCTCCCCTGTCACAAACCTTCTATACTTGGATTTGAATTCCTTGTGCTTGAGTAACCATACCACTCTAGGATTTATTTTAGACATTTGTTTGTACATTTTGTCCTTCCAGTATGCTGCTTTGAAAATCAATTCACCAGTGTCTTTGCTGAAGATTTCATCCTTTCATTACATTTTCTATCAACGATAATCAACCATGTGCTTTTGATTGGTGCCCATGCTAATCACATTCAAAAACATTTCGGTCAACCAATTAAACTTATCATCTTACGCTTCTTTGGCTCTGAGCACACACTGTTCAGTAATCTTGGATCGCAATCAATTCGGTCAGTTAAAAAGAAATGTACTGTAACAATCTTCTATCTGTATTGTGGGTCATTTTTATGCACCCTACAGGTGCTTTAGAGGTAACTTTTTTGTGCCAGAGATGAAAAATAACAAGGGTCATTTGCACAAGGGCACAACCTAACATGATCCTGATGATACTTTTACCCCATTTCCTAATTAACTTTTATTTTACATTTACTCTTTGGGAAGTAACCATACTAAACATGTACAGTTGGTTCAAAACCTCTTAGAAAACTTAGATCGTTATATAGGAAAATGATTTTACACATTCAGACATCGAAACAATGTATACTTGCATAGACCAAAGTGGTAGATGTTTAAGTTTCTATATGTTTATGGATGCATGAATGTATGTATGCACATGTGTGTGTATGTATGTATGCATGCATGTATGTATCAGGACTCAAAGTTAACACCAATCAGCTAATCCAAGATCAGTAAATTTGCCAGTGGACCACTAAAACCACAGCTATCACAAATCCATTGGATCAGTAAAACTTTCAGCCAGTCATTATCATAAGTTAATAATTGCTTTGGTGCTGGCCATATCTAATAAAACATGGGGTGGCATATCCTTTAATTGGTAACTGATCTGTTTATTATGTTAACTGAGTACATACCAGAACTGTGCACATGAGGTACAGTTTATTCCCACAGCAGAAATGGCCACTGTTCTTACCACGTCAAGTAAATAAGGGTGCTGATTGTCAGAACAGCATGCCAGACTAGACTGGCACCTTGGCCCAGTGTACTAATTTTAATATGGACAATCTGAATTTGTATAGGGTATCAGGCTGGTGCTAAAACTTGGCCAATTGGAAAAGGTTGTGTTGGCCTACACAACAAATAATGCAGAATTGTTTTCTGACAATTAAGAGGATGTGGAAGTTCTTGCAAGGTGTGCAGAAATTAGATGGTAACAAAAGAAATGATCATAAATATGACCCAGAAAAGGAGGTGGTGATGTGCACTTTCTGCACTAAGTAAAAACATATTCAGAAAAATATAAAAGTATGTGGATCAGTGAAATTAAAGCATGATCAGTAAAAATTTTATTATGGTGATCCTGTGGATCAAAGTTTGAATGCTCTTGCTGTACATCTTTCAATGAAGATTCGTGTGGCAGACAGATATTTGTAAAATTTAATATAAAATATTCAAAGGAGGCCCAAAAAGTTCTTACAATTAAGAAAACATCGGTATACTTAATCATTTAATGTACTAGAAAATGTCATTTCCGGTTCCGGATTAGCTGTTGATCCAGTTTTAGTATCATCTGTACATTCTTCAATAGTTTTCTGAATCAGAACATCCTCAGCCTTTTCCATCTAGTCGAGAAAGAAACTGTATGTAATTTGCTGCCATGGAGAACTATATTTAGAAATACTTTTGTTCGCATGTCACAATATGGTAGCAATTAGAACATCGCTTTGTCATTTCCGTCAAGTTGACAAATAACCTCGGATGTAGTTATAGGAATACTAATAAATTTGATGGCTTTGGTGATTTACCTCTGACGTAGAGCATCACATATGTTGTGAGAGAAAAACCAACAATATTCTGATTGTGACTTTGTCTCCTTTTGCTGTCATATTGCGTCATGTGAACAAATGTGGTTCCAAATATAGTTCTAAATGGTGGCAAATTACATTTGAGGTTTCCTTAACGACATAATGGAAAAGGCTCAGGACATTCCAGTTGAATATGGCACTGGATGAAGACATAGTCATAATCAGACTATCGTTGGCCTGTTCTAATGCAATATAGGATGTGTACTCTGACAGTTGAATCACCAAACCCATAAAATTGTTGTGTACTCCTACAACTACATCTGATGTTATCAGGGTTCTCCAGGATGCCAAAATCTGCATAAAAGTATGCACATTTTTCATTTTTGGATGCATGATAATTCCAACAGCTCAGTCATTAGTATGCAAGTCATTTTGTTGGCGAAATTCTCTTTTATTTTATCTGTTTCTACAAAGCAAATATCAATTGTGTAGTGTGCGAGCTATCAAACAAAGTTCAAGCAGTTGTAATGGGATTAGCTGAAGCAGCATAGGTTAGATCTTAGCAGACAAAGAGATTAAGACACCTGTTGATCAATTGTCAGTTCCTGCTGATCAGTTTGATTAAATGACTAATTATATACGTGTTTGATAAACCTTACTCAGCACAGTTTTAATCCATCATATTATAAATCCTTACGTGATGTTTTTAACACTTACATTATATTACATGTATATACCTTGTTAAGATAAACAGGGTCAAGATTTTGGGACTTGTTTTGTTTGTTAGAGGAATTCAAACAAACCCCCATGTTAATCATCATAATATCCGCTGTTTTTCAGGTATAATTTCGTTTTTGAGTGATAATCATATGTGTACTATTTCAGTGGCAACTTTACATAATTTGGTGCCAAGCGCAAGGCTGCAGATGAGTATTTTTCTCTTAAGACTGGGAGACATAAATTAGTAGATGCATCTAGTTGTGATAAAGAAAACAGAACACCAAGGAGACTGAGAGATTCATGGAATGAAACATGGAATAGGACATTCCCATGGGCTGAAAATCAAAAAAGCAATGGAACATTATTAGCTTTATGCACAGGGTGCCATGACTGTGGAAAGAAAAAATGTGATGTCAGCATATCCTGAACTTAAGGATTTGATCTTAAACCTGCTGTGGAGAAATTTGTTAAAAGTTTAAGAAAAAAGTGAATGTAGTATGGTGTGCTGCTTAAAGATGAAATGAAAGAAAGTGAATGGAACATGCTCATTTGTTTCTTCTTCCTGTGTCTTGGAATTTTATTGATTTGATTTGGAATGATGCTAATTAAATAAATTGATACAGAAAAAAGATCTAATCTCTTTCTTCATTCTTTTTAGCTGCACTCAAAATAAAAAAATGGCAAAGTAAAGACATTGAGAATTGTTATAGTTGTAACATCACAAACTGACAATTATCATCAATCACAGTTATCATGGTTATCAACTGCCTTAATGTTTCCTTTGTTTATTATAATACTAAATATTTCACAATGAATGAACATTAGCAATCTGATGACATATATTGGTGACACAATAATGCACACATAATGTTCAGAATTATTGCATGGAGGAAAAAAAAAGTATCATTATTGGGACTTCTAGTTTTAGGACTGGGACTGCAACTTTTTCCAAGGAAGGAGTCCTGAACTGCAACTTTTAAAATCATATGGAGAACCCTGGTTATCATTCGCAACTTCGAGGTCAATCCTAAGGATCATGCCTTGAATGTATGCCGATAGCAGCCACTCGGACCACCTGAGCTATTTATGAATCAAGGATTGCCTGAGAAGTTGTGAAATCATCAAACTATTCTTTCATTAGCAACATCTTGGTCAATCCTACAGTGAGTCAAATCATAGAAATAACCAAGGTGATCCAAATAGATAGCAGTTTCTTATTGTGATAAAATTTCTGGCAAACAAAAGATATGACTTTTTGCTAATGTACTACCCCTGGCATTGGTGTTGGCACAGATAAAAGTTTATACATATGTACCCCCTTGATGAATGTCAATCATTCTTCCTAGGTCCTAGGCAACAGTTTTGATTGGGTTTCAAAGCACCGACCCCCATGGGAGAGGACTGAATTGGTACAAACGTGTACACTAGGTGTACATTCTTGCTTAAGTGCATATATTTAGGACAGGTGTCTTGCACACTAAACACCTGGAATCATGAAACTTGGTGAGGGGATGCCTCTTGATGAATACTACACCATCACAAATGTAGATCACTGTGACCTATATTTCAGGCTTCACTGACTTTGGTTAAATGATGTGTTTTAAGTCTATTTCTCAAGCACTATTCATACTAGAATCATCAAACTAGACGGTTGTATGAATCTCTGTTAATACCATATCCGTACCACACAAGAATGTCACTGTGACCTGCATTTCACATTTTACTGGCTTAGGTTAAGTTTTACGTTTACCTCCTGACCATATAGGTTTTAACACTATGTCTATTTACTGTTACACCTAGGTTCATGAAAATTGGTGAGGGAATGCATCTTGATGAGTACTACACTCTCATTACAAAAGTAGGTCACTATATTCTATATTTTATGCTTCATTGACTGTGGTTAAATGTTGTGTTATAAGTTTATTTCTCAAGCTTGTTCATGCTAGAATCATCAAGCTAGATGAGTGTGTGCATCTCTATTAGTACCATACCCTTACCACATTTTACTGGCTTTGGCAAAGATTTTCATTTAGCTAATGACCAAATAGGTTTTAACAACCAGTATATATACTGTTATACTTAGATTCATGTAGATTGGTGAGGGAATGCAACTTGATTATTACACTCTCATTACAAAGGTAGGTGACTGTGACCAATATTTCATGCCTCAATGACTTTGGTTACATGTTGTTGTTTTAAATTTATTTCTCGAGCTCTGTACATGCTAGATTGATCAAGCAAGATGATTGTATACATATCTCTTAGTACTACGCCCCTTTTGTGGGGCAGCCCAGAGGGGATGCAGGGAATGATTAGGGACACCCATCTAAGTCCCCACCCCCTCTGTCAGGCCTTAAAAGGGTTTTCATCGGCAGACCACCCCCAAAAGGAAGGTCCAAACCATTTTTCGTTGGGCCGGTGGAGACCCACATTAAGTCAGCCCTAAAAAAACGTTTTGGAGAAATATATTGCGCAGTATATACTTAGCTAGAATATGTGCTGGGTGTTATTTGGTCGATGCATTTGTGCAGCTGGCAAAATTGGCAATTATTGCGATTGTTATATTTGGTACCGGTCTATGGCAGTTAAATATGCTAGTGTTTGATCTGCCGCCACACCGCCAGTTGAGGTGAATGAGAGCAACATGAGGCACCCAAAAATTAATAGCCAGTTTAAACCAAGCCACATGTAATGCAGCATTTTATCCAGCTGTTCAAGTGCATCTGCTGTCATTGGGAAGCCAAGTGTTTTATACTTGGGCACCAAGTTCAGCCCAACGTTCACCTTTTGGGCAAAAGAGGTAAGTTAGTTGTCCCATGTTGGGGGTCGAGCCAAATTGCAAGCACCCATTTGGCGATCTTTGCAAGCGGATACAGATCCAGTTTTTGTTTTCAGTGTGGCTTGCAGCGCTAACAGCATGCAGTCTACCTGGTAGCCCTTCAGCCAGACCCATTGCTTGTGTACACTGCGTTAAAAAATCCCAAAGTTAATTAAAAGCCTGACAATTAATTTTTGTAGCAAATAAAGTTGGAAGCTTTTCAAGAGCTTTTGTTAGGTGGCAATTCCAGCAATGGCAAGCCTGGTGACAATAAAGATTTTTTAGCTCTACTGGTCATAGATCAGAAGAGTTTACTGTTGTCCATCTTCCATTGTCCACCCATCTGTTGGGACAAGTTTGTTATTGCTACTCCTCCAAAACTACTTGGAGAATTGCTATGAAACTTTATGCACACATTCATCCCATAGTCTAGTTAGTTCTAATTGAAAATGGTGCCACTGGGACATCCAATATGGAAATCTTGTTATTGCTACTCTTTCTAAGTGGATTGTCATATCAACATAGGGTTTTCACTAAAAATTTCTTATGATGTCTAGTTGGACCATAAAACAAAATGGTGCCAATCTGATGTCCAATATGGCCACCACAGCAGCCATCTTGAAATCTTGTTTACGTTACTTTTGAAGGCATTGTCATATCAAAGTTTTCACTCAAAGACTTCTTATAATGTCTAGTTGGTCCTAAATGAAAATGGTGCCGATCTGATGTCCAATATGGCTGCCACAGTGGCCATCTTGAAAGTCTTATTATCGCTACTCATTCTCAGTGGATGGTCATATAAACATGGGGTTTACACTAAAAGAATTATGATGTCTAGTTGGTCCTAAATGAAAATGCTTCTGATCTGATGACCAGTATGGCCACAAATTGGCCATCTTTAAAATCTTGTTATTGCTACTCCTGAATGGAAAGTAATATTGTCATGGAGTTTTCAACAGAAGATTTATTGTGATGTCTTGTTGGTCCTACATGAAAATGGTGCTAATCTTATGACCAATATGGTCACCACAGCAGCCATCTTAAAAATCTTGTTATCACTATTTCTGAATGGATGGTTGTATCAACATGGGGATTTTACTAAACAGCTTCTTATGTCTTGTTGGTCACTAATGAAAAAGGTGCCATTCAGACATTCGATATGCTTGCCACATTGGCCATCTTGAAAATCTTGTTATCACTATTTCTCCTGAATGAATGGTGATATCAGCATCAGGGTTTCACTGAAGGACTTTCTGTGGTGTCTAGTTGGGCCTAAATGAAAATGGTGCCGATCTGACTTCTAATATGGCTGGCACAATGACCATCTTGAGAATCTTGTTATCGCTACTTCTCCTAGGTGGCTGGTCATATCAACATTGTGCACTCTCCAAAAACCGTATTATGATGGCTGGTTGTTACTAAATAGAAATGGTGAAAATCTTGTTATCGTTGAAGAATATCAGATAGTTTCAACTTTCAGCAGTAAAAAAAGAAGAAATTGTCTTATCATGAATTTCTGGAAATTCTTTTCAGCCAGTAGAGCGTCAACCCCTTTGGGGGAATCTTGTTTTATATGCCGAAAGGTTGGAAAATAGAGTAAAAGACTGTGTTGACTTGCCTCAGTCAGCCCCCTGCCCACCTCCAGGTCCCATGCAGTCTTGCCACACATCTGACTATGATCATATTGATTATACACAAATAATTTACACCAGTCAGTCTGCTGCATTCCAAAATTATTGATTGAAAAAGGCAAGCCATTTTGCCATAAATAGTAACTTTACTTACTAGGTGCATAATGTTTAAATATTGCATAATTTGTGCTGTCTGCTAAAAGTAGTAAATTGAAGGTAAATATTTAAGCCGTCTGTGTTTGCTAAATTTAAAAACCAACATGCAGACCATTAAATGATTTTTCATGAAAACATAGGGCATATTCTAATTGGCCAGCACCATTGATGCTACCTGCACGTTACAATCAATTTATAAGGGATTTTCGACCCAAGTAAATTCAGTGCTGCATGGTATCTGGCCCATAAACGGTGCATTTCAGTACTTGTCGAACCTGCTTGCGGACAAGTCTTTTTAAATATATTTAAATGGGGACATCTCTTAGGTCGTATCAACTCATTATCTAGTATAAAAGTTGATTGCGTGTTGGTCTTGAGTCAAAACTGTTTACGTAGACACGAACATAAGCAGTTACCTGGATGGCTTTGTTTTTTTAACAGCTTTTTTTTTGCAGCAGCCTTGGTTTTGGTGGAATTGCGTATATACGTGGCTCGTCAAAACGAAAATGTGCAAGGCAATATTGATAGTTCGTGACCTTCTACAAACGTGGAGGCCATATCGAATAATAGTGATAGGTCATTAGGCAGCTACGGTTCTTTCAAAGGTAATAAAACAGTTCGTTTTTTGCCACTTCATTGATGATGACAGAAGCATGTGCCTTGTGCGATGCAGCCCGTATGAAATTTGTCACAACTGTATTTGTCATACTCGTCGAGGATGAGTTTGAACTCACCTTCCGAGATGCCATCATCTTGCAGAGCCTTAGAAATATGATTAGCGATAGTATTCAGTTTGATTTCTGGTAGGACACGAATCTTTTTTTCTTCCAGAGCTCCGCCAGCCGACAAAATTTCCAGCCATGGACACCAGCCTGCATTCCAGAGCTGCAGCCTCAAGGGCAACCGCGATAAGGGGTGGAAATGATGGTTGACAGAATCTCGATGTCCGCTACACCGGTGCCCAGAGACTGTCAGTGTGGTGTCAATGCCATCCACTATGTTTACTTAGCACCAGTACTTTTTGTAAAGACCACACCGCTGTTCAACCTCTGTGCGTTGGGGGTTTTCAACCGCTGAGATTTGTTTTAGGCAAAAATCTTGCAGGTCTTGGAGTTTTGAGTATAGCGAAATTATAATTCCTCTATTAGGAACGTGATAGGAAAGTATTTTGGGCTGGAGAGGGGGGTAGCTGTTATGCTGGAATGCACTTCTTACCTGTCGTGACCGAGGCGCACTGACAAGGGGGCGATGTGTGGACGGAAAATCCTAGTTTGCTTAATATTTGTAGATCTTGAGATGACACGATCTGTCACACGTCCGCCAACACTCTTGCCAAGAGTTACAACCAGCGTGCCTTCTGTACTTATCGAGAGCATGTGGATGCCGCCTTCGCATAATCGGCTCCAAGGTGGTTCTCCACAGGAGACAGTACGCATGTCCTCATAGGACTCGCCGCCCACAAAATAACAGGGTACTGTTTTTCCCATCAAGAATATTCTCGTTGTGTTTATCTGATTGAGGTGGACATAAAACAGCGGGATGTTGATAAATGCTGGGGGATTGGATACTATGTATGTGCCTGGACTCGAATACGTATCTGGGGTAAACCCAATAAGGTAGGATAGCGAGAGGAGAAAGAGCCCCCATTCTGGACTAGTACTTATGATGTTGGCCTGCCCAGTCGCCGCGTTATAGGTCACAAGCAATCCAGGAATTGCAGCCTGAGTTACTGCATTTATGCTGTCATCAGACATGGCTATGGTTTTGCCGGCGCCGCCTCTGTCAGTGGGTTTAGATAATCTGACTGTTTCAAATGTGCTGTTGCCAAGCTCAGCAGAAGCGTTGAACCATCCTGGTCTGTACGAAATCTCCATGAGTGCTACGAGCGTACTTTGCAGCTGTTGGTGCTTCCCACTGTAAATTTGCCAATATAATTCACCACATTGCATTATCCATCAGCAGCCAGACCTTTAGGGCTGATAATGTTAACAACGGTTACTGGAGATTAGTGAAAGTACAGGTGAACTATGTAATTGTTGATTACACTCTGGTTCAGTAAATTATTGCACAGACATATATCTACTTGAAGGAAATGGCCGAGCGATGTTCCGATTTATAAAAAAATTATATTTTATTTCAGAAAACTATACTATGGAATATCACTCCGAAAGAGTATTTTGTGCCACTCTACTGTTTTAAAAGTTATTTAATTTTTGCCAAGAAGAAGACCGACTGCATCGAAAATATGTAACACCTAATTGATGATCGTTTCTGGCCAAGTTCGACGGTCAAGTTTTATTTAATCAGGTCTTCAATCATGTGTCGGAAGATGAAATTAAAGATTTAAAAAAAAAAAAAAAATTACATTAGGGCCTAGGCTTTACACATACTTTTGTTCTTAAGGTCTGATCAGCGCTGACACACCACCACATTGTTAAACATATGAGGGGCTTCGAGACTGGCCATTTAATTGAGGGGGGGGGGAGGGATGATGCGGGGAGGGCCGGTTGGGGGTCTGGGTTGAAGAAAATTAAACATCATATATATATCAGGGACCAAGTAAGTTTAAAGGAAACTGTTGTAAATTACCCAATTTTACCTATTTTGCCTGACATCTACAATGTAATCTGTGCAGTATATTCGAGAGAACTAAAATTTAGTCTGTATTGAACATTGAGCTGGTATACAATGTGTCACATCCATCATATCAAGTCTTGGATGTATATACTGAAGAATCAAGGGTCATTTTAGACAGGATCTACTGTATATACTGAAAACTCAAGGGTCATTTTGGACGGGATCTACTGTATATATTGAAGACGGGATCTACTGTATATATTGAAAACTCGAGGGTAATTTTAGACAGGATCTACTGTATATACTGACAACTCAAGGGTCATTTTGGACGGGATCTACTGTATATATTGAAAACTCAAGGGACATTTTGGACGGGATCTACTGTATATATTGAAGATGGGATCTACTGTATATAATGAAAACTCGGGGTCATTTTAGACTGGATCTATTCATATACTGAAATATCAAGGGTCATTTTTAGACATGATCTACTGTATATACTGAAGAATCAAAGTTCATTTTAGACAGGATCTACTGTATATACTGAAGAATCAAAGTTCATTTTAGACAGGATCTACACTATATACTGAAGAATCAAAGTTCATTTTAGACTGGATCTACTGTATATATTGAAAACTCAAGGGTCATTTTAGACATGATCTACTGTATATACTGAAGAATCAAGGGTCATTTTGGACGGGATCTACTGTATATACTGAAAACTCTAGGTCATTTTAGAAGGGATCTACTGTATATATTGAATATGGGATCTACTGTATATACTACTTTATAGCAAACAACCGATTTGACTTCCTTTTGTGTGACAAAAGCATGACTTCTTTGCTGGCAATGGATCATAATTTTTCATATTTGCTGAATAAAGTGAAATTGTTTGTAAAGGATCTTTCCGACGATATAATTAAAGACATTTCAATTTTGTACACAGTTTAATTTTTTTCTTCGTTTAATTGCTATTTTTTAAAAAAACTTTGATTACACTACAAACAAATATCGACATTAAATGAGCTTCCCCTTGGAAAACATTCTTTTGATGACAGTGATAATTATGATGATATGGTGATAATGATATTGTAAGGATAATAATGATGACAAATGTAATAATTATCAACATTACTATATATATATATCTTTACTGATGTCCTAATAACAATACTACTACTAATAATAATTCTTAAGAAAGAGGTCACAGTGACCCAGTTTTGATGTGTTAAATGCTTCTGTTCTAAGATGCACCAGCCACGTGAGTTTTGTTGGAAAGTAGGAAAAAGTGAATTGGAATGAATTAGAATCCAGATATAATGATATTTTTTTTAAAAGAATAATTTAACATGGGTCACGGTGGCCCAGTTTTGGAGCTCGACACGTTCTCACCCAAAGATGAACAGAAAGTATAAGTTTATTGCCGAAAGTTGTAGGAGTAGAGAAGTTGCAGGGTGGACAGGAGAATGGACACAATATTAAAGAAAGTTTGAAAAGAAATGTGTAGGTCCCAATAACCTAGATTGTGTGTGCGACATACGTCAGTCCTAGGATGCACGCTATGTGGAAAAGTGATGGCAATAGGTGAAACTGCGCTGAATCTTAGTATGGACCAATTGTTTTCCATTTGCGAATGCAACATGTTAAGTAGGTCGCAGCAACCCAGATCTGATGCATGAAACGTGTTCATCTAAACATGTGCGCTCAATGTAAGTTTGATGTCAATTTGTGTAATATAGGATTTACAGCATGAACAGAAGAGATTGACATAATTTTATTCTAACATTTTGAATAAATCACAGAGAGTAGGTCACAGCGAGCCAGTTTTGGTGCGCGACACATGCTCATCTTTATATACATTTTTACGTTTAGTTTGATGACAATAGTTTTAAAGGTATTGAAAGCAGAGCTTAGTATCGATTTTTAAGTAATTTTAAAATAATCATGGAAAGCAGGTTACATGGACCCAGTAATTTTGCGAGAAACATATTCACTTAAGATGCATCCATAGTGCAACCCATTATATTTTAATGTAAAGAGCTTACATCGGCAATATTTCCAGCAGCAAATTAAATTCAGGTAGGGCCCCCTTCTGGCCGAGTGGTCTAAGACGCTTGCCTTTACAGATCACTCGCATCACACCTCTGTCCGCGTGGGTTCGAGTCTCAGCTCGGCCAATGTGGATACGTGAGAAAGCTTGCCAGTGGCTTCCCATGGGTTTGTGGTTCTTCCCGGGTTCTTCCTCCACCAAATATACTGGCCGCCGTGTATAGCATATCATGTGCTGAAAAATGGCGTTAAAACCAAAACCAAACCATACATTTTAATAGCACACGTTCAAAATCTAACCGCTTACCAATTGCTTATTTGGTGTTCAAATAAAAATAAAAATCTTATCGAAAGAAAGGGACCCCTTGGGTCGATTCTAACTCTGCTACCAGATCTTAAAATTTGATCAGTAAACTACTACTAAAATAATCAGTGAACGAATGAAAGGTTTACAGACTAATAAAAATAAAAGGTTGATCACTGAGTAAATTAGAGTGGAACTCCCACTCAGGTATTCCCAAAACTCTCGTTGAGTATCACAAGGACACTCAGATTTTGCTATTATGTATTTATTTACAAAAAAAGTTTTCTTTAATTACACTTCATCTTAATCCTCAGTACTTTTACCCAAATGCCCTTTCCAGGTCCATTCTTTTGAAAAGCCTGAGCTAGTACCGGTTCTAACGATGTAAAGAGATGTACTGTAGACGATGAACTTGGAAGAATTCCCCTTAAGTACTTAAGGTTAGTTAAATTAGTTAAGTACTGGGATAGAATTAAAGATTGATAGTGAATCAGATAATAGTATTGACTAGGTTACACTCCTGAAAGATACATTAAATAGATTTGGGTTGGTGAAGTTTGTTATGTTTCCAGATTCTATAAATTACTCGACGTTTATTTCAGTGTTTGAAAAAAGAGCTACAAATGCTTTTCTCAGACCGGAACAATAAATTTAAATATTCTGATAAACTACCTCTATATAAACATAGCAAAACTTACTTCGACCTTGAAGAATATCTAAAATTCTTGTGTAACGATAAACAAAGCAGGAAATAAGACATGCATGATGTATGTGAATTTGTGTTAATAATAAATCAGAGGAAAAATGAAAGTACATCCAACAAAACTTCACAAGTAAGTAACAAAATAAATGCATTACTCCTACATACTCACCGTGAAATAATCAATAAGCAACTTCGAGATAATCGAGAAGTAACTCACAGTTACTAGCATTCGTATATACATTTACATACAGTGTATATCATGCATATCTTAAATCCTTCAATTCATTAACTGAATTTACAGCGGAATTCGACATTGCAATTGCAAACAGAAAGACATAATTTTATATATATATTAATTTTTTCATCTTAGACATTATAATTGAAATTGAATAGGCTCTCTTTTTTTCGAACATTTTCAAGTATTGTATCTATTTCATCTGAAATTCTTAAATAGTTGTATGTTTTTCTTTTTTTCTTGGTTGCATATATTCAAAAGGCGTATAGTCACAATAAAAAAAAACTATTTCAAAATTTCAAATAATTCTGAAAGAGCAGACTCATTGTCCTAATTCTTTCTCTTATGTTCCTAATTCTTTTTATTATGTTCTTCTACATCTTCTTTTAATTGTTGCTCTTTGTTATTCTCTTCGGATTCGTTCTGCGATTCAAACTTTATGCTTTGAATAAGATAACTTTAACAATTTAATCTTCTATGTATTGTAATTTATCATATTTTTTTTTCTTTTACTCTTGCAATTTTTTTATTATTTGAGATTGCTAATTTTCTAATAATAGACTTTATGCCTAATAATATAATTCTTTTTTTTTTGGCAACAACGTCTTTAAATACATTTTTACCTCGAATTTTGTGATTGCATTTTCTGTATTTTTATGCTCATTTGCTTCGCAGAATCTATGATGTTATATTCCGCAAAAGTTTAGCATCTTTTATCCCTCAATGTTGTGATTTTATATGTCGACTCAGATTGTAAGAACCTCTTGTAATAAAATTAGAGTTTATATCAGGGGTGTCAAACATGCGGCCCACGCCAGACTCATTAGTCCGGCCCGCAGACCAGATCTCTTGCTAGTGTTAAATTTGTATGCTTATCCCCACGTCTGCTAAGTGCATAAAGCGGATTTGTTTCTTTAAAGTTTTAACTCTTGTCGGCATTCTTTGATACTCTCATACAAAGTCGATTATGTCAAACAGTGTTGCTGGCTTTTGTCGGTATGGTCTCTTTCAAACTGTGTCGGCTTCTGTTGAAGTTCTTTTAACAGGCCAGCTTATGTTAAACAATGCAGAGGGCTTCAGTCCGTTCAGAGCTAACAGAAAATGATATATCACATTCGCTGTAAAGACGTAAGTTTCAGAACTTTATGGACTATAGTTGGTGCTCAGGCCAAAAAATATCTTATAGCGGAAAAGGTGCTGTTTGAACAGGAGAGTAGTGTCAATACTTCAAGTATCTTATAGCGAAAATTCATTAACGCACGTTAAATGGGGTTGACCTCTATATCCGAAGCTGTGCTAAGATTTTTTACAGTCACAAAATATATTTTTCGACGCAGTAATAAGGACCCCTAATTATGTTGTCAAAATGAGAAATACAAACCAAGAATATCATGTGGTTCAAGAAAAGTGGAGATATTAATATTTCTATGCTTAAGTCAATGGAAAGACAACCTGTTTGATTTGTGCACAACCGGTAGCTATTGCCAAAGAGTACAACATTCGGAGACACTATGATACTAACCATGCTGTAAAGTACGATAAATATAATGGGAAGTTACGTGAGGATGGAGTTGCTGAATTAGAGCAATTGTTGAAAAAGCAGCAGTCAGTATTTAGAAATGCTCATCAAACAAGGGATGATGCAATGAAGGCAAGTTAAATAATTGATCACCAAATAGCTTTGTCATCAAAACCTTTTTCGGAAGGCGAATTTATAAAGAAATACATGCTAATGACCGCAGAATTAATATGTGCGTATAAACAGAGCGCTTTTGCAAATATAAGCCTCTCAAGAAATACAGTTGCAGAGAGAATCAGCGCGTTATCAGAGAATCCTAACAGTCAACTCGAGGACTAAGTCAAGACCTTTATTGCATTTTCGGTATCAATTGATGAAAGTACGGATACAACTCATGTGGCACAGCTTAGAATTTTCATTCATGGTGTTGATGAATATATGAAAATAATAGAAGAATTTGTGGACGTGGTTCTGATGAAAGGCACAGCAACAGCCGATGATATCTTCAACAGTTTGGTGGGAACTCTGGAAAAATTAAGTGTAGACTGGGCATGAGCTGTGAATCAGGCTACTAGTGGAGCACCGCAAATGGTGGATAGAAAAGCTGGAGTTGCAACAAAGTTAAAGGAAATTTTTTTTAGCAGTGAATCCAAACCATCAATTTCGTAACTTACATTGCCTTTTACACTACGAAGCGATGTGTAGTAAAACACTGAAGATGGGTAATGTTATGGATGTGGTTATAGAAACAGTTACTTTCATACGATCACAAGGCCTAAACCACAGGCAGTTTAACTGCCTTCTGGTGGAAAGTGATCAGCTCTATGGGCTATCTAACATACTACTCTGAAGTTCGCTGGCTAAGTCGGGGAGTTGTACTGAAACGCTTCTGTGAATTGCGTGGTGAAATATAGTTGTTTATGGATCATAAAGGGAAGGTTGTGAATGAATAGCAAAATAATGAATGACTTCAAGATCTTGCTTTTATGGTGGATATTACAGAACATCTGAACTGTGTTAACAAAAAGATGCAAGGGCGCAACAATTTGGTAACAGAACTTTTTGACTACATTCGTGCCTTTGAGATGAAGCTTCAGCTTTTGGAGAAGCAACATTCAGAGAGTAATCTGGCACACTTTCCGAGCTTAAAATCACGACATGAAATGTCCGAGTCTCATTGTGATGCCCTCAGAGAAAAGTACAGCAGAAAAATGTGTACTGTATCGTTTTAATAGATACAAATTTAACGCTACTCACCCCAAGACACTCAAGAATAAACTCTACTCACGCTGACATGTTCAACAAGTAACTGAACTAATTCCGAGATATTCAGCAAGTTGCTCGGTGATACTCACTATACAATACTAAATAAGTAACTTCAAGATATTTGATAAGTAACTCAAGAGTGACTAGTACTCACTCATTACATGCTGTACATTTCATATCTTCTCAAAAAGACAAATATCAGAAACGACAAAATATAGTGAACATCGTTCATTATGTGTCATATATTTCTGCTTTCATAATTACAAACAGTGTGATGTAGAAAAACAATAATGAATCTCAAATTAGCTTTACCTGATATTTTCAACTTATATTGTAGCCTATAAACCCATTATAGAGATAAAAGCTACAATTTGGAACACAAATAAAAATTTGAATTTTCTACACCTTGACATATGATCTTATTTTCTCCACTCCTTAAATAAGATTTTTGAGCTGAAAGTTGACCAAAGAGTTTTGTATATAGCCATATCTGCTGGAGCAACATTAGAGGGTCAATATTTTATTTTTCCACATATTTTCTCCTTAAGTTGAACTGCTGATTATAGTGGGTCACTAGGTCAGTACCCTATATTTCTTAGTCATGTCGGAATTTTTAATATGGCTATGATAAAGTTTTTATTATTAATGGAATGTAATATAATGTAGGATTTATGACCTTGTCTTACAAATGTGTTTCTTTTCTGGGCTCCACATAATTTGAGTTTAAAACCTGAACTGAAGTATTGTTCAACAACTTTCACTACGTTTATACGACCACTAGAATACGTTTTATATCATTGCCTACAATTGTCATGGACAGTCCACACAGGCGTTTTATGAACCAAAAATATAAACTTAATGACTATAGAGTTGTATCTTTATTATGCACATATCATTACGTACGTCCCTTTTAGAAGATAGTGATTGTTTTGCCTGAAATGTTGCTATATTCGTTTAGAATTTGTACTAAAACTGATGCTTCTATCTGTAATAAATGACATTTTCAAATTTTTAGTTTGAAAATGTGTAGTTCTTGATATGTCAGTGGTGGCCATTCATTTGGTTAATTATTCTCATGATAAAGGTTAGAAGAAAATGCCAATTAACAATCGAATGAAATATAAAACTCGCGCATGGAGAGAAACACTAAAAGTTTCACATATAAGTCTCTTGTCGAATTCATTACAACATTATATTCACTTCATTAAAATCATTCTGATTCACTTGGCTACGTCATTACATTCATCATAGATCGCTTGTCCACGTTACTAAAATCACTCTAAATACCTTGCCCACTTCAATACCATCAACCTCAATCACTAACCCACTTCATTGCTATCATTATAAATCACACGCCCACTTCATTGCAATCATCATAAAAATCGCTTGTCCACTTCATCAAAATCATTCTGAATTACTTGCGCACTTCATTACAATCAGTGTAAATCATTTACCCACTTCATTAAAATGATTGTAAATCACTCATGCACTTCATTAAAATCATTGTTAATCACTTGTCTGCTTCATTGCAATCATTATAAATCACTTTCCCACATTCTTACAGTCGTCATAAATTGCTTGTTCACCTCATTAAAATCATTCTTAGTCGCTTGCCTTCTTCATTAGAGTCATTGTAAATGGCTTGGGATCATTATAAATCATTTGCCATTTGATTACAATCATTATAAATTACTTGTCCACTTCTGTACAATAATTACTCTACAGTAGATGCAAGATATCATTGACACTTACATGATGCCTTGCCCAAATATAAAGAAAGCAAACTATCTACGTGGTATCTATATTTTAATGAAACTAGTATAGAATTAAGATAATATCATTGATTTTTTAAAATATTAATATACATTGCAATGTGACTTTTCCACAGACACACTAAGATACAAAGGAGAAGGAAATAATGGTAGACAGTAACTAAAATTAGAACTGAAACAACATCAACTATCTTTTCAATTATTGCACCGGTGGTTAAGCAAAGTAAAATTCAAGACAGGTGGTGAATGTTTATTAAAAGAAAAAAACAGTTCCAATTCTAAATATGTTACCCTGTTTATTTTACAAATACAATCAATTATACACGTGGTGTTACGGAATTGTATGATTTATATCAATATGTATATGTGATCAAAAATGTATTTGGATTTCGTTTCCGACTAGAGCGTTACTCGAGGGTTGTTTTTTTTTTTCGGCTCTAGTTATTTTGAAATACTGAGCGCAATTCACCCCATGCTGCACGTGCATATTGCCTGCAGTGAAAACTTACGTACCTAGCTGCTGTGCATATCTGTCACAGCTAGAGTATATATAGAGCAAATTCTCTATAAACAAATTACACTACGACGAGTCTTGTCAGAAAGCTTACCTCTTTACGGGAGCAAATCTTCAGCTGTAGACGTATGTGAAATTTAAGGTTGTATTCTTTATCACTATTCGTTTTATATGACATAATTGTTTCATATATTAGAGGTTTTAGAATTTATTCTAAATTCTACAGAGAGTCAATACCTAGGTTATACAACGTCATGATATTAGAAATACTATAGTCTGGTTCAAGTTAGCTATTTGTTGTAACTGAACAGACGGATATTATTTAATTATATGCGCCATGCATGGAATGATTAATGTAATGTGTAACGAGATGCAATTCATGTGCGCGCATGCGCAACATATATCAATGCAAAGTACTAACCGTGTCATATGTACTACACGGTTTAGTTGTTATACTTTTAGCTGTCCTTATGTATGGTTTGGTGTTGTGGAGTCGCAGAACTGTGTGGTTTCTTGTGACGTATACGCTGTGTCTGGTGACGTTGGTTCGGAAGAGTGTACTGGTTTTCTCGATGCGAGGGACCAAGGCTTCTCAACCAGCGGGTCTGTGTTAAATGTGAAGGCACTCGAGGGATCCTTCAACAGACTGGGAGGAGTGGACCATGCGTGGTGGCTCCTTGACCATTGACTAGAGCGGGTGGAACCGGAGATACATCTTGGACGTCAAATGGGCGCCACGATAGTTATATTTATTACGTGTTCCATTTTATTGTTATTTTCAATATTGCTATCTGTGCAAAATTACATGTATTCACATTTCAGTATCGCTATATGTGCGACAGATTCATAATTTCATGCATTCCCATTTCAATATCGTTATATGAACGACAGATCCATAAATTCATACATGTTCCAATATCGCTTGATGAGTTAATAGATTGATGAATAAATGAGTATCATATTGATAGGTGCATAAATCACATGCTTTGGTCACCCTTGGTACTTAATAAGACCTTGTTTATATTGGGGTGTAGTTCAAATACTCTTATTTGTTGATTGGTGATAGGATGTTATTCACGTTTGTTTAAAATTCCATTCGTTAAATTCATCTTTGATTTTTCTCGTTGAGTTACTTGTTGTTGATAGTTCCATGTTAGGAACTTTATAATTTTCCTTATCTTTTTGTTATAATGGTGACAGATTTGTTCATTTTTAAATTGCGTTTATAAATAAACATCTTATTAACGCAGTTGCTTTCGGTGTCTTCACTAATCCAGTCCCAACCCGGCTTCATCCTGTGACAAATGGTGTCAGAAGTGGGATCATTGGATTAGTCGGAGCACGGACGTTAGTTTGCATAGGTCTTGACTCTGGTAAGATTTTTCAGTTATCTGTTTCAGACTGTGACCTTCCTGACAAGAGCTAATTCAGGCGGGTGAGTGAATACCTCACTCATATTTTGTTTTATTTACCATTTGTTTATCATATATACATATTGCATATATTTGGAGAAGGGATATACGGTTGGTTCCTGTAGTCCGAAAATTGTATGTGTTATATGATAGTGCACTTAGGATTGGTGATCTTATCAACAGTATTTATCATGTCGTCGCTTAAAGATCTAGTGGAGTTGGGCAAACAGTTTGGGTATGAGGGGGAGGCCCTTAGAAAATTCGTTCAGGAGGAGCAGGCTCATGAAAGGGACCAAAGGGTAAAGGAGAGAGATATAGAAAGGGAAAAGTTAGAATTAGACAAGCAAGCTGAGGAAAGAAAGATATCATTTGAAAGGGAGAAAATGCTATTTGAGGAAAAGAAGATAGAGTTAGAGAAGGAGAAGATAGAGTTAGAGAAACAGGCAGAGAAGGAAAGGATAGGTTGGGAAAGGGAAGCAGAAAGGGAAAGAATAGAGTGGGAGAAACAAGCAAAGTTAGAAGCCATTGAGTTGGAAGACAGGAATATGGAGAAAGAACATAGAAGGAAATTTGAATTATTAGAGGCTAAGAAAGATGGTCAACAAGAATCAAAGTTAAGAGGCCCAAAATTACCCCCTTTTGAAGATGACAAAGATAACTTAGATAGTTATTTACATAGGTTTGAGCGATATGCCACCATTCAGAAATGGAAAAAAGTTGATTGGTCGCTCCATCTCAGCGCGTTACTTAAAGGTAAAGCGCTAGATGTGTATTCGCGTCTACCCGTGAACGACGCATTGAACAATGACGCGTTAAGAGAGGCACTCCTTAAGAGATACGAGTTGACAGAACAAGGGTTCCGCAAAAAAGTTTAAATATAGTAAACCCGAGAAAGGCGAGACATTCACCCAGTTCGTCAGTAGGACGGGGAATTATTTCCAGCGTTGGGTTGAATGTGGCAAGGTTCAAAAAACATTCGAGGGCCTTACTGACTTTTTACTTAGGGACCAGCTGTTAAACACTTGTGGTAGGGAATTGTACTTATTCCTGAGGGAAAAGTCCTTCAATAATATCTCTGATATGGCTACTCAGGCAGACTATTTCGCCGAAGCTCGGAGAGGTACCCAAAATGTAGTCTCAAGGGATAACAAGGGAGGTAAAGATCAGAGACCCAGAGAACCCGAGAAACTTGGTACAAATAAAGGTGGAAACTTTCAATCTGGGAAGGGTACAAATCGTAGGGATAGACAATGTTTCACCTGTAAGGAATGGGGTCACATCACGCCCGATTGTCCGAAAAGGAAGGGGTTTGTCCAGAGAGTCGCGGTTGTTATTGAAAGCAGAGCATGGTCAGGAGGCGGTAAGCGCGATGATTTTCCGCGTGATAATTCGGCATCTAATAACGCGAATAAGGTATACGAGTCCGCAGCGCGTGCGCAGATCGGTCATGATGTTATTCAGTCGATCGGCACTTGTCTTTTTCTCGAGGCGAGGGTACCGACTGCTACTGGCACCGCCAACGGTCAAGAAGTCACGGTCTTACGCGACACCGGGTGCACGGGCGTCGTAGTAAAGCGGAGTCTCATTAGGGATGACCAAATGCTTGGTTGGAAATCCCCGTGCATGTTATTAGATCAAACTATTGATCGCGTTCCCGTAGCGAGAATAGAAATCGAGACGCCTTTTCTGACCGGAACCGTGGAAGCACTGTGTATGGAAAGCCCCATATACGACCTAACTATCGGAAATGTCGAGGGATCCAGACTCTCAACTCTCTCTGATTTCCGGTTTCCAATTGTACAAACGGCCGAAACTAGGGCGCAGGCGCAGGCGGAGAAAACGCCACTACGTAAGTTGAAACTTCCGGAAGCCGTGACCGATATCTCGCGCGATGAATTTACGCGTGAGCAAAGGCATGGCGCGTACTTGAGCGCGACCGCGGAGAGGATCGTATCCGGTACCGCGAAACATTGTAAGGGCGGTTCAAGTTTGAAATTTATACGTAGGGAAGGTTTAATGTATAGGGAATTTACCAGGTTGGATGGTAGAAAGTATTTCCAGCTGGTTGTCCCCCAGAAATTCAGGTCCCGTATACTTAGAGTGACGCACGAGTCCGGTAGTGCAGGTCACTTGAGTAGGAAGAGGACGACTGAAAAAGTGTTTAGAGAATTTTATTGGCCAGGTGTAAATAGTGACATAGCACGATTCTGTCGTTCGTGTGATTTATGCCATAAAACTGTTGAAAAGGGCGTTTTGAACGTCGTATGTATTGCGGTCATAGAAGACGAGTCAAGTGACCCCAACACAGAAACTCCCCTTGAGTACACCATGGTTGTAGGAAATGAGGGAATAGATATGGTCAGCGTGTGCCCAGAATTACCTGAAGGTCAGCGTCAGCAAGTCAGGGAAATTTTGAGTAAGTACCCAGACGTATTTACAGATAGACCAGGTAATACTGGATTAATAACGCACGAGATAAACTTGAATACCTCGGAGCCAATCAGAATTAAGGGATATCCGATACCCTTTAACGCACGGGAGACAATCGATGAGGAAGTAGGTAAAGTGTTAGACCTGGGAGTGATTGAACCCTCAAACTCCCCCTATTATTCCCCCGTGGTATTGGCAGAAAGAAAGACGGAACGAATAGATTTTGTATAGACTTTCGACAAGTAAATAAAGTCACCGTGTTTGATGCTGAACCGATGGCAGACATGGAGGGCTTGTTTTCAAAATTGGCAGGGCACCAGTACATTTCTAAATTAGATCTTACAAAAGGATATTGGCAGGTGCCCATCGCTGAAAATGCCCGCGTATTAACGGCATTCGCGACCCCTAAAGGTCTTTTTCAGTTTAAGGCTATGCCTTTTGGTCTGGTTAACGCCGGTGCGTCGTGCGTGCGTCTTCTGCGAAAATTGTTGAAAGGCATGAACAACGTTGATAGTTTTGTCGACGATATTCTTGTATACACTCATACCTGGGAAGAGCATGTTAGGGTATTAGTCGATCTGTTCGACAGAGTCCGCAAGGCAAATCTCACAGCGAGACCCTCCAAGTGTGGTATAGCATATTCTAACTTGGAATGCTTGGGCCATCTAGTAAGTGGGTCAGGGCAGTTAAAACCCCACCCTGATAACATTGAAGCGATTAAAGACGCTCCTAGGCCAGAAACCAAAAAACAGACACGATCGTTTCTTGGATTGATAGGTTTTTATAGGAAGTTCGTTCCAAATTTCGCCGCTATAGCTAGTCCATTGACGGATTTAACTAGGAAGGGGCAGCCCAATAAAGTTTCTTGGGGTTCATGCCAAGAAAGAGCTTTTAACGCTCTTAAGGGAAGATTGATCAGTGCACCGATCCTCAAGTTGCCAGAATTAAATAAATCGTTCATATTGAGAACTGATGCGTCCGACACGGGATTAGGAGCAGTTTTGCTACAGGAGCAAGATGGGGAAAAGTTACCCATAGCTTATGCTAGTAGGAAATTGCTGCCTAGGGAGCAAAACTACTCCGTGATCGAAAAGGAGTGTTTGGCACTGGTGTGGGGTATAGGTAAATTCCACACGTACCTTTTCGGAAGGGAATTTGTCCTTGAAACGGACCATCAGTCTCTCATATATTTGAACAAGGCAAAAGTTGCCAACGCAAGATTGATGCGTTAGGCATTGATTCTGCAGCCATATCGTTTCCGGATCGAAGCAATCAGAGGGTCGGAAAATGTAGGGGCCGATTATTTAAGCAGAGTGTGATTTGCAGTTTTTTTCCTTACCCTGATATTCTGGTAATGTAAATAATATGTTTCAGTTTGTATTTTTGCCAAATGCCGTGATTTTCTAAAAGTGTTTCCACTTTTTTTAAGGGGGGAGGTATTGTCACGGAATTGTATGATTTATATCAATATGTATATGTGATCAAAAATGTATTCGGGTTTCGTTTCCGACTAGAGCGTTACTCGAGGGTTGTTTTTTTTTTTCGGCTCTAGTTATTTTGAAATACTGAGCGCGATTCACCCCATGCTGCACGTGCAAATTGCCTGCAGTGAAAACTTACGTACCTAGCTGCTGCGCATATCTGTCACAGCTAGAGTATATATAGAGCAAATTCTCTATAAACAAATTACACTACGACGAGTCTTGTCAGAAAGCTTACCTCTTTACGGGAACAAATCTTCAGCTGTAGAGGTATGTGAAATTTAAGGTTGTATTCTTTATCACTATTCGTTTTATATGACATAATTGTTTCATATATTAGAGGTTTTAGAATTTATTCTAAATTCTACAGAGAGTCAATACCTAGGTTATACAACGCCATGATATTAGAAATACTATAGTCTGGTTCAAGTTAGCTATTTGTTGTAACTGAACAGACGGATATTATTTAATTATATGCGGCATGCATTGAATGATTAATGTAATGTGTAACGAGATGCAATTCATGTGCGCGCATGCGCAACATATATCAATGCAAAAAGTACTAACCGTGTCATATGTACTACACGGTTTAGTTGTTATACTTTTAGATGTCCTTATGTATGGTTTGGTGTTGTGGAGTGGCAGAACTGTGTGGTTTCTTGTGACGTATACGCTGTGTCTGGTGACGTTGGTTCGGAAGAGTGTACTGGTTTTCTCGATGCGAGGGACCAAGGCTTCACAACCAGCGGGTCTGTGTTAAATGTGAAGGCTCTCGAGGGATCCTTCAACAGACTGTGAGGAGTGGACCATGCGTGGTGGCTCCTTGACCATTGACTAGAGCGGGTGGAACCGGAGATACATCTTGGACGTCAAATGGGCGCCACGATAGTTATATTTATTACGTGTTCCATTTTATTATTATTTTCAATATTGCTATCTGTGCAAAATTACATGTATTCACATTTCAGTATCGCTATATGTGCGACAGATTCATAATTTCATGCATTCCCATTTCAATATCGTTATATGAACGACAGATCCATAAATTCATACATGTTCCAATATCGCTTGATGAGTTAATAGATTGATGAATAAATGACTATCATATTGATAAGTGCATAAATCACATGCTTTGGTCACCCTTGGTACTTAATAAGACCTTGTTTATATTGGGGTGTAGTTCAAATACTCTTATTTGTTGATTGGTGATAGGATGTTATTCACGTTTGTTTAAAATTCCATTCGTTAAATTCATCTTTGATTTTTCTCGTTGAGTTACTTGTTGTTGATAGTTCCATGTTAGGAACTTTATAATTTTCCTTATCTTTTTTTTATAATGGTGACAGATTTGTTCATTTTTAAATTGCGTTTATAAATAAACATCTTATTAACGCAGTTGCTTTCGGTGTCTTCACTAATCCAGTCCCAACCCGGCTTCATCCCGTGACACGTGGAAGATATACTTAATATGAGAAGTTTCGTAATCAAGTATTAACAAAGAAAATAACCACTCTATAAACCTTGAAAATGTATATTTTCGTTCTTATTTTACTCAAATAATACTGACCCGGTACATAAAACTATGATCTTGTAAAACTGACATAAGCATCATATTATCTTGACGGATGAACGCTTATGTAACCATATGATAATCTAAATTAAAACCAGGCTCCGCAAAGTTGTAATAGTACTTGGAAATCTTCATTTGTTAGCTGCAATAATATCAAACTACCATAGAGCACCAAAAGAAGTAAGTGACATATTCTGCAAAGTTAAATTCGCAAAATATTCATCCGAAGCCTTTTTTAGAAGTTTGTTTAGTTGCATAGATTCATCTAAAAATATACAAGTAATGTTTTATCTTTTATTACCTACCCTTTCATTAGGCAAATACTCTTCTCATATTAGCATATACTCTATATTCTTCTCATATTACCAGATAATACATATTCTTCTCATATTACCACATACTCTATGTACTATTCATATTACTAGACTCTGTAGTCTTCTCATATTACGAGATACTTCATAATTGTAAAGCATCTACATGTTTACACGATGCACATACATTTTGTCAGCTTTAGCCTTCCAAAAACTTCTTTCATAAACTAACTTTCACAATTTATGTTAACTGAACTTAATTTACCAACATTTAAACTTTTAAGTCCCGTTTAATTGTCCATACAAAGATGTTAGACGATATTTTTAAAAAGTACTTTTTAACCAACTCCAACCGTACATATGCTTCCCTCTGCTTCTATTGGATTAGCCAATTTCCTATGTTTACTTCAGAATACGTCACGCATTTACATTTACCCATAACGGTTAGAGATAGACGGATATGGTGTCCTTTCCGCCGTTATTGTCTGTGGCGCATGGATAATATAAGACACAATCTAAATAATGATGATGATGATCATGATGAAATACACCTTGAATTACAATCATTGGACCAGAACTGAACACTACCAATGACGAACAACAAGTTAATCCCGCTGTGGTAAATTAATGATCCAAATGGAATTCTTTATGACAGAGCTTAAACCCTTTGTTACATGCCTAAATCACGGTACAAGTATTAACCAGGGAATCAGTTGTATTTGATGTATTTGCATACAATTTCTCAGTGAATCAATAGTATATGAAGGAAAGATTGGACACCATGGAGTTTTTATATCAAGAACTAAATTCTGGTTGGCAGATCTTTGCGACTTCGTATTCAATGAAATTATTATAATTATTAAATTTAAATTTATTTCTAATTTATCTGCAAAGAAACATGAACAAGTTATACAATTCAAGCATTTCCATGCTTTCATTATTGAATTATCTACGCAATGCAAGATAATTCAGAATTTTTCTTTCTCATGGTTACAATTGCTAATAATATTGCAATATGACCATAGTGAAATACTTCTATTTACCACCAGCTGTCGTCAAAGTGTGTCATAGGAAAATGTGCAACTTTTCGAGATTCGTGTATGTGTGTCTGTAGTATTTACACCCATCAAACTGGAATATATGGCTATCGTTCTCTAAACACACGTTTTATGAACCAGAATTAAAATTTGAGTAATACGAATAGTGTTTGAACTGCAATGCACTGCAAGCCATATGTTTTTTTTTACAAGACGTTAATTCCCAAGCAGTTTACATGCATCAAAGTGTATTTAGTTGCACTATTTCATAACTAAAATTTCTATCAAATAACATATTAGTCTAATTGTCTAATTAGATCAGTATATGGTAGTTGTAAAATAAAATCCGCTTAATTGGTTACTTCTTTCTGTTATTATGCTTCTTTATATTTCATTAGTCTGTCTCTCAAAAACGAACGAATGAATTGGCATTCATAAAAGTTAAGAACTGATCTCAAATCAGAAGGACGCATCCAACCTTTCTGCTACCAATTTCAGGAAGTAACTATGTGCACCATGAAGTGACAGTCGGCAGGAAGCTGTAAGCCACGTTGCCGGTTGCTCTGCAGTTCCAGCCTAGTAAGGGACAAATAAATATATTTGTTTAAAACAAATTTAAAAAAGAAATATATATATATATATATATATATAAACAAACCATAGATATTTATGTTACGGTGTAATAGCAATTTCAATGCAGAGTGTCTCGTTTTATAGATTCTTCTAAAACACGAGATATTGCACATCTTAAAATTCTTCTAAAACACGACATACCACTTGCTGATAGAAACTTACGGCAATGTTTCAAATTTAAATTATTTAATAAATTTACATTATAGTAAACACATATGTAAGACATGAGCTTTTGCATGTTTTTATTATATCATATAAAATGCCTGCACGGAGGATTGTTCCGTCTTGCCTGACTAGACTACTTTTTCATATGCGGTTTTCTGGACTAAGTTTTACTGAAATTGTACCATTTTTTTCTGAACTAAAATACTATCTTGTTTGCCATAGCATTGAAAGAAGATAACCCCACCCACAACAAAAACAACAACAACAAAAGTAACAAAAAACAAAGCAAAACAAAAAAAACCCCAAATAAATCATGTCTAGGGTAGCAATATCAAGGTAACATATTTTATATTATGAAAGTGTACAACATGTTGAATAACTAAGTCATCACCACCTTTTAACTATCGCATAAATTAGATTAAATTCATTTTGTTCTTTTTTTTTCTTCAGAAAACAAGCCCGATTCTTTAAAAAGAATTCAACGTGATAGAAGTATTTTTCGAACTAAGGCAAATAAAAGAGATTGCTTAACAGTATTTTTGGAATTAAATATTAAGATTGTGTTTAAAATTCTTCTTAAAAATCGTAAGCTAGACGAGGCTATTACCAAAAGGGTTCCCCTTAAAATCGAAACTGTTTGCAAATGAACGTCTCCAGAGTATGTTAGAAATATAAATTCCACCAATTATCTCAAAATCCTGGAGAAATATCTTAAAACTTCTTGACATGATCTCCATTAGGCGTACACAATTGGGAAAGACCCTGATAGGTTGACATTCCTGTTTAAATCATTGCTTGCGTCTTTGACTACTGCATGTCTTCGACGCTTAAAAAAAAAGTTAAATAGATTCTTTAAAATTCTGTTTAGCTTAATTTCAAGAGTTTGTGAATATATATAATGTATTAATTGAATGAAATCGAAAGTTCGGCAGATATATTTATGCAAAAGTATTTTTATATCGTCACAAGTATACATACCAGTTGGTAATACAAATACAATGTTCAAGGGAAGCTTTTTTTATCATGAATTGATAAATTATTCACAAATTCCTTTCTTGCAGGACAATGGATACCCCCCTCTGCTGTCCTCCAATACAAATCTCCCCCGCACCCACCCCCCAGTCACTTTGCCATGTATTTTAGCGGATTATTACTGGTAGTAAGATTACCTACCCGGAGTGAAAAGTGTCGGAGAACTCCTTTCTTATCGTGATAGAGATAAACAGTACTTTCCAGCCAAGAATTATCGGTGTTTCTTGGGTCGTCGGCATATCCCTGATGGATCTGGAATATTCGATTGCAGTTGTTAATGAGGTGCTAAGTATTTGACAGTTTATTTTAGTTTTAGGTGAAATGTATGAAATTAAAGTTTATATTCTACCAGGGGTAATATTTGCTCATTTGAAATGAGAACAAATCTTTTTTTTTTTTAAAGATAATGTCATAATATATACTATATAATACCTCTGTATCGGAATATGCTGCTTAAAACATTATTTTCATTACTGTTCTATTTTCCTTTTACAGGTTTGAGTCAAGGTAAGAAACTTTAAGGCATTTAAAAAAAATCCCAAATTGTTATTACATCGTACTCTGAATACTGAAAGTGTTGTTTTTTTAAGTTTGTGCAGTAAACGTTCCCTCCAATCAGTTGTACTGAGAAGTTGTTAATTTAATCCCTTTATCTGGGTAATCAAATGCGGCCTAGGACTGGGTAGCCATAGCTCTATGTATTCGTCATTTTTTAGATATATGTTATGTACAGTTATTCCATGATTTTATAGCCCTAATGTCAACACCACTAACAGCATAATTATAAGGAAACATTTTTAGAGCTGACAACATCAGATCACTTAAATATAAAGTGATGACACACATAACTTGAAGTTAAATTTATTTATCTTTGTTTGATTTATTGCTTTAAATGGTCGTAGTTTCTGTCAGATAAACGTAGCTAAACTGTATGTTTTGACACTGGAATATGAACGCTTTATACAAACATGTATTGAGAGATTAGCAAAGATAAACAACTTTAGCTGGATTGTATGTTTCTCCAGAGCCACTAACATCTTTAAAGTTTCTTTCCAATATTTTGATCTGTAAATGCATATTGTTAACGATGCAAATAATAGATCATTTTTCATATTACAGAGAGATCAAAAACACAAAAGAGTAACCACTTTTGGCATCGAAATTCATATGCAGTAAGCGTTGGTAACTTTTCTTGGTGCCATCTGTTTTATTTATGCTGTTTAGGTAAAAGCTATCAAAATATTATTGACAGCGAAGTGATGAACGTTGGGAAGTAAATTTCAATTATTTCCAGTGCAATTATGCAGTTAATGTTTTCCTACCAGCTCTCCATTTTGGAGTATCTTTTTCATCTGTTTTTCAAGATCCCTTTTCTTTTCATGGTCTGCAACCATCTCATCAAGAGCTTCTTCTGTGAAAGTTATCTTAAGTTTTCCCGCTTGGAGATGGCCGGAAGGCTGTATACTCTAAAAACGAATGTTCAGTAAAGGGTATTAAAGCAACACATCACTATCAGTTTCTGGGCTATTTAGCTTTTCCACGGAGTATCAAACACCTATCGCAAAAGCAGCCATGTAAGAACGGATATTAATTGTCATCCTTTGTATACTTCTTCAAACCTTTATGCTGTTTGGGTAATGTAAAGAGGTTTTATCGTAAATAGAGGAAATGAAGCTGATTAGCAGCAGCCAAGGATATATGTATTTGGCGAAAATGAATATGACAACACGTTCCTTCTAACGCATGTAAACAATCAATAGCAAAACTATTGATCAATAGTATGACGTATGTATAGCCATAAAATGCAGACACGATCTGCATATTTTGAAAACTTACCCAAATAGCTACACAACTAATGTTGAGTGGACCTATTCAAAAATGTTTAAGTGGACTTAATCAAAAATGTTTGAGTGGACTTAATCAAAGATGTTTGAGTGGACTTAATCAAAGATGTTTGAGTGGACTTAATCAAAGATGTTTAATGGGACATAGTCAAACATGTTTCATTGGACCTAGTCAAAAATATTTTAGTGGACATAGTCAAAAATGTATCAGTGGACCTATCCAAAAATGTTTTAGAGGCATGGATTACATGTTACGATTGGCAGATAAGTGCCTGAATATGCATTGTTTGACGAAGGATGCTCATACTAAAAGAGGCAAAATGGTGTTACAATTTGATACATAACAACATGAATATGAAAAAAATTATATAATTAATTAGCACTCTAACCCAACTGGCACTGGAGATACTGACCCCAGGCAATGACCAAAGACCAGTATCCATCCTCCGAATTGCTACAAACTCAAACACTGGCTTGCCATGCTCTATTTTGTTTTGTCCATGCGCATCATACTTCCACCTGCAAAACAAAATTGCCAGATCTTTTCAAATATTTAGGAACAAGTTGAAACCGTCTGTCCTTTTTAAAACTATTTTCCAATGTCATATCAGTATTGTTTTACAACCAGTTATCTCTATTTTAATTAATTTAAGAGCAGCAACTTGCTGACCAAAATAAAACTAGCTGAAGATACAAATATTGTAGAAATAGAATTGAGTCCTTGACTGTCCATTCTATTTTAGTGGTGCTCTTCCTTTGGCAATTCCAAATTATTACGTGTTTTTGTATATACCAAATAATCAATGGAGAGAAAAGATAATATAGCTAATAAAATGATTTGGTAATCCTACAAAGTGTAAACAAATGTAATACTATAAGATCTTAAACATATTAAGTATACAAACTGTAATGTATTTTCTGATACTCACACCGAACATAAAAATTATTGGGACCTCAACGACAAAATGAATAGATTGGGCATTTAATAATTTCAAATATATTATTAGCCGATTAGAAACTGCTGCTGTTGCAAGGCTATATACAATAGAATGTATATACTTAGATCTTGAGTGTGTTGTTTTTAGGATTTGATCGAGCAAGCGCTATTATTATAGTAAAACAAAATGTATAAAAATAGATTATTATTAGTATTATTATTATTATTACAAGGAATACATTAATGTTCAATTACAGAACAATTAAGACTTAATTCATTAATATAACTTTCTACATATGTAGGCATGTATGCCCTTTGGTAATTAGTTGCGTCTTTACCTGGTAATGACTGGGTCAACAGCATGGTTCGGCCCCCATCGACCGAGATTTCCACGGCCTTGTAGGCCCGTCCGGCCAATTGGATTCAGTGGAATTCCATTATGCACGCGGTAATTTCCAAGGTAACTAACCCTGCTTGTCTTTGCCACGAGATCCACACGATTGAACATTATGTTTCTATGAGCGACAGGTCTATAAAGATATTGAACTAGAAATGCATTTATATTTTCAGAACAGTCTCTTACTTCAATAAAGTTCCACGCATGTTGCTGTTTCATTACCCATGCTCAAATAAGATCATATACAATAAAGACAATACATTATGGAAAGAATTGAACTCATACACAGTGATTTTTGAAATATCATATTCTGGAGAAAACATTATGAAAATCACCAAACGCATCACTTTGGCTTAAGATTCCTTACAGCTAGGATACAACACTGCCACCACAAGAAAGAGGTTTCTCAATTTAACCTTGTTTTCGAAAGAATTTGCCAAAAGTAACGGATAAAATAGAATCTTTTCATAAAAAGTCATAACTAAAATAACAGGGTCAAACGGTTGTGCATCTAATGGAATTGTTTTGACATTATCCGTGGAGAAGTTTGAAACACAACTTATATAGTTCTGTCACTTAAAAAGAAGATTATACACATAATTATTTCTGAAGTTTTAAATACACAACTAGCACAATTAATACATTTATTCGACGTATAAATGTTTTATAACAAACCTAACAACCGCTAAAAAGTTATAATAAACAAATACAGACAATTCCAATTTTGGTGACTGAAAATTAAACTTTATAATAACTACTTTGCTTAGGATTACTTTTATTTAAGGAAAGTGCAACAACTATGAATTTAATAGTTCGTCTAAACCTCAAAATTTATTAATTGTACAAGCGTAAGTAACCAACAAATCCTTCTTACGGCCTTAGTGTGACAAAGATGTTATCTTAAAATTAAAATAAGCATATCTCTGACACAAATCACGAACTTTTGATTCAGTAAATATATATATATATATATATATATATATATATATATATATATATATATATATATATATATATATATATATATATATATTCTTCAATTAATCATGTAATATTCTTCATTTTTAATATCTTAAATAAATAATGCAGCATTCGTTTACCTTACAACGACAAATATTGTTTTTGCAAAAGTACCTACAAATCTTTGAAACAAATTTTCTTCCTTATTCATTGAAATGAGGATACGCAAAATTTCCACAACTCCAATGAACTCGCTCCGAAAATTGAGGTACGAGGAGCGCTGTTATTAATATTATGACCATCTGACGCAGAGATTATTTCTCAGAAAAATGTTCTCACAAAATCCTACAGTTCTGCCCTCTAATATATATATATATATATATATATATATATATATATATATATATATATATATATATATATATATATATATATATATATATATATATATATTCTTGCACTGCTTGTAATATGAAAATTTGAGATTGCATTGCATACAGTACTTACACTTTGTACAGATCAACTTCGTCGGCCCAATACGGTTTTTCTTCTAAAATCTTAGGGCTAGTGCAGGTGGGTGGGTTGTATTCTTGAAATTCTGCCTGCAGTCGCCATTAGAGATAATAAGCAGAGGTCGATATATTTCATTATACATAAAGATTGTCATTACTAACGATAATATGGACGAAACATAATCCAATTTCAATAGTGTTATGGGATTGTAATCGTGTGACGAATTTGGATTGGTCACAACTTTATTTCTTGCTGTCAGTCGACCAGATACCGGTAAACTTATTTAGCTGGTTGAATGGAGAAAGCACAGCTATGGTCCACGATCAGCTGTCTTCCTTGCATAGGAACACTGAATAGAACGTATATACTTTATATATAATTTCAAGAAAAGGTCTCGCTAGTTTACTAAGATTACTAAGAACCTGATCAAACATAATTTAATTTTGAAATTTCCTAGGTAGGTATGTCATAAAAAGAAAATAATTGTTATTTTCATTTTATTAAATGCTTCATCAATGTAGTTGTAGCAGAAGCAGCAGTGAAGCTTCCGGCAGTGGACTGAATGATTCAGAGTTGCAGACAGCAATAGCCGGAACGTTTACTAGAGCAATTTTTCTTGACAGATGGTTAAAATTTTGCTTTGCAAACGCCTAAATTTCTGGAGCTTCCGATGAGTTTTCCTCATCTCCAGAGAGGTATTCCCTGTGGGTTCTGCCCCACAGACCCTCGCCAACTTGTTACGTTCCTTCTAACCATACTGAACGATATTCTTGATCCGTCCCTGATGACAGCTGTGATATTTAGGTTATATTATATTATAGTTTTTCTTTATATAACACTAATTATTATCTCATAAACAAAATTATATGATAAGATTAGTCAATTATAAAGATATAAAATGCAGTCTTTCTCTTAAAATGCAAAATCTCCAACAATGTCAGAACCAAAGCACGTGACTTACAAACATGGAGTAACGTTATATGACAACTTGCAATAGGCAACAGAGTAAAATAAAATGGCAGATAATCTTCACTTCAATAACTAAAATGCAAATCTCTAATTATGATCCTGATTAAAGAAACGATTTTGTTATATATCGAAATAAGTTACGGTGTAGTTTATTTATCTGTAAAAAGTATCTACCAAAAGAAGGCTGTATTTTGATTTAAAAAATGCTGATTTGGCTGTCTTTAGGGGAGGTTTTTCTTTCGGTTCCTTGGAGATTACTGTTACAATTAGCGTGAATTTAAACAATTGTTTGCATGGCCAACTATGGCAGCTAAGAGATTCGTAAGTGTTATTCATTCATAAAATACATTTATGCAAACCTTGTTGAGGTAATAAATTCATTGCATTTTAGTCTACCTTGGTGTACGGAATGTTATGATCGTCTTAAACTCTTTCGGCTCAGAATGTTTGGTGTTCAGTACTGTGATGGGTGTATATTGTTCAGGACTCTTACAACATTCCATAAACTAACACGCAACTAATGTCATAACACTTTATGATATCATACACGACTTTATGACGTCATGAAAGACAAAAGCACAATGAAAGAGACATTAAAATATATTTTGAAATCATTTCATAACAATGTTAGGCAGTTTATGCAGAAAAATATATAAAAAAAACCAAATAGTTTTCGTCATGTGTAAAATCCTCCATAATCTTACTTGGCAAATGAATCTAATATTTCATAAGAATCTAGGTCATACAGTTTTCGTCTTTTTGTGTACATGCATATGTTAATGCTTGTTGCATATTTAATAGTTAGAGATTGTAAAAGAGATACATTCATAACGAATTTGAAATATCACTTAGTGGATAAATTGTGTCAAACTATGTTAACACTTGCATTTGTTTCTCTTTACTTACATCCCAGGGTACCATGTCATTTGGAACTTCGAATCGGAGGACATTCGTTCCTAGGTATGGAGAGATGCGGGATCGGGTGTGGACCTTGACTTGTCCCTCCAACATGTGATAAACCAGGATACGAGACTCAGCCGCTTTCTCCTCTTCTTGCCTCTTCTCTGTGTAAAATGACCGAATTACCATGATACCAACTCTTCCTATCTCTTGTTAAATTGCATCGATATCTATATGCATCATATATGTATCTATATGTAAGAAATGACCGAGTTATCATGATACCTACCCTCCCTGTCTCTTGTAAAATTGCATCTACATCTATATGTACCAACTCTCCCTGTCTCTTGTAAAATTGCATCTACATATATATGTATCTATATGTAATAAATGACCGAGTTATCATGATACCAACTCTCCCTCTCTCTTGTAAAATTGCATCTACATAAGTAAATTAAAAAGAATAACTTACAAAAATGAGCATAATTATGCAAGAAGCAGCCATAGGCAAAGATACAAAACAAAATCTTATATGTCGTAAATAACTATCTTTTAACAAGGAAATCAAATTATTTCTTCCTGTGTGCATTGCATTTTTCTTTTGATTTTAATTGATATTGGGTCCTACAAAGCATAATCCTAAATCAATTCTATTGTAACGGAAACGATGTTGATACCTTCTCCGCAATGGATATTATTACAATAGGTATATTAAAACTTATACCAAAAATGATAAAGGTGCAATCAAACTCATCATATAAAATTTTGCAATTAGATATTGCTTACAAATGTGTTCAGCATTATACAGGTTTTGTTTTGTATGACGATAACTGTCCATAAAACATATGTACTTATAAATGTTCCTGGACATATATTGTTTAAGGTCATAATTTGGAAGTGAATTAAAAAAAATGAATAATATACCTTCAGCTCTTACATCAATGACCTCAGGGAGTAAATGGCTGGAACCAAGTTGATTCTCCTTGAAGTACTCTACAATCCATTGCAAAACCTTCTGTGTGGAATTAAGCTATAAAGAAAGACGATAGTTGATTGTGTTTTTCGTTTTTGTTCTTAGGCCCAGCCTAATTTTAACTACACTAGAATGCTGTACGTGTTACCGCTCTGGTAATTCTGAATCGGGATGAAGAGACACTATAATAGACAAGGTAATATTTCATAACATACCATATCAAAGGAAACGCTATAATAGACAAGGTAATATTTCATAACATACCATATCAAATGAAACGCTATAATAGACAAGGTAATATTTCATAACACACCATATCAAATGAAACGAACTAAGTTGACAGTTGAATCTTTAGTTTTTATTTATCACACAAACTTGAAAAATAAATACGCCCATGTGTCGTCAATTTTCCACGTGTCCTTAATTATCAGGGATCATCTCTTACACCTCCGATTTCTATCACGGAAGTAAACCAGCTTAGGTTCTTCCAAATTCCAAATAGTTTTGCTAAATCTTCCCAGGCATAGGGTTTATAACTGGATATCACTGATTATTATCCTCCCCCACCCTCCACACACTTCAAAGTTTTCTGTAATATTATGTTTCCTCTCTTGACTTTGTTGATGTGATGGCATAGCAAAGGCGACCTAGTAGCTGCTGATATAACGCACCAGAATACAATAATATCACCCTTGCTGCAGAGGAATTGGAGATCAGGAGATGATATCTCAGTCCCAGTGATTTATTTCTACAATTATACAAACTCTTGTCTCGTTGTCGGTCTCATATATATATATATATATATATATATATATATATATATATATATATATATATATATATATATATTGTTATGTATGATGTTTATATAATATTATAAATATTTTAGGAAATTATAAATGTTTCTTCACTTTAATATTTGCTTAAATCTTAATGTTATCAGGAAAAACATGTTTAACTAGTGTCCTTGAATTAGGTTGTTTTGACCAATATGTTTTCTCAATTTGAAGGTCAAGGTTGAATTTTGTTTACAAGTAAAATTACATTAAGATGACTCATATTCTAGAACATTCTGTCATGTGACCAATCTTTATATATGCCATGTTTGGTGGACATTTATTCAGTTTTGACATTACCATCAGTCTTGTAAAGAGCTATTACAGTTGTGAAAATTCATTCCAAATTCTAAGAGAGGAATTATTTTAAATATTCATTGGATTATAACAGTGCTCATAAACTTTTGGATTTTGGATTTTTAATTAATGCTTTTGGAATTTAACTGAACTTATTCAGAGATTTTGAAATACTTCATTTTGACATCAGCACATCAAGATTTCTAGTACATCAGGACTTTGGAGACCATTAGCACATCATAACATTCAAGGACACAGCCGTGAATTCGGAACATTCTATATTTAGGACTTGTGATTAGAACAATCATTCTTATTGGATTATTAGGATTTCAAAACACATTACTGTAAGTGACTTTTTGATTTTTCATTTTAATTATCTAGTAATAAATTGCTTGTTGATTTTTACTTGATTTGTTGGTTTCACTTTC